>JAWWES010000081.1:104599721-104624656 GCA_035583135.1 Lophotriccus pileatus | reverse complement strand
TTCGCGAAGACGGGCCATTATTATTATATTGTACTCCTGATATTTTTGGCCAAAGGTATTTGCAGCAGCAGTCAAAATCAGCATTTTCAAAAATGTCTTAGATAAAAGTCCAGAAAAAAATATTAAGTAGAACAGCAATGTTGTCTCTAACATTATTAGCCAGCGACTGCTGCAGGAGGATCAGGATAAAGGACAGCAGACAGGAGTCAGGTTTACGTGCATTTCCTGAGTAGCATCTCCTGCTGCCACTGTCAGAGAGTGAATACTGGGGCAAGCAGAGTGCTGGTCTGACTGAATAGGGCATGTCTTATATTCTTGTGTCAAGGTTGCTAGACAGCACAATTTAGTAGTGAGCCTTACAGTATCTGGGCACATTTATTTCAGCAGAAAATATGATGAGAATTTCCATTATAACAGGAAACAATTTTTCATCTCCTGTGAATGCCAAAAAACCCAAACAAAAAAACTCACTCTGAAAGGATCTGCAGACTGCAACCCTATGATGCAGAAGGCAAATAAAATGAAATACAGACCTATCATTTTTCTAAGTATTACTTATAAGCCAGTCTTGTAACTGCAGGGATGATTTATAACTCTGCAATAATATCCAGGACTAGTGTTTGTATTTATCTTATTTAAAATGTTTTCCTCTCACTTGACTTTATCAGATAAATCTGCTGAAAAGATGTAAAATGAACTTGTTTGGGATTGAGATTGTCCCTTTTTTGTATTCAGCACAGACTCTATCCATTTCACTTAATTTCAGCTAACAGACATCTAAGCCTAAGCTAATTGTCTATGTCCCTTCTCTAGCCAGTATAGTAGAAAATCACATAATTACAGGGTGGCTGAGGTTGGAAGGGACCTCAGGAGATCATCTTTTCCAATCCCTGTGTTCAGGCAGGGCCACCTAGAGCGAGTTGCCCAGAATCGTGTCTAGACACTTTTGAATTTTCCCAAGGATGGAAACTACACAACCTCATGGGCAACCTGTGCCAGTGCTCAGTCACCCTCACAGAAAAAAAAAGTGTTTCATGATGCTCAGAGGGAACCTCCTGTGTTTAAACCTTTTAATCCAAGAGCACATTGCTGAGTCATCTTCAACTTGGTGTCCTCAAGGTCCTTTTCTACAAAGCTTCTTTCCAGCTTGGCCACCTGCTCAACATATACTGCTGCAGGGGGTTATTTCTCCTCAGGTGCAGAACTTCTCCTTGTTGAATTTCATGAGGTTCCTATCAGTCTATTTCCACAGCCTGTTGAGGTTTGTCTGGATTGCAGCATGGCCCTCTTGTGTATCAGCCACTCCTTCCAGTTTTGTGTCATGAGTAAACTTGCTGAGGGTACACTCTGCCCCATCATCCAGATCATGAATGAAAATGTTAAACAGGATCGGACCCAGTACTGAACCCTGGGCTACCCTGCTAGTCACTGGCCTCCAACTTTTAACACATACCACAGGATGGCCTGAGTCACTTTCTGCTCTGCCTACCCCTTTCTACTGGCAATAATGGAAGCTCAGAATACTAGCTTAGCCTATGTGCCCAAATTTTAAATGTCAAAACCTTCCACTCCAAAACTGACCGTGTCCACCTAACAGCGATCTGGCAGGTCCCACATAGCACCTGCAATACCTGAATTGTTTGCCTCCGTCAGTGCTTTATTGAAGCCAGCACTCTGTGCGCTCCCATAGGTACTCTTAATTTTTTCCACATCTGCTTGAATTGGGAGCAGTTCATCCAATACATTAGTTGTGACATCCTCGGCACTTTTTACCATGTTCTTTCCACTGGTGATGATGCTGTCGATGTCATCTGAAACACACAGAAGTGCATGTGCAGGTTCTTGTAGGAATAGGTGAGAGAGGCAGAGCAGAGGTGGTCGATAAGTAACTGACCTCTGTTTATCCCATTGAGATTATTTTGCACAGTGACAAGATCTATCTGCAGGGTATTCTTCTTTCCATCAGCAACATCAAGTCTCTGTTTTATGTCTTCAAGTTTTGGACCAATAGCTGCAAAACAGTAATGCCCCACGTGAATTTTAAACAAAACTACCACCTTTCTATTGCACAAGTGGTGCTGCAGCACCAGCCTGCACTCTTACACAGCTTGTGTTGCCACTGAGCATTGAGTTCACTGCAATGAAAGAACAAGGCAGAGGATTTGCTGGGCAAGAGTACTGCAAAGGTATATAGCATAGTAGAAGCAAGACATCTACTTTCCCACCTTTTACCATTGGAAATAACCATCACAAGATGTCCCACTGTAGTAGAACTTGGGTTTTTTTGGTTAAACAAGTGTTGCAAAGCTTTGCTGAATTCTGAAAATTTATGCATTTACGAAAGCCTCTCATGCTGTACCGACATTACTACTAACACTTTCCTTTCTTAGTACCTTGCAATGTCCTTTTAGTCTCCTGTGCTTGATTCAAGAGTGTATTGCTCTCAGTTTTTAACCTTGCAGCTTTTCCTGATAGGTCTTCTCTCTTCACAGTCTGATAACAGAAGCATGGTACTGTAAGATTGCTTGATAACTACATTAAAAGTTAAAGACTAAAAGAGGTAGCCCAATCCAATTAAAAAAACCTGAACAAGGGCAGAGATCTCATGTGAAGAACACCACCTTTAGCAACAATTATCAAGATTCTTTTAAGGATAATACAACTTTGGTCTTTAACAAACTTCAGCTAGATTTTGGGGCATTAGGAAGAAATTACTAGCACACAGCTGTTAGATGTTATGCCTTTGCTGAAGAGCTTGTGGGCATTAGTAGTGCAAAGAAAAAGAGAATACCTGAAATCACCTTCAGTGATTACCAGGCTTGCCTTACAAGATCTCTTTATTTTGCACTGAAAGCAACAGTCAATATTCATGTGAACAGTCTCATCAGAAAGGCAGTAACTGGCCTGTTTAGTGGTGAGCCAAGGCTAATTCCTGAACATGCAGAATAACAACTCATGTAGTGGTCACAGACAAATAAAGCATGCCGAGATACACAGGTCTTTGATTTTGGTGCCTCTCTGATAGTTGAAGAAAACAAAAATCTGGTTGTAACAAGTTTACCATCATTTGGCCACTTACAGGTACTTACCAATAAAGCTGAGTCAGCTGCTTTCCCAGCTTTGTTGGCTGCTTCCTCTGCTGCCTTGATGGCATTAATAATATTGTCATAGGCAGTAGAAGCTTCCACAGCACAGCCTACCAACTCATCCTTCCTGGCACTGTTCTTTATTCTGTGGGGAAAAGGGTCAAAAATGCAGCCTTCTGCAAAGTCTGTGGACTTTGAGAAGTATTCTGAACAGATCTGAACTCGGGCTTTTCTAAGTAATGCAAATACAGAAAATGTTTTTCAGTTAGATCTGTAACTTCATTCTGCAAAAATATCAATCTTGGAGGCAGACCAATATGCAAAGATTCTTCAAAAGAGTGAATAAATTCAGGCACGTGGAAAAGCACAACTGTGGGCCTCCAAAGCAGCCTTTAAATGATTGAGAGAATTTACCAAAGCACACGGGCAATATGGCACCTCAATCACAGCCCTCCAAATACACTTAAGAGGAATTCATAGAACTGTACATTCCAGATCGTCTCTGGCTGCTCCAGCACCCTAATGAAGCACAAAGATGGAGCAACTACAAAACCTTTTGTGTTTTCCCCAAGAAGCAGAGCAGCTCTGGAACCAGAAACCATAGACAAAATCTTTTCTACCCACTCCCCATGAGCTATACAGTTGTCCAGTATTAGCTGCCTTGTATCTGTGAGAACAGCGTCTTCTCAACTGAAGAAAAGAACAGTGAAAACTAACAAACAAAATTAATGAAAATGTGGGGTTTTTAGCTAAGAATTTTCCAGCTGAGTTAGGTATTTTGGAATTTAACTTCTTGAGAATTTCTAACTGGTGTAATGACAAATGCAAATAATTTGCACAGGAAAAAATAAATCAGGATTTCATTTTCTTTTTTTCATTTTGTTCTGATGTACCACAGAAGGTCTCCAAAAACTCTCATAATTCCAACACAAAGTGCAAAAAATGGAGAGAGAAAAACTTGATTCCTATCAAGTTTATTATGTTTTCGCCTTTCTAGAAGATTCCTTCAAGGATGAGAAAACTATAGTAAGTCTTTTCCTCAGTAATGCTAAGCAGGTCTGTCTGAAGACTGCCAATATCGCATTTCTTCCAATTATTTGCCTCAATTCACTGATATCATAAAAGCATCCCTGAGTACGAGTACTGGAAATAACTCTACAAAAAAGATATGCTAAACATCTTCCTACTCTGTACATGAGGACTTTTTCTTGTTAGTAAGATGTTAATGAAGTGTTAGTGCAGTAGTATAAAAGAGTATTTATGGGAGTTCACACTTCTGGGGGAAAAAAAAAGTCAGTAAAAATACAGGAAGACCTGGTTTGTGGAGAAAGAAGAAAACTTATGTACATTATGAAGAAGCAGAAAAAGACCAACTTAATTTCTCTCTAACTTCTCAAACGGTTATTAAAGCAAGTGAAGTTACAGTTACTCATTTATAGGAATGGCAACATACTCTTCCAGTTGTTTTGCCAAGTCTTGCAAAGATTTGGCATGTTCCTCAGCCCTCACTACCAATGGTTCTTTGCTTGCTGATGAGAGATTTGTCAGTTTTTCATTCATATCCTTCCTTGCTCCATCCAGCTGAGCAGCCAGGCTTTCATATTCCTATGGGTTTATAAAGACAAAATTTTATTTGTATTTGTACATGCTTGATTTTATACTCATCCACTTTACTGTTACATGTACTTTGCATCTGAGGAGACCAAAGGGAAAAACATTATGTCCCAACTTACTCTGCAGGTTATTGCAAACAACTGCTAGTCATTACATTACGCTTCCAGACCCATTACATAAAAACTGAGTCAGAGCAAAGACCCTTATAGGCCAGTATTCTGTCTCTGACTGTGGCTAAAAGCAGTTTCCCAGAAAGAAATAAAAGAATAGCACAATTGCTTATGGTATTTCTCACAGACATTCTCCCAAATTCTGACATTTGCAGTTCAGTATCTTCCTCAGACAGGTGACAACCCTCAACGAGCTTCCCTCACAGAAACCCACTCAGGCAGACACCTTTTGCATCCAAGATGGGCCGTGAGGCCCCTTCTTTGTTGTGAGGTTCAAACAAGCCCTGTCTCCCAGCTATGCTACCCGTTACAGTGACAGCAAGAAACTGGGGTTTTTAACCTTGTCTTAAGAAAGTTAACTATACCTCTTTGCTCTTTTGCAACAATCCAAGTACACTGTTAGCTTGAGTCAGGGAAGATCGGGCAGAGCTCAGAACATTCAAGAGACCATTCTGTTGTACCTTTGTCTCCTCAATCCGTTTCTGAGGAAAAAAGAAAAGTTGAACAACATGTGATTGGGTTAAAAATAAGGGGCAGGAAAAACCAGATCTACTTAATCTAGCTGGCAGTAGAATTTACTGAAGGTACTGTCTCTGTGTTAATCAAATGCCTCTATAATGTTTAGGAAATAATGCTATCTTATTAGAAGGGAAAACTCAGGAGTCTGCATTAGAACAGCTTAAAGCTGGACAGCAGACTGCAGTAGTTTAGTTACTAGCAGTCAAAATAAAAGGAGTATGGGTCAGCTGAGATGAACTGTCAAGACAGACCACCTAAGTGTCTGATCTCTCAAACCTGCAGACTTCAAACCTGGAAACTTTAAAAGCTCCCGGGTGACTACCCTGATCTTTTGCGTTCTTTGAAAAGCATAAATCAAATGACTACACTACCCCTTCATCTGGCGATCTTACCAGAAAGGGGGTGTGAAATCTCCCCACCTTATCTTCTTGAAAGCTCTGAGGGGATTGAAGCCCCTTGGTCTCAGGCAGCCCTGTGACAATCCATAGTGTAGCACCAGGATAACAGCATGCCACAGACACAGCCAGACAAGTGGTGCTGCAGGTAAGGATGCGCTAGCTCTCTTCAGCTGGGCTTCTATCATTGTAACGTGCCAACTCTCTACCACAGAAGTGCATCAGGAGATGTAAGACCTGTACATATGCATCCATCTTTTAACACAACTGTGCACACTTATGGAACACCATAATGTCCAGTCCATGAACATAGTGGTTCAATTAAATATTGAAATGGGCAGCTGAATTAAGAAATTCTTTTGTCCAAACAGTGTTAGAAAAATGTATGGACAGAAATGTGCTAAATCAGTGATATATTTCAGCAAAATCACAATTAAAAGAATGGGTGCTGCAGCCACACTTGTACTTTTTCTTGTACAATTTCTTGTACTATTTTATCAGCTCTAAAAATCAAACATGGCTTAGGAAGGACAGGTGTTTCTTGTCAAATTTTTCATGAGACCTCAGATGCAGTTCTGCAGAACATTATTCCCAAATAATTAACAGTATTGCAAACATTTTTTGCTCCCATCTTTCACAGGTGCTAAAGCCAAATACTTTAAAGCATTTACTATGAAAAGTAAATCAGCACGAGGAATTTGATCTAGAATAGGAAACAAAAGCACTAGCAGCAGCTGAAGTGCTAGGGAGAGACTCTTCTTCCCCACTCTTATCAGAGTTATGTCTTGGTCACACTGTCCTGGTCACACAAAAAAGCCACAAGTGGGACTAGACTATGTTTATACCTATCCATAACACATCAAATGATGGAAAAAGACCCTGGAGAAAGTCTAAAGAATTAGCGCTGCTTGGCTTTGCAAGGTCAAAAGCAGCAATCAAAAGCTTCTTATCTCCTGAGTTTTGACTTTCTTCTCCAGAAGCCCAAGATTACCTTAATGTCTTCCAACAGAACTCCATTATCTCTGTTTAGGTTTTCAGCCTGCTTGATTTGCCCTGTTGCATCATTCAGAGCTTCACGAAGGTCAGTGATTTTGGATTCATATTCATTCAGTGAATCCCTCACAGCTTTAATAAGCCCATGATTTTCTTGGTGGTACTTTTGTAGTTCATTCTTAATACGTGTCAGTACTGCAGTATCAGGATCAAAAAGAAAAGTTTTGTTCAGAGAGGAAGAGAAGCAGAACAAACTTCATTCAAAAGGGCTTGATATTTAGGATTAGAAAGCTGTGCTTGTGTGTACTGAGCATTCTTTGCAGTGCTAATCTCACTGTTACTATAGCAGAGATTGCATTCAGCATCTCCCTGGATCAAATCTGCTCACTAGTTTGCTGCTGCAGACACAGAGCACAGATAAACATTTTCTGAATTACCTAAGGATGAGATTGATCTGCAAATACTAAAGAATTTTCTTTTTTTTATATGGAACTAACATAATTTCATCAGCAGTTTCAACTGCAATGTAGACATCTATCCTTTCTAATCAATGGAGAGATACAGGCACACATAATCTCAAAGAGTGTAAGAACACAAAAGAGATCAAACTAATCTCTTAAGAGTGATATTTCACTGCCTACAAAATAGATACAGTAGAGTTTCTCAGAGGTAGGTATCAAAGTTCAAAGTTGGGGGAAATTAACTATCAATCTTAATCTTTTACATTCCTCAGCTATGCCCCTGGTTGGGAGATAAGCCTGTGACATTGCTGTTCTTGCTGTCTTTCATGTCTGGAATGGCGTTTCTGGATGTCCCAGTCAAATGTGCAGAGAACACAAAAAGGATTACAACTAGTGCAACTACAGCTTCCAAATTTCCCAATCCTTGTGTGATCTGGCCCTCAAACTACTCTACCAGCTTCTGAAAAATCTGATGTTAAATTAAACCTGTAATTTCTCTAAAATAGCTGTATATAGCACAGCCTACATATTATAACACACAGAAGTGTTGCATACATGTATTATAATGGCTACATCTTTATTTTACTGAGATTGATCTAATTACAAAAGAAGGATCTACTGGGTTTCTTCCCCAACCCAACTCAGTTTCTTCCAAAACAAACTCAAAATGCCTTTAAATCCCCTCCAAAACGACCACTTTCCTGTAGACTAACAACTGCTACATATCACAGGGATTCACTCCAAAAGGCCCCTCCTTGCACTCCATCCCAAACAATCAATAATGCTCCAGTTTTAAGACTGATCTTCCTAGAGGGTAAGAAGCTGAGAGAACAAGCACTTACATCGCTGAGCTTCTGCTCTCTCCTTCTCTGCCTCAGCTTGAAGTTGGCCAAAGTTGCGGTTTCGCATCTCATTCATCATGCGTTGAGCTTCTGCCAGTTCTTCAGAGGCATCTCCCAAGGGCAGGCTGTTACCTTCTGCATTGGTACCAGCTATTTGCTCCAGGAGCACTGAAAAAAAGCAGTCAAAGTCAAAGAGAGAGTGAGCTCAAGCCTATTCAAAAGACACAAATGACAGGGCCGATCTCTTTCCTGAAATAGACAAGCCTATTCCCAAATTCCTTAATGATGCTGTTCCATTTTGTATTAATTCTATTAAGATGAAAAGTATCCCATGTCACACAACCAGAGCTGGTAAGATGGCGTTGAGACTGAAATTTGTCCCAAATGACCAATTTCACAGCAATGATTTTAAGCTTCTAACTTTAAAGAGCCTATGATGGCAACCCAGAATAAACTTATAAGTCAGGATAGTCAATTTGTTGTTCTAATTGTC
This sequence comes from Lophotriccus pileatus, assembly GCA_035583135.1. Lineage (NCBI taxonomy): Eukaryota > Metazoa > Chordata > Aves > Passeriformes > Tyrannidae > Lophotriccus > Lophotriccus pileatus. Next base: position 104,616,083 of record JAWWES010000081.1, on the reverse strand, counting down.
CTTGTGGTGAAGCTTCTCATTCCCTATTCACTCCATAGGGAAGGTAGGCTCCTAAACTAACATTATATATTAGATTTCTAATAGGAAGAGTGAATTCCACAGCTATGACTAAATTCTGACTTACGGAGTTGTTTTCTAAGAAAACCTGTCCTGCTTAATTAAGAATATTGTAACTAAACTGAAAAGATTCTGTAAAACGAAGTTAGAAACTATTTTTCACCTTGTATATTGTTGACAACTATTTGAATTCGTGAAACCAAATCCTTTCCTTTCTGATGAGTTTGGCCAAAATTATTAAATAATCTCTCAGCTGCTTTGTAGTTCATTTCAGCCTAGCAAGAAAAAAAAAATCTATTAGATTCAAAATATCTGGATACAGCATGCCAATATATAGTTAGGAGATGTGTACTTTTAAATTGATTTATTAAGTCACCTTTTCCTGAAGAGCATTTACATCACTATTTAGTTTAGTGAATTCTGTCTCCAACTCATCTACCTTTGAACCTTGATTATGAACAACAGAACGGTAGTTGTTCAGCAAGACCTGAAAAAAAAGGAAAAAATAATCCAGTAAGTCATCCATACACAGGAGTCAAAAAGCAAAACATTCACTTGCTTAGACCTTTATCCAATGTAAATTAAAGCAGCATTACTGACACGAAAACTGACCAATTGCTTCCCAAAACCTGTTTTTTATTATCTGTGAGTATAGCAACTGCTATTCCAACCAAAAACCATTTTTTTAGAATTAATTTAGGTAATGACAACTTGTTGTTTCTTGTTAATTTAGGTAATGACAATGTTGTTTCTTTTTGGTAATGCAGAGACATGAAGTGCTTGAAAAACATAGAGCTAGAGGGAAACCTCAGAAATATAACTTTCAAGGGGAGCAGGCCTAAGAAAAAGCAGAGATACTAATTCTATTTCGGAGTGTGACACAGAAACCACAGATATCTTCTAACAAGTGAAGCCCAGTGCTGCCATCCCCTTGCAAACCGACAAAACCTAAGCGCCTGGGTTCGTTTCTTATCCGCTTAATCTGAAATCCACTTTTCTGTTTCTCTGTGCCTACCTTTAAGTCCTTGACGCGTGTTTCCAGACGTCTCATCTGCTCCAGCGTGTGGGTACTTGCATCGACGTTTTGCAGCTGAGACTTAATGAGCTGAAGCTCATCACCTATTGTGCTCAAATCCTTCAGCAGTGTAATCACACAGCTATCGCAGGCTGGAGGGACCAGGAGCAACAGAAATCAATACATATCGTTGATATTTGACACAGAGAACATTTCACTGAGCACGTTAATAAGTGAGATGCAATGGAAATGTTCTGAAGGTTGTCATCTGGTGCTGCCTGAAGAACAAAGGCAACAACAAAGCCTGCAGTATTAAGGACAGTGACCAAAGCCAGAAATAAGAAGGAGATCCCATTTACATCTGACTAGCTGACTGCCTCTTTAATAATCTTTCCAAGTGTTTGGCTGAATATTTGCTTTTAAAATGCTTATTACAGGATAACTCCAGTCCTTTATAAACTCTGTCACCCTTAAAAGGGTCATCAGTATGTACCTGAAACCAGCTGAAAGCAATCCAATTGAAGTTCTATTTTATTACTTACAGTCACAATCTTCATTGGGATCCACATCTTTTGGTTCATTATTGAAACATTCTGAAATCAGAAGATTGTCATTAGTAACCAAACCTTTCTTATGGAAATACTATTTCATTTTTGCCCTCACTTTTCATGGTTGGCAGCCATTAAAACACAGTGCTGCCCTCCCATAAATCTACGCTCACCGTCAATGATCTGAAATGCCCAGAAGGTTTGAGCATGCCAAAACATTCAGCTCCCACTTATGCCTTGCTGTAAGCAATGCCTTTTCCATCCCTTAAAGAAAACTGTAATCCCCTAATATATGCTTCTTGGGTAGCAGCAGAAGACCCTGTCATATCAAGTGTGCTGAATGTATTCCTAGCATTTGCCTAGAATAACACCAGGGAGATTGAAGCCAAGACGGAGTTCAAGAAGCTTTTGGACATCAGTATGTATTTGGTCTCAGGCACATGGTGTGATTCTTGGGGCTGTCCTCTGCAGAGCCAGAAGTTGGACATCAATGATCCTTGTGGGTCCCCTCTTAACTCAGGATATTTTATTATTCTATGACTATGTTGTTAAAGCATTTTACCCCTGGAAATAGGTTCAAACCCCTTTATCTACGTTAGTATCCACACTCAAACCACAGATTCTGATTCCCCAAAGAATGTCTTACCCACAAGGAACTAAGAAATATTAATGGATACCCTTCATATCTGTCACAGCTTGCAAGATTAAGGTACTAATTAAGTTTTAGAGAAATCCACAGCATATGCACGGAAGGAGGCATTTTATGTAAACCAAGGCATGGAGCTTGGACCACAGATAGAGGTGGTATGTAATAAACATTGTCCTCATACTTTCCAACAAGCCAGCACAAGTGACTGCCTCTCCACAGTGCTCTTTCGTTTTGTTCATTTGTTTTACAAACCCTGTTACAAGAAGCTTAACACTCCCCAAGTGCATGTGGAATTGTAACATCCTGGGATCCTAACTTCTAGGAGAAAGGAGAAGAACTGGCTCCAAAAAAATCATATCACACAGATGACAAGAATCTTCCCCGTCTTGATGCCCAAGTCCCTTTTATAGTCTTGGTCTTACTGCCAAAATATCATCTCCTCTTGGAAATTAGAAGAGCAGTGCATATTGGTCAAAGCTGAAACTTGATGCTCTAGGAGGTCTTTTCCAACCCTAATCACTCTGTTTTTTACTCTGCAGGAAAAGGATACACTGGGTATAGGCTGCTGCTGTCAACAACAGCGTGCAACTTTGAGAGGGTACAGTGATAAAATTGGACCTGAACTTTAACAGCAGCACGAAACAGCCTGGAACAAACTGCCTAGATGTGCCATTTCCTTTGGCACTTGCACATTAAGTCATCAGGAAGTTAAATGGGATTGGTAGTGATCGTTGCTGCCAAAAGCAGACAAGTCACAAAGAATATATTTGTAAGAGAATGAAGGAAATTATTTTGAAATTCAAATACCCATGCAATTCTGCTGTTGTGTAATTCAGCTAACACCAGACACATTTCAGCTGTCGCTGTGAAGTACCAATTAAATAAAACTATTATTACAGCTCGTGCACAAATAGCATCAGCCAAGAAATGGTGAAGTGCTGGCCAAGCGCCGAACATCACGCAAAAGAAACCTGCTAGAACATGCTGTGCTGATGATCACAGAGGGTTTTATTCCTAATGCAGAGAAAGAGAGGGCTGATCAGAATGCATAGTTGCAGGGAAACAAACTGCCTCGTTGAATTTTGCCCTACAGATTAGTTTGTGCCAGCAAACTCTTGCTTCAAAAAGAAAGGAATGATAAAACATCAAACACTGCTTGGATCTGTTCCATACAGGTATAAATATAATACAGATATATTACCTCAATGATGAAATGTGAAGTGAGAACAAGCTATTGAAAAATTGCACCAGCTGCCAACAGCAGTTCACATCACCTGCTGGTTTTCTAATTTCTGTGGCCAAAGAAAGAAACTGTGATCCTTGCAGTTACTAGACTGCAGTATGAACAGCAATGCAGAGAAATGGAGAGCATATTTGAAAGAGAAACATTTGGAGTTAATAGTTGGAAACTTCCCTAACATATGAGGAGGAAAATCTGTCTATGGGGAAAGAAAGGTGAAATTTTCTTGGAGAATGAAAATATGGGAGAATCAAGGTCATTTCAGGAGCAGTGGCTTACGTGTTCCTGAATAGAAAGGAGTATCCCAAGGGACTGAGGTGAACTGAGGTAAAGACAGTCTGAGGAATGTAGGATCAGGCCCTCTACTTCAGAATTATAATAGATAAATTAAACACATGCCCATGGTATTATATAAGAGCTTACTAGTAGTGAAGTACATGTTTGACTGATTATGGGAAAATCACGGATGTCTCAGCTAGCAGAGCAGCGTGCAGCTGGATTTATAAAAGAGCCTCCTGAGGTCAGGTTCCAGCTTCCACTGTAAATGCAGTTAGTTTGAATACCTAAGAAGGCAGTGCCTCATGCAGACTCCAAAGACGTCACTAATCTGTGCCAAATACATTTTAACAAGGCAGATTGAGAATGCTCAGTTTCATAAGTCCATTAACACAGACTGGCATGATATAATTTAACCATGTCAGCAGAGGAACTATGATGCATTTAAAAACATAGCCATGAAACAAAAAAAAATTGCTAGTATTTATGAAGAGAAATACAGGATAAAATGGCTTACAAGGGTAAACGATGACTCAGGACAGCCCATCAATTACCATGGTGCTATGTTTTAGGAAATCTTACATTTTGTAAAATATTGTCTATATTTCTTTTAAGTCTAGATCTTTCCTTCAGTTCATCTTATCCAAGTACCTTCCTTCTTTGCTTCCTAAAAAGAAAACAGTGGTCTCTCCCATGTTCACAGGCTTTCACCTACCTCCAGTCAGGTGGTCACAGCTAGCCAGCTGTCCATTATTATTGCAGTTACATTTCTGACAGTAGCCTCCATATTTTTGTGGATTTCCAAAATATCCTGGAGCACAGCTAGATAAAGAGATACAAGTAATTTTGATTAAATATTTGAAGATACTTTTGTGAAATATACTTACCTTGGAGCAAAAACCCCAGTTATTCTCCTGAAGAAACTTTCAGGAAATTTTAACTTCATGTCTTGACTTTTAAACAGAAAGGATATATTTTTGGTTTACAGTATCCTCTGTACTATGCTAAAAATATCTTTGTGAGTCCTGCAGATTTTTTTTCTAAAAATAAAAGAACTCCCACAATGCTCTTATAGGAAAAATTCACTTAACCTGAAAAAATACAATGCACACAGATACATACATTCACAAGGAATTTGACAAGGCTTAACCATACCATTGACCAGCAAACCATACCACTCTGGTCTGTGATCCAACCCAAAAACATGTAATAAGGAAGATCACAATGCAAGACCAGCTGAGATTTCAAACAGCAATGGCACTGAGTGAAATCATCACCCTTTTGGCTGGGTGATACCTCCTCTTGCCACCTGTCAGCAAAGCAGTCTGTATGCATGACCTTTAAATATTTCAGAAGTAAAATACTCCTAGAAGTCACTCTGTTTTAAGACCTATAAAGTTGGTACTGTGGGATCAAAGGTCATGATGAGTAGCTGACATATAGCTGCATCTAGAAGAGAAAGCCTCTGTAACCTGCAGATTAGATGCCTAAGGTAACAGTCTTGAAGCACAAGACAGTGTCCTGCTGAGCTTCTGTCTTCAGATGAGACATCATGACTTATTGGCCTCAAGTGTCCAAACCAGACAACACCATTCCATTACATTTAAGTTCTCCCTGGATTTAAAACTCAATGAAATTGGTTCATCCGCCTGCCTCAAACCGCCATGTTGTTCCTCCTTGGCTTTGCCAAACTGCTGCAATGTTCCAGCAAAAGAGGTGGCTTCAGCCCAGTGTGTGTATGCTCCAACTGTGGACCAAATCATCAGAATGATTTGAGATCAAGAGTATGGTGCTAAATGTTACATGGTTACTGTTGGATAATTAAGACCACTGAAACACCATCGTGTACACTGGAGGAAACAGGAAGATGTTTTTAACCTGAAGAGGGATGAAAGAAGTGGGAGTTGGTTATTATCAGAGTGCAGGATAAGGCAAGGCATAGGGCACTTAAGCAAAGAGGCTGACACTTCTCTTTTCGGTAAAAAATGTGTAGTCAGTAGTCGGTGGAAAATTGCTTACATTTCTTCAGGGAGCATTGGATTTATGACTGGAATTACACTACAGAACCACTCTTTAGCAGATCTTCATGTAAATAGCTACTCCTTAAGCATGTGCATACTACGCCCATATATAATACCCAATACAGACACATATTACCAAATATTACCTTACGTCCATATGTATTACCCAACACAGACAAACTTCCTTTTATGGTGCCTCTCAAAAACCTTAGTTTTGAGAAACAAGTCACTTACCGTTCACAACGAACTCCGGTATAACCTTCTTTGCAGAGACACTGAATTTCTTCACCATTTACCACACAGCCAGTTGCAAATCTTTGAGAAGAAGAAAATATTATTGTAAGCACATCATCAAATAGGTTTTACACTCTTGAGGTTCAGTTTAATGACTTTCAGATTAAAAAGTATTTATACCACCAAAGTACTTCTCAGCTAATTTAATTGCCTGTAGATAATTTACTGTGACTAATTCTTTGAAGTTTCATATTTTTTGTGTAAATTATTCCCTTAGACTAAAAAAATAATCCTTTCCTGACCCTGTGGACTGAGTATTAATAGTTCGCTACCCAAAGGAATGCCTAAAATAAACCTTAGTAGTGATGTCATAAAATAAAACAAGTCTGAGTAGCTATTTTAGCTTACTAGGCAAGAATCAATGGCCTTAGCTAGACAACATTTCCTCCTGTTTGTACAGCTTTGCTTTTGTTTTCTTCCTTTCTAATGGATGACAACATCAGTGGATATTTTTACGTAGCTTATATTGTTTAGGGTATTTTTAACCAAGGCTGAGTAAAGTTGTGCGCCATGTTTGGAATCTCCAGGGCGTATCTGGTTAACACAATGAACATTTTTCTCTGCTCTTTCTAGCAGGATTGTCTGGATTCAAATTTCACTTGGACAGAAACCATTATTCTGTCCAATTTTTAGGAAGGAGAAGGCAGGAAATGAAGTGGGGCAGGCCATGTTTGCTATTTTCATTTTTTAATTTATGAACAGTTGTATAAAGCAAGTCTGTGTATCAAAGACAAATGTCTGCACTAAGAGTTGCATATAATTTGAGTAGATGGAAGACTGTCAACTCCAGTAATGCCAGGTGGGGTGCATTTCCTACATCAGGAATAGTATTCACTACCCTAATGTGCAGCTATGAAACTGCTATGAAACTGCACAGGTTTATGGTCTCCCTAGGTATTTCAGCACTCTTAAAACATGTTCAGTCAGCTTCAGGCAAGAACCTGCAGAAGAGGCTGTCAAAACTAGATCTATCAGAGAGTTCTCTGATAAATGAAAAACCTATCTATTGTCTGATAGTGTAAATCTCTTATTTAAGGTTACTTGGTGCTTGCTAATGCACCTGGTAAATGCTATGTGGTGCCTTTAGCGATTTATGGCTTAATAGTAAAAAAAAAAAATTAGTTTTATTTAACACATTTCAAAACTGACCAATGATGATAATGTGCCTAAACATGTCATGCCTTTTAAATGCAATTTATTGCCCAATTTTAAAAGCCTGGCAACCTCATTAGATCCAAGGAAGTTTCATTTTTTCAGCTTAGCATGTTTACACTTCCAATAGAGCTTCCATGTGAAGAGCAACTACACTCTTTCAGAGTTCTAGATACAAGCTTAAGAGCTTGAATGTTTTTATATTATTTTTGCATCTTACCAATTTTTCTGAATTCATATGAAAGGCTTGTTTTACAGTTGTTACTCACCTCCTAGCCAGAGTAATAGTGTTAAACACCTTGCATTTCAGTAAACAAGAAAGATCCTGGATATGCCCAGTAAGGGAAAAGACTTCCATCCTACATTTGCCATTATGAAGGAGTTACTTGTGGTTTTGTATGTAAGCCCACTCCAGCTGCCTGGGGCTCTCCAAGGCTCTGAGCAGCGTGCCTCTGAAGCCCATCCAATGTCCCACCGAGCTGAGGGTGTACTCAATAAAGTTAAAGGTCAGAGTGAGAATTAGAATGCTCAGCTTATTAGAAAAGGCAAAGCTGTGAGACAGACCACCAAGTTACTGCTGGTGTAATATGTCTCAAACGGGTCTGATGCCACACTGTGATGGTGATTATAAGAACACAGAAGAAGATTAGTATCTGCCTATGGCAGCAGAGTTTGGGCTTAGGGTTTTTTTTTTAATCTTTTTTTCCCCTCCCCTGTTTGACTTCTTTACTGTACCTGTTTGTATAGGGGCAAGGACACACCCGGCAGGAACCCTGAGTGGCATCTCCAAAATATCCATCTTTACAGCGCTCACATTTCTCCCCAGCAGAATTATACTGACAGTTCTTGAAAAGGAATCAAGCAAGACAGTTAGCAGTGCTTTACCACTCAGTATGGCTTTACTATTATTTAAAAAAATACAGCTAATCTATTCAGAGGATATTTTCTTTCCCCTCCACGTAACCAAGCATTTATTGTCATATTGCCTTCACAACCAGGACAAAGCAGTTTCAGTCATTTCTCTAAGCGTAGAAAACACAAGTTCCTCCCTATTGTGGAAAAGGAACTGACAAATAAGTTGAATTAAACAAATTTTAAAGAAATTCAATCAGATCCATGGTTAGTTAAGGAACATTCCATTAATACACTCTCTATGCCTTGATATTCCAATTAAAAAAACCACTACGTTTAAATTTCACATCTTAACACTAATTAGAAGGCAGATACAATTTAAAAGCATGCAATGAATTGAGCCTGAGCACATTCTTTAAAAAAATCCCATTAAATTAACATCAAAATTGTTTCTCTTAATAGATTCAGATCAGAATTTAGTTTCATGTAGTTTCTCCCAGTGCATGTGTTACCTGTTATTACGAAATAATGAAAAGCAAAGACTAGGAATACAATTGAAACTGATGCAACTGAGTCACTTTTTCCATGATAAAATTATGGAAATTATATTTTGTTTTAGAAATGTTCTTAATTCTGGTGCTAATTGCCACACATTCATATTTTATGGGGACAGAATGAGCAAGTTTCTTTTGCATTACCTAAAGTGATGCTAATTTAAAATAGAAGTTGTTCAAATACATAAGCAGCATAAAAATACATAAGCAGCCATAAAAATTCCAAGTGACCAACACTCAAGAGGCATTTACACTCCCAAGTCCTGCAGCTATTTGTCTTCAGTGTGCAACAGACTGATCCAATGTCCCACAGAGCTGGCGGTGTACTAAATAAAGTGAAAGATGGCAAAAAAAGAAAGTGGGAAATTGGCTGGAAGAGGTTACTGAGCAAATTACACTTCCATTTCAGGGACCATGATAGCTCAGGGCTATGTTTTGAGACCCTATTACCATGACTAGCAGTAGGGGGGCATTTTTCCCTACAATGAAAAATAGTTCTGTCTCTCCCATCTCCTCTTACACTCCATTCTCCTCCACATTTCTTCACACCCAGATTCCCTTAACCACATCAAACACCCTTCCCTGAAACTCTGCAAGTAGTAACCCCTAATTTGTTTTCATTTTGGTTTCAAAGAACTAAATTTGTGGCTTGATTGTGAAAAATTCTGAGAACGAACAGGAAAAGATCCAGTTCACTTATGAGACATTTAACATGAAATTAAACAACAAGTAACACAAAGACACCATGTTTGCAAAAGGAACCATTTTAAAGTGTGGCCTCTATAAAAGTTGGTGCATATATTCCTGCAAAACCCTAATGGAAAATTCAGACTGTTTCTGAATAATTACTGTCAATTTTTATAATCCTGAAGAATAAACTAAACTGCAAAAAGAGTAAAAGAGATGTATTTAAAAATATACGTGTTGGTTTCAACTTGGAGCAACCTCCTCCCATCCCCTGAAGTTTATCTCCTGGCTTTTTGTTTTGCTCACTCTGTCTATAGAAACTGAAGCAATTCTGTAATTGCAAAGAAAATTTAAGCTATTTCACATACAAGCCACTCTAAATGTGCCATGCTGCTCCTCCAGCTACATGGCATGTAAGGGCTGGAGGTCCCAAAGCACAGTGGAATGAAACCAGAGCAGCAGCTTCCTCATGGGCCCTCCTTCAAGTTTCACAGGGCCAGAGACAGCTCTGGAGTCACGGCATCTCCAAACCACCAAGTACTGCAAACCCTGAAAGGAAAACTCCCAACTGCCTGCGCATGCACCCATATGGTATCAGGAAGTCAGAGTAGAGTGTGTCAGGGCCACAACAGAAACACTGAGGTTACATGAAACACATGGGCTTATAATCATAGAATCAGCCAGGTTGGAAAGGACCTCTGAGATCATCAAGTCCAAAATGTTACGTGACATGAAGCAACATGTCATGGGATGGGCAAGTCTCAGCACCATGGTGCTGCTGAGGGAACATACCTTCCAGGAGGAAGGGCAGGGACCACAAGGATCACAAAGCCTGATTAATGGCAGAGGGCTGGCTTTTCCCTACACATAAGAACCAGCCTTTCAGTCTCCTCCACCTCCTCCTGCCCTCCATTCTCCCCTGCTCTCATCAGCGCAGCAGCACACTCCTCTCCTTCCACTGGTATGCAGCAGTGGGATAGTGATGGCCTGAGCTAGGGAGGGCACTCCTGCCACAGGAGAAGGAGCCAGCCCAGTCTTAGCCTTCCTCACAAAGCCTTCTCTGGAGGCTGATGCTGGAAGGACACTGGCATGTGTAGGTACTGGGGCCTCGGGCTCCAGGAGAGGAGCAGGAAGCCAAGTGAACAAGCTTTGTACTCAGGATGTGGAACTTGGTGGCTTTTCAATGGGAAGCCTCCTTTTCTTCTCTGTCCCACATCAGATCTTTGTCCCATGGCTCTTCTACAGAGACACAAACTTGCTCATGGTTAGGCGGAGGCTCATAATGGAAATACAGGCCCTCAGGACTTTCATTTCTCACTGCGTTATTTTGGATGACTTTGCTTGCCCTAAATCTTGTCCTAGGGCCAAGGGTTGATTTAGTTCTATCTGAAAGTTAATCCAGCTGTGAGAAAGAGGGAATAAAGAGAAATCTAAGTCACATACTTCATGAGGTGAAAGTAAAATCTGCCTTTCTAATTCTAATCTGAAGTGAAACTTCCTCATCTTTCTCGCTCTGCTGCAGCACTTTCCTGTCACAGCCTGCCCTGCCCCTCCAAAGCAGCAGCCGGTAAGTCATCCCCCAGAATGTGCTGAATTGGTTTATGGTTTCCATCAAAGAAACATGGTTGGTTCAGACGAAGTCGGGGGAAATGACATAATGTGCAGGAATGCGCTGCAGGCAGAATGAATGCAGTGCAAACAAGGAAGAAGCAACAGAAAAGACAGACCATGAAAGATGTTGGCATGGTTCTTGTTTACACAGTAAATGAAAAATTAGTTAAATGTTTTAAAGTGGGAATTTTTCAGAACAAAGTATTCAAAGAAGCATTATGGATATAAGCTGGAAAAGCACAGTCAGCCAAATGTCACAATTCCATTGCTATGAGGGCTGATACACTCCCATGAGGTTGCTGTGGGTTTAATACAGTGTGCCAGGGAGCGAAATCTGCCCCACTACACCTTCAGTAACAGCTAAAAATTTCTATTTAATCTAGCTTTTATTATTTCATCTTACTTCGTGCAATATTTTTTAACCCATCTAGCTGTAGATTACAGTTTGTGGAGATACACTGAAGCTGATTAAGCAACAGATTCTGCAAAGACTGTGCTGTTTGTCGGCATTGGCAAATCTTAGTACACTTGTATAACACTAAGGACTGCATATGCCAGGATAAGACCCATGTTTATTAAATATAACTACAAAAGCTTCCATAAGTACTAATTTGGTGACTTTTTGTATCAGGACCTAACAAAAATTATAGGGGAAAGAAAAAAACCTGAAAACAAGGACACAAATTACTCCAATCACCCACAGTTATGTGAAATGTACATTTAAGTGTATGCATCTTAGGCTCATTAACAGTACAAAATTTCGAGAATGAGGCATACAAGGATTATTTTTAGTTGCTTGGAATTTAAAAATACTGCATAATCCACACTGCAGTAAGATAAATGTTTTTTTTTCCTTTTCTTCCCATTAATTTCCTGAATTTTAGTAGTTACTTACAATACATTTTCCAGTACCACCTTGACATCTATTTGAATTTCCATTGCAGTTGCAGGGCACACAGCGTCCAGCAAATAACCCCTTATTCTCACGATAAAATCCAAGGCCACATTCCTAGACAGCAAGCAGAGAGAAAAAAATCAGTGAGTGTTGGTGGAAAGAATATATTATGGAAAGCGTATTTTGGAAATGTTTGCCATTTCCAAGGAGTAGTGAAGGAATACATTTCTTTGCAAGCTCCTTTATTCTAATGCAGCAAATAGCAATGAATGGAGATGAAGAAGTTTCAGCTGAACCCTGTTCTTTACACATTTTGGTAGTGATTTCAAGCGCTTACGTGTTTAGGATCATCGTTTTCAATAATTTTCACTAACCTCTTAGCAAAACACATTTCCTGTGGCTGCGTACAAAGGTGTTGAATATGATTTTTAAACCACAGAAAAACATTTGACTATGAGAACACTGTATTGTGAATCTTAGGAAGAACATATGGAAATCTCACATATTAACTAGTGGTTATATGAAACCTCACTATTAATTTCAGTGTGTTCCTTGCAAATAATTCCAGATATCTTTTATATACACTCATCATGACTTCCATGGTAAGTCTACCAAGAGCTACACAAAGCCATGCCTAGACACAGCTAGGTGATGTAACAAAATATACAGTGATCTAATTTCTAAGTACAGGCTTGCCCTGGAGACCAGGGAAGCATGAGAAGAATGTTTAGCTATTGAGAGCACAGGAGCAGGAGCACAGCCTGTCAGATCACAGCTGGATTTAAGCAGAGAGCTGAACCGGAGAGACATTACAAATGAAGCAAGAGACATCATGTTTGTTAGCCTACACCAGGAAGGTAGTAACTCATATGTTAAAACCAGGTTCTTGCTTGACAAGGACAAGGAAAGCATAAGGAGTTCCTCCTGTGAGCATGAAGCCCTCCTGCACACAGACCAATTCAAAAATTCAAACCCACCTTTTCTGCTCACAATACTCCTGGCACAACAACCAAAAATGACTGGACGAAAGTCTACCCCTTCCATTCCCTAGCTCCTTTTCACTAGGAACTAAGCTAGTGTGGTGCAAGGAAGATCAGAGGCTGTATGGAAGCAGGGACAAAGCTGTGCTCCCCACGAAGCCAGCACCTCCCAGGTTCCCGCCTCCGGCAATGTACTTCTGTGCCGTACCTGTAGCTCACCTCTACCTCACAGTTAGGGCTGGCCCCAACAACATGCAGAAAACAAGTGACAGTTGAACTTTACAGCCATAAATCTTTTCTCACAGTAATTGCACCACCAAGACCGATGGGACTAATCTGAAGAGCAAAGGGTTTGTGGGATGGTGTCACAAATCATGTTGCAGTGGTTCAGGTTGTAAGTATTTATGCAGAGGCAGGATTAACCTGAAAATAATTTACCGATAAAACTTTACCAGAGGAAAAAAGCCTCTCACAAAGCAGATCCCAAAAGGAATAATGAGTTACTGCTGTTTAAACAACAGTTCCTAGTGGCACCTTTGCCTTCTCTACATATAGGATAAATTAAAAAAAAAAAAAAAAAGTATACAGAATACTAATACCATCAAAAACTTCAAATACTGACTTCAGTGTGAGCAAGGACTAAATTTAGAATACACATTTGAAGTTCTTCAGATACATTTTTAAAAGAGTGAACATGTTCCCTGAACAACAGGGAGCCAATATACACAGCTTCTGAAGAAACCGGGGCCTGAAACACATTAAACAGCACAATTAAGTAAAATATAGGCCCTAATGCATAAAAATTTTATTTACTTACAGTTTTTTTGGAGAGCAACTTGAATCGCACCTTTTAAAAACACATTCAAATGCATTTGGAAAAATATCTGTGCAGCCTTTCGTTTTTCTATTTATGCTGTCTTTAGAACGACACATTTGGAGTACATAGGCACTCTGGTTTTTTAAGCAGCATTTGTGACTTCCACACAAATGATAAATTGATTCCACGTGAAGATAAAGCTCTCGCTCGGCACTTTCAAGCGCTTACGTGTTTAGGATCATCGTTTTCAAGTAAACAGCAATTTAAAAGAAACTCTTGCACACACTTTTATTGCCAAAGTACTTTCAGAGACTGTTAGCCTTCTCACTACATTTATATTAGGTAATGCATAAGTTGTTACCAAATTAGTTAATTTAAAAAACAAAGTGAAAGAAGGAAGTAAGTGAAAATGAGCAAATTACCTCTCTTGGGTAAAAATCCGTTTGAACTTGCTGCTGCTGACTCCTCTCCAGAAGGTAGGGATAGGAGAGCCTCTGTTGCATATCTTGTGTTAAACAATGCCCCAGGGACACTAACGTGACAACCAGCCATCCTACATTTCTTGGCCTCTGTGCTTGGGCCATCATTTTGCTTTGGCCCCACCGCGGACATACGCTGCTATCCCTTTGGTGCTCACCCGTTCCTTCTCTTATACGCCCCCTTCTTCTCCAGCTTCTGACTCAGATTAATGAGGCTCTGTGCTGTGATGGGCCCCACCTTTAAACTTTATACGTGAGTCAAGTCGTACAGCACACAGTACTGTTCCTGAGGTTAACAAGTAACCCTGCAGTTCCTGTAGCTCAATATATACCTAAGCCGGGGTGGGGCAGGCATCACCTCCTCCCCACCTATGGCAGCCAGACAGAGCTGGGTGATTAGAGCAGTAAGTCACTGCCTGAGTAATGCTGCATAAACATACGGGGCTTACCAACCACCCAGGTGAGTGTCTTGGTTACTTCCTTTGGCTTTGTATTTCCACCAGCTTACATTAAAAAAACCCCAAAAGCTTGGTTTATCAAGGCAGTATGTTGAAAACAATGCCATGGCACTAGTAAGTTCAGTCAATGCTCATGAATTTGTGCGTGGCACAGAACACCAAAAATTAAAAATATTTCCAAAATGGTATTTGAGAGATGATGAATAGCTGCCCTGAGCAGTGGATGCACAAATGAAATGTAAGCCAGACATATATATTTTTGTTCAGTCTCTCTGCAGCTGCTCCAGTCTAGATATTATTCATTCATTCTCATTTCAGAACACTTTTGCAAGGTTACTACAGCAATTGTTGCTTTATAATAACCCTGAATCCTCTTCTGAGAGTAATTTTTCATATTTTGTGCACTTTGCACACTGCTTATCTCTCCAGTACTTTATTCTGCTGCACTGGGTGCTTACACATGGCAACAGTCAAACTCTAAGCTAAGCAAAAAGACAACCAAAAGAATTACAGCAGGAACAGCATCAGGGATGCTGTGGTTAGGATTTCGCCAGTCTTCAGGTAACAGTATTACTTTGCAATGTTTACATTATCTTCCAGAAAAATATCTCCACTTTTTTTTTCAAATATGTTAATTTCAGATTTCAAATATTTTCCTAGAAATATGGTAGAATTATCTAGGTTCATGCTACTTCCCTTGGACCCTGCTAAAATAAGGAACAGCAGGAATCTTCTCCACTGCGTATAGTCTCATAGACTTTGATCTAGTCAAGTCTGACCTTCTCGCCATTAAAGTATGTACTGACTGAGACTATTCAGCCTCTCAGAGGGCATCACAGAAGAATCCATTATTATAGTGCCTTAGCCATGTAAAATGGCAATCAGAGCTCCACAAAAGCAATCACGAGCTGAATAACCCTACAGTGCTTCTTAGACAGTGAAAGCACTTGAGCCGCTGAAAGTGCACAGGCTGACAAGAAGCACGTTTAATTACTTTAATAACTAGCCTGTTCCTCTAACTAACCCAGCATGTATAGCTGTAGGCAAGGCAGAAGATAATGGTACTGTATGGAAGCAAACGTTTCCTACCTGACATGAGTCACCGGCGTACTCCGGAGGGCAGGAGCACGTCTCTACACTGTAGGCAATGCTGCCGCTTCCTGTGCTGGTGGCTTCTTCCAGCCCAACCTCACTGAGCGTCAGTCGCTGAGTCTCCGTGAAGTAAAGGCCTCTGATGTGTAAGCCATCCAGTCTGGACAGGATTATCATCAGTTCCTCTCTGGATACAGGGTTATTGCTGCTGGCATGCCTGAAGTTTCCCTGTGCATGAAGGGTACAAAATGAGCACAGCCCTGCAGCTTCTTAAAAAGAGCATCTGCAAAGAAGACTGGAGGACAGGAAAAGGGAGAAAAGACCGATGGAACAGACCTCTGTAGTTCCAATTATTGTGGAGTGAAATAGGGGCCAGGACAATAAACATAGGATGGGTGGAAAAAAGAATAATGAGCATAAAAATGGATGTCACCTTTACTTTGCAAGCTATGTATGGCTTTGAGGTATTGAGAACTGAAGAAGCCTGTAGGTTCCTTTTCAGTCATCCAAATTTCTTTGAGATATCACCCTCCAAACCATAAAAGGATGGAGGAAAATGCTTTTACTTCCTAGAGTAAGTGAAGTCTTAGATACCCAATCTTAGATATCCAATCTTAGATACCCAAAGGGATGCCTTCACATGCTGTCTTGCTGCTAACAGACACAGCATTACTGAAAATGGAAT
>JAWWES010000081.1:104578249-104599621 GCA_035583135.1 Lophotriccus pileatus | reverse complement strand
CCAATCTTAGATACCCAAAGGGATGCCTTCACATGCTGTCTTGCTGCTAACAGACACAGCATTACTGAAAATGGAATCTGGCTTGAAGAAACATCTTTTTTTGCTTGCATATGAGAGAAATAAATAATCCAGTCTGAGCACAGATTTAAGGTAGGAATAATCCCTGTTAAATTCACCTACCTGAATGTTGGACATCCATTCTAAACTAGCTAACTAGACACCAAGGAAAACAGATAACAGTTCATTCCATCCCTATTAAGTACAGTCTGAGGCTGCAATGAATCATTTTCCATTGATGACTGATTCAGTATTACTCCACTGGCCCTGGAGGGGAGGTTCTAAGGGCTCAATTGGACAAGATGCCTAGATCAGAGCTGCCAATTTTAGGTGGTATGGACCAGAACCCAGGTTCAACGTGGCAGCAAAGAGAGAGAAAAAAATGTTGTTCATATTTAAGGTCTACAGTATTTAAGTTTATACTCACTACCATTATCAAGTATTTGGTATTTCTGCACATATTACCTGTGTATTTTTTATGTGCCACTGGGAAGAAAAGAGAAGGCCATTCCCTCTTCAGTTCTTACCTCAACCAGCTTCACACGGCCGTAATATTGACGATCAGGCAGTGGGTTGTTGGGATCCAAATAAACAACTTCCATTTGATGGCCCTATGTGAGAATGAGGATGTAACATTGCTGTTTCACTCTTTGTTATGGCAAAGTGTTCAGATGCAATAAAATCTGGTGAAACACATTAACTCTGTTCTTTGGGAGATAAAAACTAAGTAATACCTCTGAAAACTGCATGACATTTTGTCAGCAAAGTGGTAGAGTGAGCACTGTGTTCTAGTGTCAGCAAGGTGTTCGCTGCTTTTGCCTATTAACAACCTTGCTTTAAAGTAAAACACAAAGAGAATCAAATTAATGCTGATCAATTTTCACAGGAACTAGTTAGTACTTTTTATTGAAATGTTTTAGCATTTTCAAACATTATCCTTTGCATCCTGGTGCACAAGCAGCTATGGATATTATGGTAGTACTATATGAGGCATGTTTCCCAATAAGAATTCTAAAATACCGAATTAATACTTCTGATGATCTGAGGAAACAAGCCCCCTGCCTAGTGAATTCCAAACAATAGTCAAAGATTTTAAATTTTGGCCACAAAGAGGTTAAATTTAAAAACTGTTAACCTCAAATGCATTTTTATTTCAGTCTCTTGAAGCCTTATAATTATGCTTAATTTTATGCTGAAGAAAATTCTCACAGAAAATGAGATTAATTACACATGGAATCCAGGGCATCTTTTGCAGGGACGAGGCCATACTTGTTGACAAGTGTGCAAGGCACTAATTAATTTTTTTCCACAGGTGCATTTTACAGAGAAAATACTATTTTGTCTTTTTATTTGCTATCAAATCCATTATGCTTAATAACATGTTACTTGCAATAAAGACAGATGTGTTGATGGCTTTAAGCAAACTGCAGTAAAATCACTTTTACAGAAAAATAGCACGTTGCTATTAAAGTTAAGTACACTGTAGGAGCAAAATTTGCCATAGTTGTCAGGTAACGTAAAAATCAAGGTATTGGCGTTGCTTAAAATTAAAAATGGCATTTAAAAACTTACTGTTAGTCGTATATCAGGTCTCTTATCCAGAAGAACCATGCCCTCACTAGGTAAGCCAAAAGATTTCACTTGGTAACTTAGGAAGCCACCATATGAAGAAAGCTGTAGCAAAACACACAAGAACAGAGATACGTGACTGCACTGTTGCTTGATATTCACGTTACTTCGTGTTCCAGTTCACCCCATCTTCTGGCACTGTAAATAAAATACCTACTCTTTGTTTTTAGAAAAAATACAAATATAGTGTTGCTTGCAAGAAATTACTTTCTGTTTTGTTCACTGTGGGTATCTGAGGTAACTTTTTGAGTAGATACTACTCTCTGAAAGCTTACCTATGTCATAAGGGTTTTTTCATACTTGGGTTCACACCATGTGTCATGGAGAAATCACATGTTCACATGAACATTGTTCTTCCCCTGATTGTACAAGACAGATTTGGTGCATCAAGAGCAGACATCAGACTGATAATGAAAGTGGTAGTGAACCCCATGAACAGCCACAGATAAAAAGTAAGACTACAAATGTTTAAAGGCGGCTTTCATAGGCCAGCATTTTCTAATCTTACCGCAAACATGAATGCAAGCAGTAAACCTTTGCTCCAACTTCTGGAGGACAGGACTTCTACTGGTGTCAGCTCCGTTGTAAGCAGGCCAGTGCTGTAGGCTGAGCTGAAACCACACTGCTTTTGGCTCAACTACAGGTGACCCGTAGTTGGCCTCAAACCCAACCAAATGCATACATGCTGCTGCCCAGAACAGACATAGGCAAGTATGTTTGAATCATCTGACAAACAGCTTCCCTGGGCGGTGCATGAGTGACTCAGTACAGAACATACTGAAAAGAAAGGAAGCCCCAGGCACAGCCTGGATAGTTTTTGTTCCAAGACAAGCCTAGAAGGACGGAATGTGAAATCAGGCATTGTGGCATGGATATACTATTTTGTTTTGCACCCCTTGTCTTTTGCCCTTGTATCTTATGCTTGGTTTTGACATGGGGGAAGAATTACTTTGTCAGGTTTTACTCTTCTACAGGTAAGCACCAGCCTTCAATCTACCCCTTTCCAAACACTTTGATGAATCACAAACAAAATACTGACATCTCAGTGCTAAATTTGTTCCTTGGATCACAGGGATGTAATTAATATCAACTGTATTTTCAAAAGCATCATTTGGAACATTGGCTGTATTTTGTCAACACAATCAAACCACCCTGTATAAATATTTTTTTTAGAAAAAAAACCGTAAGAGAATTAAAAATGTGCAAAATAGTTTCTCAATGATTTTTTTTTAATGGGAAAATATTGGGTTTATAAACTACTCTCTGTATTCCAGATGTTTGGTATTTATTTTCTAACATTAAGAGTCATCTATTAAATAGAATGTTAAAATACAAAAGAGCAGAAAATGGGAACAATGTGATCTGAATTTCTCAATGACTGTTAGCTTCCACATTGCTATAGAATTTGCATTTGATTCCCTTTTAACTTTTAAGCAAAAGACATAGATAGGAAAAAAAAAATATACTCTGCTAAATATAAATGTTCCAGTGGAACTAGTTAAAAGATTTAAGATAATGGAAAACAGTATTTATACCCTCATCATACTGAAAAATGTCTGATGTGGTTTTGTTCTCATTTTCTGAAAGAGATGCTATCACTGGAAGCAGACCAAAACCTGACATTTTCAAAATACAGTAATGTGAATAACTGCGAAATTTATGAGCTTATAAACTAACAGCTAGATAGCATTTTGGAGGGACTTTCATTACTGCAGTATTGCCTGTGCTAAAATATACACTAACCCACTGTGTATTGCAAAAGCAGGACCCAAATTAGAACTATTTTATTTACAGTGCTGTCATTGCAAATGAAAGAAAGTCATGGCAGGCCTAAGTAGATACTGTGAAATGTAACATAAAAGTCATAGCACTGATCTTAATAGCTGTATTTAAAAAGGGTTATTGCCTGCTTTATGTCTTGTTAGGGGAACAACAAAAGTCCTTCTGGTTCAACACTGTAGGTGATAATGTATGCTTTTACACGAAATTTCTTTCAAAAATTATTTGTAAGCATTGAAACAAGAACCTCTATAACATTAAGCGCCTTAACTAAACATGCTGTTCAGCTGAGATGTGGACCTCTGAGCATAGGAGAGTAAGAAGAAAAATACTGCTCTAGTTTTTAAAATTAGGACCAAGAAGAACTTCAAAATTGTACCACGTTTAATGCTCTGGTGTCTATCCCTTTCTCCTGTGTGTCAGTATGATTACATCTGAAAAGCCTGTGTGTCCTATGACTGGCTAATAGCTACTGACACTGTCAGAGTTCCAAACGAGGAGAACCTAGGCTCCAGGTCTGCAAGTCACCATTATCAAAGTCCCCCAGGTCAGTGTGATCCTTGGGCTGAGATGCTGATGGTATTGACCATGAGAAAAAGACTGCTCCCATGCATGAGTTGACAAAGCAACAAGCAGTTCAAAGAACACAAAGGTTAGAAAACCAGTTGTTGCTCTTCCCAAGCAACATATCAAATGCAAAAGGTTGGGTCTTTTTGGGTGCCACTGAGCACATAATCACCTTTTATTCTATGGGAAATCTGCCCAGAACATACTCTAAAGAATCTAAAGGGCTGGCAAGCTCTACATGTTCTGGGTTTCAGAGTGGGCACATTGGCATGCTCTATGTGTTCTGGGTTTCGGAAAAGCAGCTGAAGGTACCAGCTCCCTGAACCACAGCTTCTAACCATACTGTTCACATACAGTGACCTCTCTGGCACCAAGCAACATGATTAATTCTGTGTAATTGGTTATAATTTTAACACTGAACTCAGAAGTAAAATGTTGTGATTCCTGGCATGACAGATAAAGAGAGACAAGAATCTCATGAGGGAAGAAAGAGAAATGTATCTAAGAAAAATAGACTTTTTATCCAAAATGCTGGTAAAAAAATTAATTCCTTTTATTAGAACAGATGAATTAGGTGGCATTTACCTTCTCTCCCAGGTAAGACGGTGGTGCTTTCCAATACAAACTATGCACAGAAGCAGGCAATTCTTGAACATCAGCCACTACGCTATTACTGACTGGATTGAAAGTGACTGGAATGTCAATATTTTCAGTCTCTGCCTCCAAGCGCCAGTTTCTCATGTCCACAAACTAATGAAAAATACATAAAGGAAATAAGCTTGTCTCATCCTTCATTAAACTTTACCAGCACTAAGTAATGAGAGGAAAATGTTTAACCTCTGTATTTCCCCCAGCATGAAATGCAACCACTTCAGAGCCAGTCTAAAGTCTTTGTGCAGTGGATGTTGCATGGACCTCAAGAGAGAAAATAAGTGGGACAGATGAGCCAAAGCTACTTGGGATGCAGCCATTTGGTTTGTCATTTGCAAACTAAATTCTGTCTCCAAGTCACATGAAGGCAGACCCTTCTGGAGGTGGTTAGGAATTGTGTACACAAACCCAAGGACATAATTTGGGGGTGCTTT
This sequence comes from Lophotriccus pileatus, assembly GCA_035583135.1. Lineage (NCBI taxonomy): Eukaryota > Metazoa > Chordata > Aves > Passeriformes > Tyrannidae > Lophotriccus > Lophotriccus pileatus. The sequence goes on along the minus strand of JAWWES010000081.1, from coordinate 104,594,504 downwards.
TTAAAGTGCATTCCAAAATCAAACCCAGGACACTAACCTAAAAGACAGAGTTTGGATCAGTCATAGTAGGTGCAAGGTACAAGGCAGGGGATATGGCATGGAGAGGCAGGCAATGTAGCCTAATATTCTGGGGTCTTTCATGCAAATTTTATTTTTATGGCTGTTGTTTCATGAAAGACCATGCATCCTTTTATTTATCGTTCTAATGGGAGAAAGAGTGTATAATGAATATGTACCAGAACAATAATGCAAAAAGATAAACGTGTTCTCTAAAACAATTTTTGGTGAGGACAAGTAATCACTAGAGGAAATTTTCCTAAAGCAAATGGAAGTTTGCTGCTGACTTCACTGAGGCCAGATTTTTATCCTTTGCATGAAAACAGTAAAGAACCACAATCTGGATTGCATCTAGTCTATGTCTAAACCTTCACTAACTCCTCATCCATTATTCTAGCTCTGCTCTCTTTTTCTTTCTCTGGCATTGTTTCAAGCAGCTCTTGCTTTTTTTCAGTCTTTAGCCATCTTACCGTTCATTTATGCTACTAAAAATCTATCTTCATTTCTCACACTTGATGTCGTGCCTCTTTTATAAGGGAGGGAAGAAAGACAGTTTTTACAATCTGTAGAATCTGTCTCACATTTCTGAAATTTAAAAATGTATCTATGATATAGACATGTAAAATGGCATGTGCTTATCAAAGCATCTTGAAGGAGACCATTGACTTTAATGATGACAGTGTTTGAAGATACAGCAAGGAAGAGAAAGGCCAGCTCAACTTCAGTCCAACTAGTGATTTGTAAACCAACAGGTAAAAAGGGCCATTTCTACCCAAAGGCACTTTCAGACTAAACCTAGGTCTTAAGAAGGCTGCACTAAATCTGAATTATTCCTTGGAGAATATTTCTTATCCTTAGAAATGTCCTTAATGGAATAAATGTAGGTTCATGATAGAAAAGAAATAAACCTATTGGATACACCTTGGTTCTACGACGATTTGTGCTGCGACAGTTGCTGGTTGCCCCAAAACAGAAGCAAGAGGTACATCCCCTGGGATTAGAAGGGTCCAGATAAAAGGATCCTGGTCGGCAAGTATCACATGCTGCACCTTCAACATTCTCCTGTTAAGGCATAGTTCAAAGAAATCTCAGTGCTTTCCTTTTGGTTTGGGTGAGGTATTTATTTAAGTGTATGGAAACATGAATGAAAATGTGTGATTGTCTAGCTAGACCATATTCCAAATGCAAATAAAACTGTCTTGGAGATCTTATGAGCTCTCTTTTCAGTTTATAAAGTGAACCATGGAGAAATAAATATTAGTCAGAGACAGCTGGTAAGTTCTCTGCCAAAACCCTCCCACTGGCTTTTGCAACCCTACTATATAAAAGGTCACCTGTGAAAGTTCACATTAATCACATTTAATTATGCAGATCAGAACAAAAGAAGATTTCCTGGCTATAATGATGTGGTAAAATGTCAACTGACATAATATGGCTAAAAAAAGCATGGGACCTGGTTAACATCCAGAACTCAAGATGCAGACGGATAAAGCAGATCTCTGCAGGGTACAGACTGCTTCAGGGATGATGGACATGTACTCTGCAGCTCTTTAATCTCCTGCAAAAGCTAAGACCATCTGTACAACTAACAGATATTGAAGTAATTAAAAAATGGCATCTAACACTACCATCATAATGTGTACACATACTGCAAGATGTTATATTTTTGTACAGCTGCATTTAATTTACACTAAAACTTAATGATAAACTCACTTCATTCACCCCATTAAGTACGAAATAGTCACTGATTTGCAAATGATGCTTGTGAGTGTAGAAGTAATTCAACTTATCTGACCTTGCAAAGACAAATTCCTGTCTGGGGATCGCAAACATCTGGTTCTGTTCCATCTCTGTTACAGCTACATGGCACACAGTTTGGGAAACCATAAGTTCCAGGAGCACACTGATCACACTGACGTCCTTTTATTCCTGGTTTGCATCTTTACCAACAAACACAGGGAAGAGAAGGGAGTCAATAGGGAGGCAGGAATGGAGCAAGGAAGGGAAGATTAAAACAACAGGCAGGTGGATCTTTGAAGTGATTGCATGGCTATGACACAACTTTGACTTCTACAGAGAAAAAGCAGCATGTTAGTATTGTTCTCAGATTTGAATAGTGTGACATTTTAAGTGGCCCTGGAACTGCCTAGGAAAGGATTTATTTTGAAGGATAAAAATGTTCACAATAGAATTAGACTTCTGAAGCTATTCAGTGCTTGCAGTGCAGAACTACTCTCTCTGTACAACAAGGTGTAAAACATGGATGTTGAATATAGGTAAGTGGAGCTGGAACGGGATTTATGTCTGGAAAATGTGACTGGGCATTATTCAAGGCCTGCCAACAAAAAGGTGGAGAATCATGGGCATATGATTAATTACAGAGACTTCAACCTTCTACAAAGCTTGGTTAGTTTACAACTGCTCACAATGAAGGCAGAATGTCTTGAATTTCTCATATCCCCTCCAAATACCTGGAAAGAACAGTGAAGCAAACCACTCCTGAATTGTTTATAACGCACATAACCCAAACTTACTTGCATTGCCCATTGGTTTTTTCACATTCTGGGCTTGAAACATCAGCGACTCCTCTTTCTGAGCAGTTGCAGCTCTCACAGCCAGCAAGGGGGTGGTAGCTGAAGTGATGTTTCTCGCACACCTCACATTTTGGTTTCACAGTTCGTGGAGGGCAAATGCATTTACCAGTCACGTCATCACAAAGACGCTGTCCGCAGTTGCATACTACGTCAAAAAAAATGCTCTACAAATCAATCCACCTCATCTTACAATGAATGATAAGCTCTTATTGAACTTGCATATGAAACAAAGACACATAACATTTATATAGAGAGAACATGACTCCTTTCACTAGTTTAAAGCTCAGGGCTATAGAAACCAACTATGTGACTGCAACAGTAGTTTCAAAGGACAGGTTTAGTGCTTGCTCTTTTCCACCAACTGGTTGCTTAACTTCACCACAGGCATTGTTAATGACTTGCCAAAACTCACAAGGATTAAATGACAAGTAGTTTTGGTGTTAATGGCACCACTTTTATAGAGCAATGTTTATAAACATCAAGTATAATATCTGGGAAGGCAGCTGAGGACTGTTGGTGTAATCTGTAGATCTGTTGATGTTATTAACATCAGAATATGAAGAATTAGGAATGCTGTGTCTCTGATTATCTATGGAAAAACTTAAAGGTACAAAATGGGATAATAACCTGGAATACTACGCTGACTAAGCAGTCAGTGTAGAAAAAAAATCCATTTCACTGAAATGGTGACAACGTGGATTTCAACCAGTTTAGCTGTAAGCCTATTACACATGATAAAACAACCCATGCAAAGGCACACTTCATTGTGAACTAGGTACGGTTTAAGGGAATGAGGTTACTTCTGCCTTAAACTGAAAGCTATGCAATGGTAAAGCCAAGATGGCTCAACCAGCCTCTCACAGGATTAAGCTCTAAAAAGAAAAGCGAGGCTGTGGTGCACCTGCAGTAAATTCAGAGGATTAAATAAAAGGTCGTGTCAGGTGCTGAACAAGCCCGAGCATGTACTTACACTTGCAAAATGGGAATCCATAGTAGCCGGTTTGGCATCGGCTGCACTGACGACCGATGACATTGGGCCTGCAAATACACTGTCCTCCCAGGGGGCTGCACGTAGGGCTCGTGGCACCTGCACTGTGGCAGTCGCATGGCAGGGCTCCATTGTTGTAGGAAGCCACTAGTGACCTTACAGAGTCCTTACAGAAGGCCGATGATCCCTCTGGGCTACCAGAATTGAAATATAAATCATGTAAATGCTGGCACTTGGGAATTGTTATTCAAACATTTCATTCAAACATTCAAACAGTTTGACATAAGGATGGCATCAGTACACATGCAAGGATGTACTTCAGTTAAATTAGTGGTGAATGGTTTTGACCATGCAGGTAAGAGATTTTTTTCAAAGCAAGTGCGTGTATTAGTTACATCAGTTCAGACATGACAAGCAAAAGGCCAAATACCGAAGTTTGAAATACCAAAGACAGAAAGATGACATAGATTTTCCTCTTTTGTACTGTGAGCAATAAAGCTCTACCTTTGCATTGCATTTGCAATAGAAAGGCATGGAAAAATGACTCATGGAAGTTTAATGGGCCAGCATAAGCCATGAAAGCATTTTAATGTAGCACAATGATGGTGATTTTATACATCTCTTCAACACACAGTAAAAGTAATATTATTCCCAGCTTGTTGTCAATGTTCAGTTTTTAGAAAGTGATGCTTACTCAATATAAAAACTGTTTCCTCCACATTGGCTGATGAAATCAAATGACTTGTCCACTGTCTTTTTGTCAAGCATTTTGTAACTGTAGGTGTCTGCTGGAACAACTAAGATATTTTCCTTAAAACAACAAGAAAGCCATTTCAGAGAAAAATAAAAAGGCACAAGCTAAGGCATTTAAATGTTGCTTCACAATACATTCTGGATTTTCTCAAAACCTGTAATATTTAACCAAAAAAAAAAAAACCAGGAAAACACACTTCCCATGTTCCCCTCAAAGTTGTGATGCCACAAAGAGTGTACAATAAAAACACTGTATATTATCTTAAAAATTAAAAACAAAACCAAACCAGTGCAAAAGATCCTAAAAATCTTAAGCACAACATTAAAAAATTAATCTTTGCCTCTATCTCTAAATGAATGATGAAACTGAAAATAGCATTTTCAAGTACATTTATGTAATAAACATACCAGAATCAGCATTCTTCCATCCGGTATCATCACTGTAACAGAGACCTTGGGTTCAGAAATGTCAAGCTCAATCTGGTTTTCTGCAATCACCTGATCCCGACAGCCAGACATATGAGGGCAGAATGAAGCCTTGAAGGTACCTAGAAGAAAAAAAAAAAGGGCTGTGTGGAAAGGTTTTGTTTGCAGGGGGCTACTGGAGTGGGTTGTATGAAAAGCTACCAGAAGCTTCCCCCGTGTCCAACAGCCAATGCCAGTCGGATCCAAGACAGAACCCCACAGGGCCAAGTGCGAGGCTCACCATGGTAGCGCTTCTGGGATAACTTATTTAAGAAAGGGGAAATAAACATGCACAGTGGCAACTACAGCCAGAGAGAGGAGTAAGAACATATGAGAGAAATAGCTCTGCAGACAGCGAGGTCAGTGAAGAAGAGCAGGAGGACGGGAGAAGGGAAGGAGGTGCTCCAGGTGCCAGAGCAGAGATTCCCATGGTAAAGACAGGTAGGTTGTCTCCCTGCAGTGCAGGGAGGTCCACAGTGAAGCAGAGATCCACCCACAGCCCAGGCAGGAACCTGTGCAGGAGCAGGTGGATGCCCAAAGGAGGCTGTGATCCTGTGGGAAGCCTGCAGTGCAACAAGCTCCTGGCAGACCTTGTAGCCCTGTGCGAGGGACCCACACTGGAGCAGTTAGTGAAGAACTGCAGCCTACAGGAATGAGTCATGTTGGAGAAGTTGGTGGAGGACTGTCCCTCCATGGGAGGGACCCCACACTGAAGTATGAGAAGAGTGTGAAGAGTCCTCCCCTGAGGAGGAAGGAACAGCAGAGGAACATGTGAGGAACTGACTGCCCCCATTCCCGGTTCCCCTGGATCACTTAGGGGGAAGAGTTAGAGAAAACTGGGAGTAAAGTTGAGCCCAGGAAGAACAGAGTGGTAGAGGTAAGGTGTTTGAAGATCTGGGTTTATTTCTCATTAACCTAGCCTGATTTGATTGGTAATAAATTAATTTTCCCAGGTTGAGTCTGTTTTGCCTATGATGGCAAGTGCTGAATGATCTCTCCCTGTCCTTATATCCACCCACAAGCCTTTTGTTATATTTGCTGTCCCCTGTCCAGCCGAGGAGGGGAGTGACAGAGTGGCTTTGGTAGGCACCTGGTGTCCAGCCAGGGTCAACCCACCACAGTTCCACACACCAAAATGCTGAGAAGCAAGAAGGGTTAGATGAAATTCAGATACTTACCTGACCACACACGTCCTGCATCCACACGGACTTGCACAGGGAACACCGGGTGTGCCGTCTGATAAAAATGTACCACAAATATGTATCTGCCCAAGCGCGGCACTCTGCCATTCAAGGTAATCTGGTTCTGGAGAAACAAGAACAGATCTGATATTATATTTGTTTTGTGAAATATACTTTGGTTTATCAGCTGTGCTCAGTGCCACCTACCTGCAGTGAAAGAGATGAGGGTTAGAACCTCTCAGCAAGTTAAGTATCTTGAAAGAACAGGGCATTGCAACTGCATGCTCTGTTTGCCTGCCAAGCACATCTAACATCCCTCTGCAGTCTGTGAGGCTACCTCACAGTTTGGGAAGAAGCTGGACTTTTTTTTTTTTTATTTCTGTATATTGTCTCTGCGGCTTATTCAGCCTGCAACATTTTGATCATATCACGTCATTCAGTTTTGATTCTCTTACAGTGTTTCATCTATTTAATTTTACTAACAACATACTTTGTGACTTATGAAACAAAGTTTTCAGAATATGAGATACCTGTAGTGGTGTCAAGGTGACTCCCTTAACTGAATCAGCAGGTAAAGGGGCACTGAGCAGATCATAGAGTATATTCTTCTGTACTTCAGAAATTTCCCCATCTTTGGATGCATCCAAAACCAAAGCTGCTGGCGGAGTTTCATAAACTGAGGGAATGCAAGTTGCACTAAACACAGAATTATAGTAATTATTCTTGGGGCCAGGAGAATTTCTTAAGCATCATAAGAGGAAGTGCTGTTGGCTCAGAAAAGTCAATATATTAGACTGTATTACAACTAATAATGCAATAATAACCCCTGTTCCTATTTGGATTCTATGTAAATGATTGGAAAGTAACTGAAAACAGGAAATACAGATTTAACTGATACAGGGGAAAGTGCACATTAACTGATTTTATTCCTTCAAAATTTCCCTAACTTTAAGTCTCATTGGAAAGACTAAAGGAAGAGGAAACTTAAGGGAACCAGGAGTGTTAAAAAATTAAATACCTTTTAGTTAATTCAGTTAGTTACATTCACCAGAATCTGTATTAATACCAAATTCTCAGTTCTACAAATATTTACATAGGTGTATCCTTTAAACATGCAAGTTTTCCCACTGAAGTCAATGGGACTACTTAAGTACTTAGAAGTTAAGTATACACTCAAATATTTGTAGAATTGGAGCCAAAATAAACAACAGTGCTCATTGAAAGCATCCTTATTCATTGACTGCTGTACTTAACTGTTTCTTCCTTGGCATATTTAATTCTGAAGAACTTGACTGAGAGAAGAATTTTCCAAACTGCAGTATAAAATGTTTTTGGAGGTTTTCTGATAGTATTTGTTCACTCCTCATAAGTACTCAACAGACAATGATTAATCCTTGCTCAATACAGGCCCAGAACTAAAATGCCAAGTATGTTTCAGGGCCAGAACTGAGATGTATTTGCCAGGCCTGGGTGGAAAATCATGTGCAGCATCCACTTAAAATACTGTTAAACTGAGACAAAACTCTACCTCTTTCAACTTGGTGAACTTAAACACTTTCAGAAAAGCAAAAACGCTTGCCAGATAATAATAATAACAGAACATAAACATACCATAAACTATGTAAATAAAATGGGACTAAAAAAAACCCAACACAAAACCAAAGTAAAAGGTACAAGTTTCTACATTATTTTTATTTTAAATTGTGTTTTTCATCCAGCCTCTTTCCTTTGTTTTACTCAGAATATAAATGCCCAGATTTGCAAAATACCTTTGGCACAAGGACAAGAATCTTCAGTCTTAGAAAGCTGCTCTCAGTGGTAACACTCCAAACAGGAGAATTACAGCTCTGATTCAATGCTATGCATGCTTGGAAACCAAGGATAGTCACATGCTTTTATCCAATTTACCATCCAGAGTTTTCTGCTTTCTACTGCAATTCAACCATTATACTAGAAGCTAGCATCTGGAAAACTATTAGACCTAGTCACCAACTCTTTCTGCCTCTTAAGTCCTGCAAATGACATTTTTACTTTGAGGCCCTTCCCATTTTCAGATCAGTAGGAAGAAAGCCTTAACAGTAGCATCACGAGGGACATCCTGGGGAGTGCAACAGGCACTGAAATGTGGAACTCCCTAATTTGGAAGCTGCAGTGCGAGTTCCTCTCTGTCCCAAAGAATAAAAGATGGAGAGGGGAAGAGCTTCAATAGGACAGAGTAAATGCTCTGTGGAACGCAAACCTGACTGCTTGGGAAGTCAGGGTTCAGGTTCAGATCTTCACAGCAAGAGAAGAGCCATCAGCCTGGGTCAACCAAGCAGTATATGAGTCCTCTAATTACTGGTCCTATGAAGTATAAGGAGAAGAAGGATCACCCGGCACTGCCGTGCAGGGTGAATGATGAGGGCACACCTACCCTAAGGGCCCCACGATGAAATGGACAAGGGAATGGCTTGTTTGTGAAGAGAGGGTTTACATATTGAATAATTTGATGCTGCCAAGTTGAGCTGGTGGATTTGTGCCTGAAAGGGCAGTCACATCCCCTACCTAGAGAAAATTATAGCCATTTGGGACATCTGAAGAAGAAAGGTGCAGAAGAAAAGTCCAGATGGAATAGTAAGCATTTCAGGCCATGAAAGTAGCAATGTTTCTCCAGCTCTGGCACTTATCATACTGAATGGCATGTGAAAGTTGCATATTTTCTAACACATCAGCACTTATTAGTTCAGATAAGCCAGGAAGAGGCTGGTATTAACAAAATACTGTTCAAAGACTGTCTAGGTTAATACTAATCCTTCAGCTTTTTTACAAATATTACTTTGCAAAAGTGGCCTAAAAAATTAGCTGTGGGTTGCTGAGCAAAAGAATTAAAAATACCATTTAGTCTGCCTTTCAAGATCGTGTTCAGGTAATAAAGAAGGGTAAAACCACGCAAGTTACCTTCCATCATGGGTAGTCCTGTATTCAGCTATGCACTGTACTTTAGGATCCACATATTCTGGAGAAAATTCTTCAGCTGAAATAATACAAACCTTGTGCTGAAAAACAAAGTACAATTCACTGTTAATAACGTAAATAACAGGGCCAGGCCTGAATGGGAAGGATGAAGCCTAATTTTAGTATGGGGAGATCTGAGCCCAAAGCCATGTTCTGTCATGAACCTCCCACAAGATTCTGGATCCCTTTACCTCCCTGCACCTCAGTGCCTCAGGGTGAAATAGCATTTTTCTGTCCTTCTCAAGGAAGGCTGTTCAGAAGTTAAATGACTGAAACATAAGTACGTGTGTGGCAATGGGAAAGACAGAAGACCAACTCACAGAGTGAGAAGCTAGGCAAGGAATGAACAGAGGTGGGAGGGATAAGCCCTCATCTGTGGTGTTGGAGACTTTTGGACCCTGGGGGAATTCCTAGACTCTCTCAAATGCAAGCACAAACACTCGCTCGCACAAAGTCCATAGGAGTGAGTTTCAGTGACACCAGGATTTCTCCAAATAGATTCAGAACTTATTTCAAAAGAAACAAGACCTCACACTATTTTATTTTATTTTTTTTTTACTAAAACTCAACATGAACAAGTGAATCCGTGGTAGTCCTGCTGCATCCATGGTGGTAAGGACATAAGGGAGGGCTTGTGGGTAGACACAACAATATGCACTAATAAAATACATAACAAAATTCATACATGCAAGTTACAGAACTTGTGCATGAACTACTTGAAAACTAAAAATGTCTGATAAGCAGTAAGATGGCTAGCACCCAGCATCAATGTAAATAAAAACTGCATAAGGTGAATTCATTAATATGCAAAGTGATTCAGTTTGGAAGCAGGTCCTTAGAGTCTGTGTTTTAGCAGCAGTAAGCAGGGACTAGAGTACTAAAAATCCCTTTTCCTGGGCAGCCAACAGTTTGCCTGTCCTGCATGTACCGACCCACAGGGCTTCAGCCCATCGCAGCAGAACAAGGGTAGATCCTGAAGCTTTCAACAGTGTTTTATGAGTGGCTAGAAAGTTAGTGCAAAATGTGGTCTGAGTTTAGACAGCTTGTCTGCATCAGTGTGAGATAAAGACTAGCAAGTTGTAAGACCCTCTTGACAGATGACCTCAGGGACCATATTTCCTCCTTATTCAGACTAGATTCCTGAACTCTAGCATTGTGGGTGGTTCCCCTTTCCCACAGAGGATCACATAAGGGTCTTTTAACTCCAGTGCTACTGACATTAATGATTAGTGTCTATATAAAACAAGCTCTTCTCTTCCCCCTTCTTCCTACCTTTTGCTAGTGAAGTCTTTACAATTAACATGGGGAAATATTTTCTGTATTTCAGAAGATTACTGAAATTTATCTTGCAGCAAGTTATTCAGAGAATTAAAATTAAAATTCATAAATAAAAATAGAGATTCTTAGCACAAGAGACTTCCACGTCTAGCGACACAGACTAATAATGTCAATGCCTTTTAGACAGGGATCTTGTTAGTACAGCAATTGCTGCAGGGAGCTAACAGAGAATTTGAAAGGTATTTGTTCACACTGAACACTCTCCCAAGAAATGAACAAAGCATGTATCAGCTGTTAGTCCTAACAGTTCCACAAAACTACTCTTTGTTACTAGCTGGGTTTGAACACTAGATTTTAACAAACCTCGTGTTCCTGAAATGGAAAACAGAAACAAGACAGAAGATGATTCAGTATACAGTAGAGTGTATTCCTGATGTGGCCAAAAGAGGTCAGTGAAGGCTTTTTATTCAAAACATCTAAAAGCTATATGACTAATGAATGCATTCACTACCTGAAATATATACATTATTACCTGAATTTTGTAAGAGACACAGGAAACTCCCACATGGGTTTTGAGGATTTAGAAAAAGTAAAAGATAAGGAGAGAAAATGAAAGATTCAGTACAAAAGCTACCAGAACATTTATCATTTAAAGTTTATTTGTAGAAGAGAAGGGGGAACTGAAATAAAGCACAAGATAGTTGGAAAAACCCTTGCCAGTAAAGGCTAAGTTGTATTAATCTTTGAAACTGGTAAGTTTGCCTCAGCATTCTCTGGGTCTGTATAAAACATATCTATTCAGGTACCTAATATACATAATTTCAAACATTACCTTACAGAATGTGAACATAGAGAGACAAGTATCTCTCTTTACCCACTCAGGGAACAAGTATTACAAAAAGCAAAAGAAAATGGCAACTTACCAAAAGAAAATTGATTGATGATGCCTTAAGATATATCTTTGTGTCTGATAGAAGGTCATAGGCTGCAATGCGATTCCTGTCATCAACTACAATGCTGCGACAAAGGAAACTGAGACAGAAAGAAGGATTAAGGATGAGTCTGCTGGCATTGCCATGTTGTTTAGGCTGTCACTTAGCACCATTGCCTGGCTTTTGGCTAGCCACACCACCAGTACCTAGCCACCCTGCTGGATCATAACTAATCTAACCTTGGCCACTGAGGAACACACAGTATCCTCATCAGTGAGACAAATGATTTACCACGTAATAAACTGCTTGTCCAACCTCTGGGTTGTCTTAGCCAGCGCCAAAGCCTCCAGACCTCAGCTTAGATATCCATTTGAGCTACTCGTTTAAGTAGGATGCGGACAGACAGATGCACATACATGCTATCAGCAGAGATTTCCACTCTGTGTAACATGGTGTGTAATTAAAGCTCTGTGCCTGGACCTTGAGGTGCTGGTACACACCAGCTGCTGCTTTCCACTACCGCCATGTGCTACTGATTACGTGGATGAGCAACTCTTGCTCACACAGTGACAGCTAGGCAGGTCCTGATTTTTGGAAGCTACAGTACACTGAGATACTACTCAATACAAGTGAAAAAACATAGGTTTGCCCCTTATTGACCACCTTCAATTGGCTGCGTAACTTTGGTACAGACAAATATGTACAAAGAGGAAGAGTCTTGCTAAAGCCTTTGAACTCTGCCTCATTCCGGGAGCACAATCCCTACAACTAGCCATAAGTTCTCTTTTGCTAAAGAAAAGAGAAGGCTCTGACTTCTTTTCTTTCTTCTGCACTTCCACTCAGGTAGGCCAGCCAGCATGCCACAGATGAGGAGCTGTAATTGCCATACCACTGCTTCTCTATTTCTCCTCTATAAGCCATAGGATGTGGAAGTTTCGCTCTTGCTTCAAGCAAAGATTAGAAATAAGGGCAGCTCAGGGCTAAGAACATTTAATAGTAGGGAAATATAGGTCCCTTATTTGTGATCTGCTGGAAGCTTGTGATGTTTTATTCTCTTACAATGTTTTATTGGGAATAATCAAGCTCTTAAGAAGGCTTGGCACAGTATATTCCAGATTCTACAAGTTACTCTTTTCTGTATGTACCTCACTATGTCATTGCTTGATTTATTTTTTATCAGAAGAGACTTGTACCTTCCTGCTCAGGAAAGATGACACAGCAGCTTACTTGCAATGTGACCATTCATTTCATGCAGAATGGCCACAGAAGGGATTTGCTGCATTGCTGTGTTAAAGTAGCAAAGGCTTCCTCTGTATTTTCATGAGCAAGTTCTTAATGTATCATATGAACAAACAAGTATGTTCAAAATTAGCCCATAAAATGTGTTTGGAAAATAAAACAAACACAAAACCAATAAAATGGAAGATTTATTACACACAGTTTGGGGCTCAAAGTTTTATGTAACAGGCTAAAATAAGAGCTTTCCCCAGCAATAACCTGACAAGGTCACTGCCACACATAGCTCTGCTCTGTGTCATAAACATGCTGATGAAAATGATTTTTCTTACTGAGCAAGTTCATCCTGAATATCCCTAAGCCTCCATTCTGCCAAACAGTTGGCTCAACGCAAAACTGGATACATGCCCATAGTCCCCTGGCACTGGGTAGGCTCTCCCAGGGGCTCAAAATAAGCTGAAGTGCTCAAGTGTTAAAGGCAATCTCACTCAGGACAGGCGAAATCTCTTGCGCAGAAACATCTGCAGTAACCTCACCAGTCAACAAGGATAAAGAAACATTTGCCTGAAGACCTTGCCTACAGCCTAACAGCCAGAGGATGGCTATGCTCAGAATTTCAGAGACTTTTATACTTCTACTTCAGCAAATCTTGTTAGAAACAGTGGGAATACCCTTGTAAAACTGGCTGCTACATTTTTAATAGCCAAAATCCTTGGATACACTTTTAAGTACAGAAAAACAGTGCAGGCCACTGCAGCCAACAGTGCTGCTCTTTCACGGGACCTGGAGATTTATAGTTTATAAGGATTTATGAATGTACATAAAAAAGTAATCCTTTGTATGGAAAAAGAGTTCACTGAAGCAACAGCAATATTTAATGAGCTGATTACACAGAGAGAATTAAAAGTCTGTACAAAATCCACAGAATCGTTCACTTGCTTTTAAATCACCCTACAGTTCGAACAATCCACACAGCATAATGGATTCCAATATATAAAAAGTATATTTCAAAAGCTTATTTAATCATTTAATTATTTCAGAAATTCTTACCTGTACTTACAACTATATACTCTCAATCTGCCTTCAGTGACAGGTCCAGGGCTATGTATTATGACCTCTGCAGTGTATAACCGATCCTCTTCGTTGGCATATTCAAAAACCAGAACATAGCGACCGACTTGGGGAACATTTATGGTCATCTCTAAATTGACCTGGGTCAAAATAATTGAAAAATACAAAAGCTGTTAAATATTTCACTTCCTTTTCTTGCAGGAAGCTCCCATTTCCTGCTCTCTGAGCCAGCTGGTCAGCATCAGTCCAGGGCCAATCCTGTAATGGCTCAACAGAAGACACCCAGCAGAATGCAAGTAATGCTTATAAATATCAGTTTGTCCACTAATAAGACTCAAACAAATTCAAGAAACACCTGCCATTATAACAGTTCTAGGAAGGCTGTAAAATAACCCTGGGAAATGAATATATTATTATTTCTCGTCTCCCCAGTAGAAAGGAATGATGCTAAAAATTTGTCACCATCACCTCTAAGCTATCTTTAACAACATATAAAAATGGAGTTTACTTCTCCACTGAAAAAAATATTTCTAGGAACACAAAATTCCTACAACAGGAGTGCTGTATATTGATTGCCTACAGTGAGTGAAAGCATCTTCTCCAGCAAACTGACAATCACACTTTCTGAAGCATAAAGATTTTCTTTTAGGTTACTTGAACAAAGTGGTTAACACAATATTTCATGCAAAATATTTCCAAATAGTTGCATGGAAAGTGCTGTGGTTACAAAGGTTTTTCCTTCAGATGACTATATAATTATTTTCAAATTTAAACTGTTTTTTTTCTCAGTATTTCCTTAGGCCACAAACACTTAAAACGTGTAAATAATTCTGTCAACAGCCCTCTTGACTTCACTGCAATTATTCATACCAGAAATTTTGCACATGCATCAGTGATGAAGCACCAGAGCCTATGGCATGTGAGTATTCCTGTTGCACTTGGTATTTTTAAAAGCAATATCCAAGCACATTAATAGAGGGCATAAACACTTTACACATCACTATCACGTACTCGATAAAATACCTTATTTTTGCCAAACACATTTGTAGTATAACTTTTCATTTCATAAAACGTGTTTCTCTTTCAAAGGACCTACAGCAGTGGCATAATTGCATCTGCTTGTTTTTTAGGAAAGGAAGTATTTTACATAAGTATAGCTACTTGAGAAAAAACCAAAAACTTAGAGTGACATACGTACAGCATTTCTGCTGACAAATTATTATGTCATTTCTTCTGAACAAGACAGTATGTCTAAAGCAGAAGGATTTTTATTTAATAAAATACTTTTACCAGAGTGGAATGTCCACTCTAGTCCCAGTTATAAATCAGCCTACACTGATCCTTTTACACAGTTCTGTATAAAATGCAGACCCTGGCAGAGTCTGTCTTTTAGGGATACGTTACAGATCTGCAAACCGTGAGCTGTAAATATGCAACCATTTTAGTCTGGTAGGTTTATAGTCAACAGCATAGATGGGACTGCAATTAACAGGCAGGAATCTGACCTCTCTTCCACTGATATGGGCCATCACTGGTTGATTAGGAGTTGGCTGTCGGACAGGTATTCTTCTGTGTTCTGTCCCATGTCTGAAATATGCTGCCTCTGAACCAAGGACACAGGAAAATCTGCCCAGAGGCAAATGCTGATAGAGCAAGCAGCTTACACAAAAAACAACAAACAAAACACAGGATTATTATTGTGTTCAAATGCAGCAGGATAATAATAAAATAAACCAAGGCACTGGTTTATGCTATTCTGTAGTGTATGTACTAACTGCTCTGTAGAAGCACGTCCCAAATATGTGCAAGGCTCTGTAACTTGTATCTGCAAGATGGATGCTTCATAGTAATCGCTGGGTAACAGCACCAGATAATCCTAAAAACAAAGAATACAACAAATGTCAGACCATGCAAAAAATGACAAAAGGAACGTCTCCAGACTCTCACAATGCAACAATGAACAAAACCAACCACATAAGTAATTTTTACAGAGGATATCTATGGGGGGGGAGGGGGAGGGTGTTCTGTTGTTACAGAGGCCAATAACACCAGAATGTGTCTCCCTAAATCTATTCCTTCAGAAAGACAGGATGAAGGCAGATGTTTCATGAGAAGGGAAACTCTGAAGCCACTCTCCCATCATGTCTTGTAGAAGGCAGTGCTCAGAAAGGAGCCTCCCTGCAGCCCAAAAACATGCAGACAGATGCCTGCAGTTTTCATCCATAAGCGCAATCCAAATGAACACAACTCAGCTCCGGGTAACTCCACAAGGGAGATTCATGGATCCCAGGTGACTTAATAAAAATATTCCATGTAATCTATTAGGCTGTGTTTCAAAATCTGGTATATTTCTGTTCTGCTTTACCTACTTAAATTAATGTATTAGAGTTTATTTATAAAAACTATTAATGGGAGAACATGATGGGCTATGATCATTAACAAATTCCTTCTCAAAAGTATTTGTAAAAAAACCCAGTACAATAAGTACTGTCACTTCCAGCAAGAAATGTTTGCAAGCTCTTTATTAACACTTTAGGTGGTATTCCATAAATTTAACACAGCCCCAGGCTTAATGACTATGGACACTGGCTCCCTGTTAACCCTATACATTAGAATTTCAGTATACACAAGAAATTCAGTCTTTGGGATCATACATGTTTAAGGTTTTTCATAAATGATCATCTCAAATAATTTCTCTTTTTCTAG
>JAWWES010000081.1:104530649-104571009 GCA_035583135.1 Lophotriccus pileatus | reverse complement strand
GCAGGCTCGAAGGCCTTATCTGCATATGCGGGTAAGGACCTTCCCCAGCTCTTCGTTCGCGAAGACGGGCCATTATTCATGTCATAGTGTAAGAGTGTCTTGTTTTCTAAGACATGTTAAGCACTTGTAATCAATCAAGGGTAAAAAGGCAAAGGAGGATTTACACAGATTACAAGCAACTACCAGCAGTAATGCAAAATGCTGTGCACACAGGTAATCCAAACACCCCCATTTTAAAAATACAACATAGGAAATTCTAAAGACTTTAGTGCTAAGTGCAAATATTCTACTAGAGATGTCCTTCATTCATTTTACCTCGGCAGCCAAAATAATTCTTGTTTTCAACAGCATAATAACCAGCTTCACAAGTGTCACATGAATCTCCACAAACATTAGATTTGCAGTAACAATGCCCATTTTCCTGTGAAGAAAACAATTTCATCAAAAATGTTTCAGTAGCTTTTCAGAACTCTAATCTTTTAATACTCGGAATTCCCTGTAATTTTAAAGACAGAGAACTTTCTAATCTCAACAAAAAATATTATCTGGACATAATTTATATCATTTATCATCTTCAATAAACAGACTAGAAAATACATAAACTCAAGAAGATGAAAAATTTTC
This sequence comes from Lophotriccus pileatus, assembly GCA_035583135.1. Taxonomy (NCBI): domain Eukaryota; kingdom Metazoa; phylum Chordata; class Aves; order Passeriformes; family Tyrannidae; genus Lophotriccus; species Lophotriccus pileatus. Next base: position 104,570,385 of record JAWWES010000081.1, on the reverse strand, counting down.
AAAACTTTATGCCTCCCTAGGATGTATAAAACTAATTCTTTGCTGTATAAAAACTAACTACTTCACGTGCAGAAGCAATAATCAGTACTAAGATTTCTACCTTACCAAATGTTACAACAATTTATCTTTACAATAAATAATATCTTCCTTTTAATTTCACTTTACCTGCTGACATTCTCCGACTCCACTTAGTGTTCCACTCACATCACACTGGCATGCTGCACAAATGAAAAAAAAAAAACAAAAAAAAGACAACCAGCATTTTGTCTTTGCAGGATAAAAACACCACCACCTTGAATCTTCAATTTTGAGTCACTGTGCCACAAGGTGGATTTTGCTCTGTAAGGCTCAGAACAGCAGACAGATAATGGTACAAGGTGAGACGAAAAAGCAAAGGAGAAAGAATGAGGATTTCTAAGTATGTGCAATTTACTGGTGTGTTTTAAAGTGATCTAACTTGTATTTGGAAAAGCCCCACAGTACTGAATTTACAATTGTTTTCTTTCTTAGAAACATTCAGACAACTGATGCAAAATAGTGTCTTCCAGCCTGACTGGCATCTTCTATTCTGCAGTGCTACTCTGGGACCAGTTCAACTCTCCATATGAAACAGAAATGGAGCAAATATTGCAGGAAGGAGCTATGCTGACCTAGAAGCTTGGTGAAACCCAGTATTGACTCTGTGGCTGAAGGTAGAGATGAATTACATGAAAGGCGCAGTACTTAATATTTGAGGAGTTGTTTAGTATTTAGAGATCTCAAAGATGTAATGATATCAGTATCAGATCTAAAGCTACTCATTCTATCTAAGTTGCTGTTGTGGTGGGACCTGTTGGAAAGAAAATAGGCGGAGAACCTTTAAAGAATTGTTGTCTTTATCCTTTCTAATCTTTATAATCCTTTTTAATCTTTATAATTTTTATTATCTGCCTGAGAAACACACACTCACTGTTAAAAAACATTGAAAAATCACAGATTATTATAAAGACATAAACCATAACAGGTTTGACACACCCTGCAGTCACAAGGAGGTTTTATATTTCTTTGCAACTAGGAGATAATATGGAGTGAAAACCCACTATTTTCTCAAAACAATGAGTCAAATTCTCCTTTCAGAGTTACAGGCAGAAGTCCTGTCTCACTCCAGAAATTTGCCATAGGGCCATATGAAGTGCACATTACTGTAACTTAGAGCACACCTTGGTCCAGCTCTAGACAAACACTCACGATACTGCGATCTACTTTCTAAAAGTAACTGCTGGTATCATGGGTACTTTGCTGTCACAACTAAGTAGCACAAGAGACATGCTGTTAATATGAGCTGTGAAAGTCCCTGAACCTCAAAGATGATTTCAGTGAATACAGATGAGTTTTAAAAGAACTTAACACATTTCATAAGCCAAAGAAATCTGTCACCTGTACATCCCTCGGGGTTTTCTTTGGCCAGGTTCCAGTACAGCGGTTTGCATTTACTACAGGTAGGACCTTCAACATGCTGAAGACATTGACAATAGCCCTAATGAGAGAAAGGAGTAAACATGGGTTTATCTGTTTCACAAAAACCACACTCCTCTTTTGAACTAAAAAAAACCTATTATTATTAACAGCTCAGGCAGTTTACTCATTTCTAGAGATGCATGGAAAATGAGGCTGATTTAGACTTCTTGAACTGAGAAAAATTTAAGAAGTCTGTCCTATCAGCACAGGATTTTTGCACCCTGGATATTTTTTATCTATCTTACTTGATTCTAAATGGACCTACTTTCCAATTCTTTTGTAGCCTTATTATAACTGCTGTAAGTATAAAAAAAAATTCCTTAAAAATAATAATTCATTTTCACATTTACTCTTTCCTTTATTGCTGGAAGACACACATATCTGTATAAACAAACCTATATGGATAGCACTTCTATCCATCAGACTTACCCTCTAGGTTGTCTTTGCTACACATTTGGCAATGACTGTGATTTCTGGTAATATGCTACTATTACTATTAACTATCACTGTATTAATAACAATAATAGTGGAACAGCAACAGTTACAAAGATATAATAATTATTTCAAGAATAATTTGATGCCGAAAGGGCCTGTTGCAACCCAGAACCAGGTCTTTGAGACATGCATAGGCTTATAGCTGCATGTATATATTCGTGTTATGGGCGTACCAAGAAGACATAAAGAGTCTGCATATTCTATATATAAAAGATAAAACTCGCTCCCCTTGACAGTAAATTGCACTGGTATGATCAAAGAACAAAACACAAAGTTTATTTCCACTGTTACTCCGCAAATAAGCTCGTGCAATTATTTTACAGTCTAAGAACGGGCTTCAGGGCTTGAGCAATGAGGTGAATGTGTTCAGCAAAGGCACGTGAATGATTAGCACATACTGTCAGCTGCAGTGGTAGAATACTCACGGAGTGAGAACCAATGCTCCCGGAAGGGTCACATTCAGGGTGGACACCTTTATAAAGCAAACACATTGAAAGATCTTTTGAAAGCATAGCTGTGGAATGTAGTAGTGCAGAAGTACAACGTAGCAGGTTGGGCTTTTTAATATCATTACTTTGGAGGGACTCAAATACTTAAACTTCAACACCACGAGAAGCCTTTAATATTTTTCAAATGTGTATTTAAGCTGATTTAGACTATTTGGTTTTGTATGCAAAGTAGTTACTGGAACAAGTATAGCACTAACCCATAGATATTTTCTTAAAGCTATTATCTAAAAATAGGTTTTAATATTGCAGTTCACTTAATGAAATAACATACAGAATGACGAAATAGGTGATTTAGTACGTGCTCCTGGGGGGTCCCTTCCCTCCCCAGGCTTCAGGGGTTTTCTACAAAACCTTGCACGCAGCAGACCGCTCCGGAGAGCCCTGCAACAAAAAGGGGGCAATCCGAGTCAGAATGCAAGATTTCCCCTCCGAAGCATTACCTTCGCAGTAGGGGAAACTGCTGACAGCAGAAAGGCATCTGTCACACCGTCGTCCTGCGATGCCTGTCCGACAGGGGCACTGCCCCGACACGGGCTCACACACGCCGTGCTGGGAGCCGTCGGGAGAGCACTGACAAGCTACACAACAACAAACAGTCAGTGGTAGGAGGGTTCACCCCATAGGCACCAAGCAACAACTTTCCAAAACTATAGTACTGTAGAGGTTTTCAATACTATTTGTGTAGAGTGTTCTTCAGTTTTCTTTCCAATAAATAGCTCACAGGTCCTTCGATTACTCCCAGAGTCCTTGGCCCTGCTAGGAAACCAGGAGTTTGAGGTGACCTGTGCCATATGGACACGGTTTTCTTCCCTCTTATCTTGACAGAAACAAGCAGGATTACCTGGAACCAGAATGAAACTCTCTTCCTCAACTTTTTTGTCCCATCCCAAGAGCAGGCACGGGCTTGACTTTCTGCTTTCTTGGTCTTTTTATGGTTCCAGAAACCACAGGGCAAATTCTGTAATTAGACCTCCACCTAAAAATATGATGCCCAAGGGGGCTGGAACCAGATGATCTTTAAGGTCCCTTCCAACCCAAACCATTCCATGATTTTATGAAATACAGAATCTCGAACTGCATGCCCATCATAGCTTCAGATCTGAGGGCAGAGGAGGCCAGAGACAACCTCTGAAATACACCATGCAACAATCTTGTTTCAGACTCCTGCTTAAGGTCTCAGTTGTGAAATGATTTACTTACCCAGGTCAAATAAGAATAATGCCACAAAAAAGAACAATGCTGCTGCAGCCCAGGGGACTAATCTTTGCTCAGATAGAGTCTAAGGGTTAATTAGTTACTGACAATTATTTTAGTGAAGTAGGAGCCAGTCTCCCAAAGACAGACAAAAAAACCAGTCAGATTGGGTTTTGCTGTGGTTATGGTGATTAACAACAGCAGAATTATGAGAGTATGTTTCTTCTTTAGCATTAATAATAATTTGATTTCTAGGAAAGAGCAGTCCTGTTCATAATGAACAAACAGCTTGCTGATATTAATGACAGAACCGGCAGGCTTCCATCTATGTGATGTGAAAAAACTATACACATATTCTGGGTGTGATAAACCGATCCATGTGGGCATGAAAAATTGTTGGTATGATGGAAAATTTGCAGAGTCATGCCTATCAAGAACAGGACTTATAGTGTAGTGTTGGCACACGTGATGAGCACCCACTAATGCACTTACTGTAAAGTTTACAAGACAGTGTGTCAAATATTAGAAGTCCAAACCAGTTAAAACACAGCTTATGTTCTGTAAGTTGAGTGAGCCAGAACTCAAAAATACCCATTGCCCAGCCTAAGCTTTGGATTTCATATTTTAAGAGAGACACATAGCTGCACCAAGGGCAAAACATTGCCATGCTCACATTAATCCAACTAGCACAGGAACATTGATGATGTGCCAGGGTGGACTATCAGAGTGTATGCTGGTCAGGAAGACTGGTCACTGCCTAGATTTTCAGTGTTGTTGATGCCAGCTTTGGATGGAACAAAACTATCATGGTTACATGGGTAGTTTTAGACAGAAATATATTTGAGAAAATTTATTTTTTTCTGCATTGTCAAAATAAAAGATAACCCCAGTAACAGGAGGAAAGACTTTTACTCACGCAAACAGCTGGGATAGCTGTAATATCTTGGAGCACACTGATCACATCTAAGTCCAGCGTAGTTACTATGGCACAGACACTGACCTCTAGGATCACATGTATTCTCCACTGAGCCAACACCATCACATTTGCATTCTGCACAGAGGGAAAAAAAAAAAATCTATCCTGACAGATACATGTCTAAATCATCAGTTATTTAAATTAGAATTTGCCAAAAACCCCTTACCTTTAACTGTAAATCAATCATGAGAAAACCAGACAAACCATTATTTTGCCATTATAAAAATTAATATGCTGAAATACATGTTTATTATGTAATTGCCTCCTCAACCACTGACAATTAGGTTCCTGCAGTTCTATAATGCACAGTTTAGAGATTTAGTGTGAAGCCTTGCAAAATGTGTAAAGGACAGAAATCCATCTTACAACGGGAATAATGTCACATGAGAGAAGTACTTAACAGCTTTAAAAAAAATTACCTCTAAGAAATAGCATCCACCAGACCAGACTAGGTCTAGTGGCTACCAAGATGTGTATAAGTAAAAATGCACAAGCACAAGTTCAATATGAACAAGGTAAAATGTGCCAACATCTTAACTCTACAAGGTGGCAAGCAGTGCATTGCAGGAATCCATGTGTAATACTCAAAGCATGTTGTCAGGCTATAACAAAAGCTGTTGTCAGCTATAACAACAAATGTCTTGTAGAGTTATCACTATTTTGGCTAACAGCTCCATCACAGAAAACATGTGCTATTTTATTGAGATGATGCTGAATGTTACAGAGGTACATGAATGGGAGTCCATCTGGGAATCCCAGCCCTCCCAGGTACCAGCCAAAGTGTTGTAGTTATTCCCTTGGATTTTATAACTGACAGAATGGCTGACTGACAGAAATATAAACCAAACATATTTATGTTTCTGAATCCCACTTTTGGTTCCTCTTTCTGCTGCAGTCAAAGACATCTGACTTTACTGTGATTACTTCAAAGATACTTGGAATAATGCAGGGCTTGCTAGGAAGCTAGTATAAGAGAAATATGAATACTGAAGCTTCCAAAAACTAGAATCCACCTCTAGCTGAATATTATATTGCACTCTATCCTAATTTTAATACTACTGTTTCGTTTAAAGGCTTTATTTTGATATCACTCTGTTTGAATAAAGGTTATATTGAGTTCTACAAGGCAAGACCAGAGAGATTAGTTCTAGTTGCAGCAGCCCAAAAGTTATAGATCTATCTCCCTCTTGAAGATGACAAGTCCAAACAGGAGTAGCAGGCTGGGCTGCTCACTTTCCACCACAGTTTGCAGTATGCTGCACAATTTAAGTTTAAACCCATTACAGCTTATTTTAACTGAACAAACTGTGAACTACAGCAGTTCTGAGTAATCCAGCTGACTGTGTTTTCAACTATTTTTATCTGTCTTTCACAATTTGTTTTTGCGTGCTCTTTTAAGCTTTTATGTCTCTTTTCAGCTTTTGGTGTTCAAAGATCAAACACATTCAATATGGGTTTGATTTGCTTTAAGATTGTTTCTTGATTCTCTTCTAAGAAAAAAAAAAATGGTTATTTTAAAACCACTGAACACTGTGTACCAACACCAAATCCTGATTTTATGTTTTTCATTAAAAAATGTTCATCTACTCCAGATAAAAACCACAGACATGGTATTTCTTTGTTCCACCCATCACGTTTGGTAACACAACACAACATCTTTGCAAGGTGTTGTAGTTTAACCCCAGCTGGCAACTAGGTACATGCAGCCATTCACATCCCACCCACAGGATGGGGAGAAGAATCAGAAAAAAAGGTAAAATACAGCACTGTACACAGTGCTAAGAAGAAAATTATTCCAGACAAAATCAGGACACAAAGGCATAAAAAATTCTGCTGTCCATTCATAGGAGACAAAAAAGTGTGTAAGCCCAAAGAAAGCAGACTGACATAGCCAACAACCAAAAATAACACGGTAGAAGAAAGTAAATCATAATGGTCTACATAAATCTTGTTAATCTGAACAAGAAAGCACATACCAGAACTCAGCAATAGTCTATACTCTTTCTCAATGTAAAATTCACTAAGGATTAAGGGTCCCTCTCTCACTCACTGCAAAGGCAGACAAAACCTAGTAATACTTGATGGAGTCGAGACTGTTCTGTTATACTCAAAAGGTATGTATTAAAAGTTATACTCCACTTATTTCCTTCTCTTGTAAAAAGCAGGCTAGTCCTTGGTAGCACATACACCGGGGAAACCCCATGGAGATCTTCCATGTTTCATGATTACATGGACAGAGGTTGGCTTGGAGACTGCCAGATGATTTAAAACGAGGGAGAAATCACCATGAAGGGCAAAATGGAAGCTTCAGATTTTCTGAACACACATTTTACAAGTACCAAAGACCACATACAAAAGTAGATCAGTGCTTCACAGCTCTGCTATGCCAGTTCCTTAGCAGCCAAGTGTGCCCTGTTGCTGTGGGCCTTCATGTGAGGGTAGTCTGTGGTTATTAGTAAGATAGCTGTGCTGACTGAGGGTACATCAAACGGTCTGATCATGCAGAAAAATAAAACAACCCTGTGAGTAAACAGACTATATAATTTTTCTCTACTGTGGAAACATGCCTGGAATTGGAGAATTAGAGTATATGAGTTATTTCAGTGTAAAGCACGAGAGTGCCTGCCCATTTACTACTGTGAACATTGCTCCAGCCACTGCAAAAAGAATACCCAAAAAGTACTCCTGTCTGCCTTCTCAGGGGCTTGTTTGATGCTGTACATGCAGTCAGCAGCCTTACCTTGGCAGGCAGGGAATGAGTGGTGGCCAGGCTGGCAGCTGTCACACTGAAGCCCAGTGACCCCTGAGCGACAAAGACACCTCCCAAGAAAGTCACAGATTTCGGGCTGGGTACCTGCTGAGTTACATTCACACACTGCAAACAAGAAAAGATATTTCAGAGGCAGTCTCTGCACAGGCTCTCTTGTCTTTCTTGAAATAAAAATATTTACAAAAAAGTAAAAGCAACTCCCTGAGGCTCAACAGGATCAAAATTTTCCCATCAGACTTATTTTGATTCGTAACAGCTTTTACTGACTGCCCAAATCAGTAATAATTTAGCATCAAGGGAAACAATGACAGAGTAAAAGACGCTGGCTCAAAGTACTGGGTTCAATATCAGTGCCAAAGCACTACACTTGGCCTGTCTCCACTCAGAGTCTGATTTATCAATACCAAGCGGTATGCCAACTATTGAAAGTAGTTCCATCTCTTTTGGGACTGTCATGAAACAGTTTATGGTTTGGATTTACAACCTCAGATGGGAGTGGTTAATAAAATGCCTAAAAAGGTAGTACAGAGATGGCTATTAAAGTTCAAAACCAGTTGGTTTTCTCGTATTAATTACAAAGAGCAGCTTGGTGCATCAAAGCAATGCTGTGAACTTAAACATAATTTACTTTTTAAGAAAGACAAGGGTAAGTAACAGAAATGTTCCCAAAGGTATTCTAAATTTCATCAACGTTACGAAATCCAACTCCAAACTGCAGTCTGGCAGCTGCATCACACAGCAGACAGCAACCAAGGAAACGGGCATTTCTAGATTGAAATCTCCCCTCATCACATTTTTCCTCTTCTCCGACTTGTGTGAGTTTTGGGAAAGCCCCGTATGAACACACCTCCATGGCAAAAGAACTTCATCCTTTAGCATAAAACTTGCGTCTGTGTTTTGGATATGCTTGGCAAAAGGAATGTTTGGCTTACCCTGGCAGAAGGGGTACTGAAAATATCCCACTGCACAGGTGTCACAGGAGAAACCCCCAAATCCAGTTCGACATCTGCACTGCCCGGTACTTCCGTCGCAGTCATCGCCCAGTGCTCCTGCGCCGTGGCACTGGCATGCTGAATAGCACACACATTCATAAAGAAAACATTTGCAGCATTACGACCTTAAAGTTCTTATTTCCTTTGGAAGCCAGAGGCTGGCATTTACTTTGGAGCGCAAGCTCCATGTGTCAAAGAACTATGGCACTTACGCAGACACTGGGGGCCAAAATACCCTGGTTTGCAGCCACCTTCTAGTTACAAGAGGAAAGGTAAAGAAAGAAACAAAGTTAGTGCAAAAAAAAATCACACAATTTCTTGTCATTTTGCAGAGAAAAACAGTTCAGTGCCTAGTAATTACTACTCTTGAACCAAGAAAACTACTGTTACACACAAATCTCATTTCAAAAAACAATGATCTGTAATCATACTTAGTCTGCCAGCACAAATTTACAACTTCGACACTGAAGCTTTCACTCGGAGGCAGCTGCTTTTCTTATGTCCAGATGCTGCTTTTTGAAAATGTATATAGCTCAAGGTCTGTTTTCTCCTGTTATATTAATTTTCCTTTGGAGTTTTCTTTCTTCTTTCTTTTAAAAATTTGTGAAAGAAGGGGATATGTGACAGAGCATATCCAGAGGCCTACCAGGGCAATTATTTTGGATGCAGTATGAAGGAGATAAGTGGTACAGGAGACTGAGCCTTTTTGGATTGTGATGGCATCTGCAGACACTTTCAAGAAAACAAGTGGGACTTGTAAATACATACATGGATTTGTACTGTCTGCTTGTATCTAAATGCCTGCTACATTCAGAGAAGAAAACACTTCTTCATTCGCCAACATAAATTCCAGTTTCATTAAAGCTAATAGAAATAAAGGTAAACATGTTGATTTTGGGATATGGAAAAGGTTACAAGGGTTTTTTAAGTCATTAATCCTGTCGTGCATTGCAAGTACACAAGTGATTTAGTGCTAGCTGTGATAATGTCTCTGTTACGCAGTACAATAATACATACTAAAAAATATAAGCCCACCAAAGTACTGGATTTCAGGCAGCTTTGCAGTTGCCTAAATAACAAATACGTAGTATTCTTAGAAATCAAAGTCCTTCACTGCCAAGGGCAATGTACAATCTGCCAGGTGAAAGAGGACAGTCCTGAGGCAGAGGCCAGTTAGCATCAAGGAAGAGATTTACACCACAAATCAGGGGTTGTCATGTCAGAAAGTTGTACGTGTCAGAAAGTCTTGATGGATCTGTTCATAAGAGCACTAAACAAGATGGTCAGCCCCTCCTGCAGATGTTTGCCAGAGGCTGGTCAAAGCTATTTTGTTCCATAACTCTTTCTGGAACTAGCCCACTAAACTGTTTAATACAATATGATGAACTTCTGGCAAGAACAAAGGTTCTCTGAAAGATAAATACCAACAGTGGCAAAATTACTACATAAATCTCCACGAAAGACCAACCTAAATGATTCTGTGATTCCATGAAAGAGTAGGCAACACTGAAACAGTGAAAAACAGCAACAGGCGGAAAAACAGTGAAATGGGAAAAAAGAAACACCAAGAACTTGCCTATTATGTCACCAGCCACAGCATCTCTTGGAATCGGAGAAGTAAAAGTACGTACAGGAGTATCTTTAAAGCAAAAGAAACAATGAGGTTTATTTGAAACAGACACATTAATTTCATTAAAAATAATGACAAACAATGAAGTCATCTCCTGTCAATAGAGAGAGCATGATATTCGTATGATTTCAGCTTAGCTTTCTTTCAGTTAGGACCGGGTAAGAAACATTTTACTTTTGATTTCCCTTCTCGAAAGAACAGTATGAAAGGCCAGACATCATTTGGAAATTAAACCAAGTTGCTTTCCTGCTCCCTATACGCTTTCATGCAGAAAATTCTGTTACACCAGACAGTGTTAGGAAAGCTATCTAGGGAGCTCCATATTTATTTCAGACTTCCTGCTTCCAGATGAAGGTCCATCTCCTTCTGTGTGGCATTACCACTTGCTACACGAACTGCCAGAATTCATGACATGTACAGTTCACCTCTGGAGCTTTTATTTAAAAATCCTCCAGATTGTTGGAATGTCTTTCCCATTCTTAAACATTCCTGCATTAAGATGGGATCCAAAGCCAATGAGGTATAAACATCAGTGGGACTTAGATCAATGTCTACCTGAGCTGAAATTATTTACAAATGTTGGACTTCAATCAAGAGGATATATCAGATGTGACAATCTAGAATGCACTGTATGAACCGGATTTATTCTATCACAACAATTGACTTCAAACAACATTCAATTTTTACAGTTTGGGGTTTTTTTTTGTACTGTTTTCCCTCTTCTTGTGTTTTTAGCATGGTACCTCTATTTTAGTCAGATCTCAAATCTTGCCCCAGAACCTATTTTGTCAGAAACACCATTCTTTCTCCTAAAGGCACAAAAAAATCCCACCAATGCATTTTTACAATCTTTTCATGGAGTCACAAGCTTCTATGCAGCAATTACAATTCTGATGTTACATTTTCTTCTCAGTTATTTTATATATCATTTTTTATGGCAAAAGCATTGCTTGTAAGATATGCAAGTTCCAAATCGTAGGAGGTGTCAAGGAGAACACATCATATTTTCTCCTCTCTCTGTCATTATAAGTCACATTCTACTTCCCGGTCCAAGTGGTCTTTACAACTAAAGACCCTGACACATGTTCAAATGATTTGTTCACAGCTTTAGGACTGGAGTTCACGACTTACTGAGAGATAGGCTGCAGACTTGATGTCTTAAATGAATGCAGAATTGTGAGAATGAAGCAAAATCTCTTTGATTTTCAAGTCACTACAACTCTCTTTAGTCTTATAACAACCAATTTATCAGATCATGTAAACATGTGAAGCTGAAATGCCAGATGTTTTTTAACCAAGTCAAGCATAATGAAAACTGTTAATTCTTTAATATGCATTTAAAATACAGAAAAAGAAGCATTTTTACTTGTATACTTACAGACACAAAATGGATAACCATAGAATCCATCAGCACAGCGTTCACAGTTTTCTCCCTGAAAATTCTGTTTACAGAAGCAGCGGCCAGACCCTTCCTCACAGCCCTCTGCATGCTCCAGGTTACAACTGCAGGCTAAATAAAAGCATCAGCAATTAGGCACTCTTTGGAAAATAATAATTTGCCTTTTACAGCAGTGCACAATGGTATTATAACAAAAAATATGCAGTGGTGAATGACTCGTTATTTAAAGAATTAACATTTTCATGCAGCTACCTATTTCCCAAGGACTTTATATCATCAATGAATCCCTCAGAAGAAAGACCCATGTTATTTTCTTAGAGTGATTAGGGTCTTTTAATTCCAAAATCTGCATATTATTACTCCACAACACTGCAGCAATTATCTTTTCTGTGGCAACTTCTCATCTCTCTCCATGGCCTAGGCTAAGCACCACGCTCCATCCACCTTCCCTGACACACAGCATGCACCATCATGGCCATGGCTTTGCTGACTTCCCATTCATTTCAATACCCAAACACAATACAACTGTAATTGCATCCCACCTGTGACATGGATCCTTCAGCCTGTTTGTAATCTAACCCTTATCTCTTACCTATACTCAGTTATTATTTTTTAAATGCTCCATTAGTAATTATCCTATTGCATCCCTTACTAGTCAATAGGTTCAGCATCATCTAAACTCAAAGTAGTGATCCCTGTAACCTTTTGAGCTATAGAACAAAATCTTCAAGCCAAAGGATGTCTCACATGTACATCAGGGAGCTAAGAGAAATGAGATCATGAGAAGAGATGAGAGTGGTTCCCCAGAGGTCCTGAGGTCCTACTCACTGTGGGGTGTGTAGCAGTACCCCAGGTTTCCATGAGCCTATCTCCTCAGCAGCCTTTACTGGCTTACTTCCTCTTACTGTCCTGCTACTGGTCTGAAGCTTTATGCTCATATGACACATAAGTAGAGGATAATATAATTAAAAAGGTCTAAAACAACATAGAAAGTCATTTGCAGTTGCTCCCCAACATCTTTTGGCCACTTTTTCATTTTTCCTTGCCAAAAGTTGCATCTTATGCCTTTATTATAGCCAAAAACTCCCATGCCACCACAAGAAGATACTCCATAGAGAAAGGACTCACGTATACAGCCATCAGGAGCTCTCACTGGAACACCATAAGGACGATAGTAACCTTTTGCACACTTCTCACAGTTAATACCAGCTGTGTTATGCTGTGCAAAATAAAACAAAAGGACACTAAGGCAAAAAAGTGGAAAAAGAGGAAAAAGAGGCAAAAAGAGGAACTTCAAAGAATTAAGAAACAGTAACATCCTTTACTCTGTTTCTATATGCAACTAAGAAAGTATTGGCACAGGATAAAATGGAATATGACTGCAATGAAGACAGCAATCATCATGTGGCCTTCTTTAACCACCTATTCTCTACAGGCTTCTGAATCATGGTATTCTTGCATAGAGAAGCTGAATTTTATTTAAAACACTATAAAGAAAAAAGTATTTAAAATTATTTGGAAAAATTATTTTTATATCATATCTCTTTTCATGCTGCTTTCTTATCATTATATATATATCGTTCAAGCAATCGTGAATTTTTCCTCATACTATATATCAGATTTTTGCATACCCTGTGTATAAGATCAGCCATATAAAAATAACCCAAAACCTAAACAGTCCAGTCAGCACAAAACAGATTTTTTCATTAGAAAAGCATATAAATACATGGTTTAGGCACACAGAAAAAAAAAATCCTAAGTAAAGTGAAATACAGCGAAAATATGTAATTGCGCTGTGAACACAGTCCTGAGTGTACTTCAAACAACTTGTGCAGCAAAGCTCTCTCCTGCAGTGGGTCAGCAGGAGTGTGCAGCAGCAATGGCAAGTACCAGTTCAGTAAATCATGGTCACATGAAGGCATCCTGATGAGCTCATAGATGTGTGAGCAGGGAACCAGAGCAGGAAGCTTTGCCCTGGAGCAACCAACGCAGTTTCCCCCAGCTCCCACTCACTGTTTAGTTCCTCCTTAGGGAGTGTTGCAATTCAGGGCTGAGCAGGGACCCAGTATTTACTAGAGGGACTGGTGGGCAGTTCATGAACAGGGCACCCAGGACACTGCACATTCTTCAGAGACTACTGGTGCTACCTCCAGTGGCACACCAGAGGCTCCAGTCCAGGCAGAGCTTTAGGAAGAGGATGCCACTATCCAGGTCTGGGGCTGTGGAGGCCCAGGCCTCTCCCTGGAGCTTGGGGCAGGTCATTAACCCGTGCAGAGCTTGAGGGTATGGATCAGAGGACAGGCCAGCACAGCTGATACTGCAGTGGGTGTCTGTTACAGACCATCTGAACAAGAAGGCAAATGAAACCTTCTTCAGGGAACAAGACAAGGCGTTATTACTCAGATAACTACAGATACTACAGATAGCTAGAGATATTACAGCTAACTTCAGTCAACTTGGTATCTACCAGAAGGGCAATGCATCTAGATGCAAGCAATCCAGAAATTATTCTGAATGTATGAAAGGCAATTTCTAATGTAGAAGTTCATGAACCAGTTAGGGGAGATACTCTGTTCCAAATGACACCCACTAACAAGGAAGAACATGTGAAGTTGAGGGCAGTGTTGGCTGCAGTGACCCCAAGATTGTGTATTTTAAGATTCTGAGACAAGCAAGCAAGACAAATAGCAGCATGACAGTTCTGGGCTTCTGATCTAATTAGACCTGGTCTGAGTAGGAAGTTGGACTATGTGATTTCCAGAGCTTCATTGTTATAAGACTCTAAAGAAACTAATCTATCTTTGTATACAACATCCACTCTATCACTTCTTCATTGAGGTATCCATTCCTACCACTTTTCCCCCCCTGATAAAATCAGAAAAAGTAAATTTAAATCCCTGTACTTTAATAATAATAATAATAATAATAATAATAATAATAATAATAATAATAATAATATCTATAATTAGATTTATGGTAAACTCATTTAATTCAAATTAACTTCCACAAAATTAATTGCAAACAATTCATAACAGTCATCTGTCCAGGACATCCACAGGACTTGTGGATTTAGACTAATTTTCCTCTTTTCTATCCTGGAAGCAATATAAAAGAAATGTTCTTTTATGAACAAAGAGCTAACAGAAAGGATCAACATGATAAATCTTACCAGACTTCATGAAAAAAGTTCTGCACAGAAATGTCAACTGGAAGACAAAGAACATTTCTTCTACTCATGCTAGTAAAAATAGCTCTACTCTCTTCTGACTGCCTTTTGGACAATATCTGATTATATTGTGGGAATAATAATATGGAAAACATACTCTTTACTGGATATTTCCTTTTTTTGTTCCTTAAATACAGTTATATTTTTAAATGCACAGCATGATAATACATAAATCATGAGGTTTCACAGGAACATCGATTTGATGACAATACAACGTTCTGGTCAGCTGCTTGTCCCCACACATCATGCACCAGATGACTAGACAACAAAAGGAAGACAGACATGCAAATAAGTTTGGATGTATTTAACCATGAGGTCACTGAACCAATGAATAACTCAGCTTGAAAGGCACCTCAGGATGTCAAGTGGTTCAGTCTCACCCAAAGCAGAGATAAGTCCAAGATTAGATCAACTTTATCAGAGCCTTTTATGATCTTTCCTCGCACTAGTTAGACAGAATAGAACAAGTCACTCAGAATGAGAGACGTTCTTTCTCTTTCCAAGAATGTGTTCTCCATTTGGAGATGTTCCAGGAGGATAGAAGTGCCTAATGACGGTTTTCCTCCACCTAAAGAGGGAGTTACACACCTTTTTCCATGCTTTTTGTACACCAGAAAAAATGGGCCTATCTAGACTGGTCAGCCCCAAAACTATTGGTGAGGAGACAGCTCCACTCCAGTAGCCCTTCTTCAATTGTCATTTATTTAAACTGATCAAAATGACTTTTTTACCTGGCAGTTAATGCAGACTCCTCCACCTTCATAATGCCCATGGATGTTTAAGCTCTCTCGACGCTGGTCAACATCAGCATCATAGTAGCAATCAGTGGCATGTCCATGGCAATTGCAGGCTGAAAAAGGAATATTCCAAGTCATCTTTCTTTTTGTTGCTGTCATGTAGTCATGAAGAAAAAGTGCTGCTAGGCTAATCAGAGGAGGCAACAGTTGTACCATCTCAAACCTATATAGTTATGCATAAATGCAGAACTAGGAAGCTCCAGAAGAATGATCACAGCAGTTTTTTAAAATTATCAAAAACATGCTCAAATGTTTACTTTATTTTTTTCATGTCTAAAAAAATACATCTGGGCTGATGTTCTGTGCACGAAACCTTTATTTAAAATAAACAATTACAGATAAGGTATACATATTTAAACAAAAAGACCTACACCAAAGAACCCTCATATTAAGCTGTAAATACAGATATACCAGCAAGCTTGGCTATACATTTACCCAGCTGCTGTCTTCTGAATGGAGATGTTTTAAGTATGGGTTGATTCTACTAAATGAGAATTGTGAATACCAGAAGTATGGTTCAGAGAAGTATGGTATGAAGAACAATAATACCGCCAACAATACTGTTGTTGTTGTTGTTATTATTATTATTTAGAAAAGGATAGAATTGGGTGACTGAGATAACCCATTTCCCCAGTGTATGGTTGTTTATAGTCTCAGCTGTGATAAATTTTACTTTGCGTGGTTTGTGGCTAGCTCCTTTCCTTTACTTTTCCTTCCTGCTAGGCTAAACAAACATAACAGCTGAACTCAGAGTTGCTCTGAATCCATGTACACATATATGTTCTGCTATACTTTTAGCTCCTTGTAATAGACCTTAAGAATGCACTGCTCAGAAGAGATCAAGAGATACCCCTGAGACTTTGCTTGCAGGCACATCAGTCTCACAAGTGCTTCACCCTAGGATGTTCACCTATTGAAAACATCTGAGAAAAATCCACTGATTTATCCACTTGTCACCTTGTACACATATCAGGCCTTCACCAACCTCCTTAGATCAAGGCGGGAGAACTTAGTCCCAAAGAACTTTGCTCTTTTACCTTTGGCAAGAAGGCCTGGCAACATAAATTGCAGGGCCAGTCCAGCGTTCGAGTAAAGGGTGAGGGATATACCCAGAAAATAATTTATCTAATTTCCTACAGATCAGTTATTTGTATCTCATCTTAATTAAAACTAATTCCTTCCCAATAGTCATGTAAAGCTCTGCCTGTCTTCACTGAAACCTTCCAGAACTATAATATACTTCAGAGTAGCAACCAAACATAACAGCAATCAAACAGAATAAATGAAAGGGCATGGCCATGGTTTTGACAGAAACTCATCCCATTTTTTCCTGATCTGATCTTTGCTCATTGGAGAGGAACAAATGGGAATTTTCCTGAAAGAATTTAGGAAGCAAAAAAGGCTTCCCCAAGCATCTGGGTGTTAGTTGAGCTTTTAATTACAGCTGCTTCAGGATTCCAGAGAAACCTTCCCAGGAAATTCCTCAAGTTTGGAATTGATAATGCTATACTTCATGTTTAGGTAAACCCTCCCTTCACCTGGACTTGGGGATACAATACTCTGGAAGGGAGCAGGTTAAAAGTTAAGGGCCCTGGCCCTTCTTTCTTCATTACGAGGGAAGTATGTGGGAGGCAATTCTTCTGAACTCTGTTCCAAGCGCCTGCCACAACTGGGAGCTCAACTCAGGGACAAGTGATTCTCCATGCCTTGCTACATGGTTATACAGACAAGGGAAGGGAACTGGATAATTCTCTGTATCTATTTTATGTCCTTATATCTGAACAGCTGTGGACAAGGAAACCCTTTCCTAAAAACTAACAACCCCACAGCTGAGGTGCTGGCCTGCCATCAGGTTCCCTTATGGTCTGCTGACAGGAAACCATACAGGTCAAGACTGGGTTCCCTGGCCAGGTTGTGATAGCCTATGAAGAACTTTGGGGTTTTTTTATTCTTAAAGAAAATAAAACATTGCACAAATGAGATGCTGGCTCAAGATATTAAGTCAGAAAAGGAAAGAAGAGAATTTAAAAATATATGTATATATTTATAATGTAAATAATTGCTCCCATTCCTCCAGGGCCAAACCGTCCCTCAGCTGCAGTTCACAGGTCTTCTAACAGCAATGGGAAATTATTTCCTCTGATTATAGTAATAGTATGTTCTCTTAGAGGGCAATAGAAACCCCTCCTACCTCATCAAGCATCTTTTCACCACTTTGGTTCATTTGTTGTCCCATACAGTAACAGGGAAACCTGTAACAAAAAGTTGGGCTGACCCCTACAAGCTCCCACCGACCTCTTTCAGTTTCTCTCAAGGAACCTCAGGCTTCTGGAAAGTAATGGGGTTGCTTTAATTCCCTCACTGATGGCTGCCAGCAAAAGAGGTCTGCACCTGGCAAGTGCTCTCAACAGATCACCTCAAACTGCTAGGAGCAATCCATACTAAAAAGGTTTGTTTTTTTTTTCAGAGGCAGTTAGAAACAAAGTTGTTTTGGCTCAGAACCTTGTAGATGATATTCTATAAACTCATCCTTTAAAAAACATGACATTATTTATGCTCTTTGTCTATCTCTCTTCTGGCAGAAAATATTTTCCTTTCAAAGAGGGGAACTTGAGTGAGGTTTCAAATATTGTTCAAAAACTGTGTCCCAACATGCCTACCTCCTATCAAGCATTTTAATCACACACAAACTCCCTTCCCCCTCCCAAGTTGTAGTACTGCAGTTTTCATTAAATAAGTCATCTCTTTATTCCTCAAACTAATTATATAGGTACATCTCTTTGGCTTTCAAATACAGTTCTCCTGTTAACAGTTTGTACCCACTGGCTATGCTACTCTCAAGAAAAGTAGACGAGAAATACAGATTAGGCCAGACATGAAGGAAATGGCTGTGCACAAAGGTTGCAACATTTTCTGTACCACACACTACCTGGTTTCTGGCCAGAGGGATGCAAAACACCTCTGTGTGACAGTACGTAGCCATCACCAAAAGAGAGTCTGTGTTGTCGCTTTCTTTAACAAAAGAATGAAACAAGGGGAAGTGGGAGAAAGGCAAATGAGTGGTCCTCTCCAGCTTGGCTACTTTGTCGGGCTTGCACACTCCAAACTTCCAACTACAAGTGTGGGATCACCAGGACTCCCCACCAGGAACACCTCTGTGCCCACTGACATAGAGTCAGTGAGGGACAAACTGTCAGCATGAGAAAGGAGGGCAGTTCAAGCACCCGAATGCAGTGGCAGCCGTGAGCAATCTCTCTGCAATCTGAACACCAAGATGCCTCTATTGTCTGCTCCTTTGGGGGAATCCACAGTCTGTCAGCAGACAGCTATAACTGGGGAGAGATGTTGACTCAGTGTACTACAAGAAGGCTTCCACTTTTCTCACGTCATATTTTCACATAAATTAGTATTTTAGCTGTTTAGTAAGGAAAAAGAATGTCAATAATATTCACTGCATCATCTCTATCTCATTGCTGCATGGAAAGAATTTCCTCTGTAAAGAAACAAAGGTGTTAAAACATGCAGCATGCTAGTTATGTTCAATGAATGCATGTCCTGCAGCTGATTCCCACCCTCTGGGCAATATCCCTTTTAACCCACCATCTTTTCATCTACTCACGTTCACATATGTTTGTGCTCCCAGCTGTTGCAGGTTGCCATTGTTTCTGATTATATCCAGGGCAGCAGTGATCACAGGTTTCCCCACAAGTGTTATGCTGACATTCACATTGAAACCTACAGATGAGAAAGGCTCTTAAATGAAGCTGAATTTCAACGTTTTTTCTTAATTTTTAAAATAAAAATTATTTTTCTCAATTTTACTGCAGTCCAAGACTTACACATAAGTGTGAAAAGGACAGGATATAAGCTCACATGTAAAGAGGTCAATCAGTAATATTGGAACATTTTGGAACTTTCATAAAATTCTTTATGATTGACTACTTTAACCATGTAATTATGAGATTATTAGCACAAATTACTTTATAACTGGATTTAATAGACTGGATTATTAAACTATTCTAGAATATTAAATAAAGATGACATATAACAATTCAGGATGTATCCTATTTCAGCTTTATTCCAAGGCTTAGACTTGTTGACCCACAATAAATCAAAATATTTATTCAGCTTTATATGCACACTTCATAATTTTTTCATTATGTTTTGTTTACATTGATTTTATCACTGTTTTATCAAACCAAGATCATAACTTCACCTATCATTTTAAAAATAGTGCACACTATTCATCAAGAAATTTATTTTTTTAAATTTAGCTGAATAGCCTATGTAGAGTGGGATTTAATTAAGGGATAGGCCTTACTACCATGCATAGCAACTAAATCCTAGGAGGAACAAAGACTTTGAGACTGGAGACGCCTTTTCCAATTTTCCTCTCTTATCTATGTAGTCTAATAATAAAGAGGCAATAAAATTTTCAAGTATAACCATCATATTCCTGTAGATTTTACAACTTCAGTACTTACTTTCTCTAGTATAGACATCTGGAACAGAGGCACCCATCTCCCCACTTTTCATTGAAAAACAACAAAAAATGTTGTAATGCCATGATACAAGATTGTTTCAATGCTGTCATGGGTAAGAGCAACAGCTGGTTTAAACTAGGTTTTTAAAATATGTTTTAGATAGCCTGACTATTCAGTCAATTCCATACAGCAGGTGAGCCAAGGAGTCTGATCTAACTCTTTGTGAAATCAGTGTGGAAATCACAAACTTGACAAGGAAAGGGAACAGTTATTTTTTCTAGTAATGACTGAAAGCCATTGAATCTTGGCTGAGCTCAGTTATAATGCTCAATACCTCTATGAAGTTCACTGATTCTGTTCCTGAGTTGGACTTCCTGCTGTAAGAGGTGATATCAATTCATGTTTTCCAAAAAGAACAAAGGGTTTCTAAGAAATTATTCAATCTGCCAAGCTTCTATTTCAATTACAAAGAAAAATCCAAGTAAAGACTTTTTATTATTATATTTCCCATTAAATATAATTCCCTCTTGACATGTTTTCTTGTCAACCATTAGCAGATTCTATTTTTTTTTTTCATGTAATGGAAAAAATCCCTGCAGGACTGTATCATTCTGTAATTTAAAAAGATAATTTGAAAACATTTATGTATTGTTTTTATCAAATCCCTGTTATGCTCCATTTACTTACTGGTATTGGTTTTCAGCTCTCTTTGCCGTACATTCTTCAGCATGGCCATGGCAAACACATCGACCACCAATACTGATGTCCTTTATACTGTAGTAATACTGTGGAACAAGCACAAAAAAGTATGTATACATCTTTCCTTACTTGTATTACGTCAGAAGTACCAACATCAAGTTGTTAAATTTTGCTTATTAGAACTTCAAAGGCACAACTTTACAAAAAGCCAAATCAGGTAGCCAATAATCAACCTCCTGTTGATGGTGATGTCTCAGTATGAGACATCCAGCAAATCAAATACCCACAGAGTACCTAAAAGGAGCAGGCTTGTGCAGTTCACAACAAACACATGTTGCTGAAGCTCTCCATTCCCCAGAAGCTACACAGTCACCAGTACCTAAAGCCAAAGCCTGTTCCAAGTCAGCTTGAGGATGGAGATGTAAATTACTGTCAACACATCAATTCGTGAGACTGTGGTCGTATCAACAAACAGGATATGCTGGTATGGGCAGTGTAGTTTCCCCATTCAGTCAAAAACTATCACTAAACACTAGAAAAAGACCAAAATTACCATGGCTCAAGATGGATTTGAAACTGTGACCTGAAGTTGAACCACTTTGTATCTCATCCCCATGCCTTGCAGGCATCCAGGCAGCAGAAGACAAAAATTCAGTTGGTTCAACTCAGTGGAAATTTCATTAGTGTACACATAACAACAGCAGCTTCTGCATATATTTTTATAGCTCAGAAGTTGTTTCCTTGTCTCCTTACAGCCAGGCAGAACAGAGATCTTGATACTCCCTCAGAAAAATTGAAGAGGCAGATAAAGCCACTGTGGGACAAAGAAAAAGAGTTGCAATGCTATGCTGGTACATCTCCTGCGCTCACTCTATTCACAGTACATCTGCTGTAAGCCTAGACTCTCTCAGTGGTGATCCTTCTCCTCTACTCAGCATTAGTGAGGCCACAACTGGAGTGCTGTGGCCAAATTTGGTCTGCCTAATACAAGAGAGACTCCATGTGCTTGAGAGTGCTGTCCAAACGTTTCCTGAACTCTGTCAGGCTTGGTGCTGTGACCACTTCCCTGGGGAGCCTCTTCCAGTGCCCAACCACCCTCTGGGTGAAAAAAGTTTTCCTAATATGCAACCTAGACCTCCCCTGACACAACTTCAGGTCAGTGGTCACCACAGAGAAGAGATCGCTGCCTGTCCCTCCTCTTCCCCTCATGAGGAAGTTATGACTGCAAGGAGGTCTCCCCTCAGTCTCCTCTTCTCCAGGCTGAACACACTAAGTGACCTCAGCCATATCTTATATGGCTTCCCCTCAAAGCCCTTCGTGGTCTTCACTGCCCTCCTTTGGACACTCTCTAAGACCTTAATGTCTTTCGTATATTATGGCCCCCAAAACTGCACACAATATTCCAGGTGAGGCCACCCCAGTGCAGAGCAGAGTGGGACAATCCCCTCCCTTGACTGGCTGGCAATGCTTTGCCTGCCCATCAGGACACGGTTGGCCCTCCTGGCTGCCAGGGCACTGCTGACTCACATTCAACTTGCCATTGACCAGGACCCCCCGTCCCTTTCTGTGGCACTGCTTTCCAGCATGTCATTCTCCAGTCTGCACCAACATCCAGGGTTGCCCCATCCCAGGTGCAGAATCCGGCACTTCACCTTGTTGAACTTCATATGGTTTGTGATTGCCCAGCCCTCTAATTTGTCAAGGTCTCTCTGCAGGACCTCTCTGCCTTTGATGGAGTCAACAGCTCCTCCCAATTTTGTGTCATCTGCAAACTTGCTTAGTATCCCTAAGTTTTCATCTGTTTCTGTAATAAGTTTAACATAAAGATTTAAGATTATTAACTATTTCATAGACTTGGAAGGTCTCTACAATAAAAATTTGCACTCTCTTTTAGAAATTTAATAAAACATTTGGTATTTCATTCATCTATCCTACACCCTGTGGTCAGGATACCATCAGAAGTCCTTCATACTAAAGCTGTGCTGCTCATCATAAATACTGCATTTACATCTGCCTGTGAGCAACATCTTAAAGTTTACTTAAGACAATAAAGGCAATTAATGGAACTGCTATCAAATAACTGGAATAGCTTTATGTTTTTCAGTGCTGAAACTCTCACACGCATTTGTGCAGTGCCTCACCCCAGGGCTTCCTCCAATTGTTACCAAATCTTCATTTTAAATGAAAAGGTTAAAAATAGCAATACAATATGAAGTCTTCAGTCTGTGTAAGTATATGAATTTCTGTCTGGTGTTCCCTTAAGGAAGCTGAATTTCCTTACATTTCCCCACTGAATGGGAATGGGACTTCAGCCTTCAAGCTCTGACATAGCCCAAAACGCACAGAAAACATCTAGGCATCTCAAACAATTTGTGGAAGGATAGTAACTTTCAAGTACAGCCTTTGATTCCTGCTCCTTCTGCAACTCAGGTACCATTTTCAGAAAATTGTTCTTTGGATACAAATAACAGAAAGCAGTTTCAAATAAAGTTGAAGAGATTTGGTTCCTCGGTTCTGTGTAAGATAGTTTAGAATATTTCTGCTTTGGCTCTTTATAGCTCCCATGATACACCAAACTTCCTTCCATATTAGAACGCAGGGAATGAAGATGGTCTCTTACAAAACCATTAATCATTACCTCCCCTCCATAAATCTGTGCTCACATAGTTACCTTCTTGTCTCAAATGAACCTGGAGAAAATACGGGGATTTAAAGGTATGTTGCGAACTTAAAACATTCAGACCATTTTATGGTCTCTAACATGCTTTAATATGATCGTTGAGTATACACATCTCGGTGAAAACAGTGCTTACTCTGCGAGTTACAGTGGGGTCCCGTTGAGCTTTCGATATCAAGTGTCCAAGAAGAGTGTTAGTTCTGAGAAAACGAAGGCGGATGTTCGTTGCTTTCGTGAACTCTCCAAGACTCGGGGAATAAGTGAAGTTTTTTGCTCCTGGGCGGCCATTCACCAAAGATACTACAATCTAACAAAGAAGCGAGTACATTTTTTGTTAAAATACATCAACTGCAAGTGCCAACGGTGGCACAAAGCAAGATAAATAAAAGAAGCCATAAACTGACTATTGTTTCTGAACATATTTGCTGTAAAAACTAGGCATGTCATGCTGAAGCCAGGATATTGGGAAAAATAGTGGTGTTAGTCTTGGACCCTCCTGAATTCTTATTATCCATATGGCACACCGGAAAAAAAGAAAAAAAAAGTGCCTCTCTCTGTTTTGGAAACAGTAGGTATTACATGCCAAAAGTACATGTCTTAATAGGAAAAACAATAGGAATAGTTGCAAATAGTTGTTTTAACAGTTGACAGTGTCAATGGGAGTTTTCCCTGAGTAAAAACATCAGGTTTTGGCTCCTTCCCAAAGCACATTTATTTTTGGGTTAAGGCACAAGCATTCCTGGAAAATATTATTGTTACCACGTCCAGCGCCTGTAAGGGTATTAATGGTCTTTTGGAAGAAAGTACAGAGTGTTGCTTTAGAAAACCCCCTCCCATGAAAGCACGTTTGTCTGACTTCCAAAACAAGGGCCCCAGTACTTTTTTATTTTTTAAAGAAACAGCTGCCAGCAGCCTAGCAATCACAAATCTCTATTGAATGAACAACCTAGTGTGTACGTTCAGGTCTTAGTAAAAGACTTTCATTTATTTATAACCATCCAGACAACAGATTTCTATTTACAAATGGCTCCTGTACTCTAAGACACGTAACAAGGGAATGATGACTGTTCCAGTTGCAGCACAACTCCTTCAGAAACAGTCATAGAGCATATAATAGGAGATGGCACTAGCAATGTTCTTCTGTAGAAATTATCCTTTACAATATCATATTAGTAAAATTTTACAGATATGTTAACAAACAAGTTCTATTCTAATACAAATTCTGAGATCCAAATGCTCAAAACTCTGGATGACTCTTGAAGAGTTTAGATCTGGATTCTAACTACATCAGGAGTAAAAGGAGAATGCCAGGAGAAGCCATCAGCACAACCAAGAGTTTAACACTCATTCAAATAGTACAAGCCACAGTTCTGCCCTGTAAGGAACACTGGCAAAAATCAGAGAAACTTTTTCCAAATACATGTATTGTATTATAAACATGCAGCATTTTTATACTTTTTTTTTTTTTAAAACAGCTACTTACTCTTGAATGGTAAATATCTGTTTCTACAGCCTTTACTCATATGAGCAATTTAGGCGCACTAAGTTCTGTCATGAACATTGGAAGTGTTCCGAAAATGCAGTCAACACCTTCAAAACCATACAGCTATAGTGAGGTACCTAAATTATGATAAACATTAACACAGATTGCTCTGAGGAGCCCCTACTCCCAGAGGGAATGGTGAAATTTAGGAGGAGCCAAGTCACCCTCCCAAAATCTCACCATGGTTATGGACTTACTAATGCAAATTCAAGCAGTCATAGCTGAAAAATTACTTCCAGTAAACTTCCAAGACCAGTGCTGTTTGTTTCCAGCATTACACATTACCTTCCTAAAAGCACTTACCTCTCCGTTTTCAAGAGGCAGAATGCGGGAGTACTCTGTGGTGCAAACGACATCGCTGTCCCTCCTCACTGGAAGATTAGCTTCCTTTCCAAAGCGCTCCAAGCAATCTGCTTTTGAGTCTAGCCAAGCAAGAACAAAATTAACCTTACATGTGAAAATAAACACTACTGTTCTAATTTAAATTAACAAAGAAGAATCCCCTGTGCTTTCAGGTAAATTCTACCCATAACAGAATAATAGCAGTGACTGTGTAGCTCAGCACAAGAGAACCAGAAATTCCTAAAAACAATCACTTCTTTTCCCAAGCAATTCAGTGGTGCCTGACAAGACATGGCCCTGTATTTCTCATATCATCACATTAAAAAAAAAGTTATGTAGGTACTCCAAAATTTTACATCTGTATTTAATTTTGATTTTTGCAAGAAACTTCAGGGTCCCATGGGATGAAGGACCCTGCAGCTTTGGCATACCCAAAAAACAAGACAAAAAAAAACAAATCAAGAATTCCCAAGAGAGTGAAAAAAATTCACATGCTGAGTTACACTTTCAAAATATCATACTCATACAGTCTTATCACTAATTTATTGTAGCTAACTAAGAAAAGAGAAATGTATTTAACATTCACTGTCCTCTCTGCAGTTGAAATCTTCAGCAAACCCCATAGTTAGATTTGCTGCTACTGAATGAATGATTAAACAAACCTGCCAACGAAAGCACAGTGACACAAGGATTTATACTTACAAGCAAAATATTGCCAGGGACTGTAAGTTCTTCCAAAGTCCACTGATCTTTCTAAGACCCACAGATCTGGACGAGGAGAATTTGCAAACTTGATAAGGATATAGGCAACGTGGAAGAGCTGGTAACAGAATATACATAGATCTTGTCAGGAGCTTTTCTGAACTCTATAAAAGTACCATAATAACAAAACTAATGCAAATAAACACCTTTTCTTTAGTGTACAGGGAGAAGGCTATTCTCTGCAGTTTCATTCCCATTAAAATAAGAGGAGAGATTCTCAGCTGGCTACCTCACCTGGCAACTGCAACAGGACTGTGTTAAATGCCATCTCCTACATTTCAGAACAGGTCTGTTGTGCAGATGACTGACTGCTTGGGTGTGTTAAGGGTATAGTACTTAACCTTGAAAAGTTAGCATCTCAACACATCACTGAACTAAGATACTTTTGCGGAATCCTGATACATTGGCCAATCACATAATCGTGCTTATAGTCAAGGAATATAAAGATTATGTAAGAGAAAATGCACAGAACCTTAACACTGGGACGCCTTTGCTTGTGTTTGATAGTAATCTCAGAAATCTGTTCCTCATTTTAAGAATACCTCCAGGTAATTTTGCCACTTGACAGGCTTTCCAAGTAGAAGAAGCAAGCCACACTAGAGTTTTGTGGGTATCAAATAACACAGGAGAGATTCTTATGACTGGTAGCTCATTCAATGTCTGAAACGCTCAAAGAGCTTCATCAGCTCGAGGTTCCCAAGACCAAAGTGCTCACTGTATATCACAGAGATAAACCACAGAGACAGAAAGCTCCCAAGTATTAGAGGAAAAAT
Source organism: Lophotriccus pileatus (assembly GCA_035583135.1). NCBI lineage: Eukaryota > Metazoa > Chordata > Aves > Passeriformes > Tyrannidae > Lophotriccus > Lophotriccus pileatus. The sequence goes on along the minus strand of JAWWES010000081.1, from coordinate 104,543,620 downwards.
GGATTTGACAAGAGAAGACATCTTACTGTAAGTCTCTTGGTATAATCCACAGTCATAAAACTCAGAACATCACTAAAAACTATCTCTACACAAAAAACTAAAACCAGATTGATTCTAAAGGTCATCTAAAATTTAACCAACCACGACATGGATAGCAGCTGCCAATAAAAGCGAACCAGTACTGAGGTACAGTCAACATTCAAGTGAAGCTGCACTGGAATTTCCCCCTCAATAAGCTCACGTGAGAATTATCTGCTGGCAGGAGATTCTCATTTTGATGGGAGAGTGACAGTCAAAGGTTTGGTAAAGTACCTGATGCCAGAGCCCCCACATCAAATACACCCAAGCAGTATATCTTTGAACAAACCTCACAAATGTCATAACCCTGAAGGTAATACTTTGCAAATGTTATTAGACTCCAAACCACAAGTGCATACAAGCTCTCAACCACAAATTGGGAATAGCATCTTTTGGCACACCTGGCCCATTCAGCTGCCAGCTAGGAACAGTTCAGCAGCTGTCACACCAACTGCGACCACCAAGAGGAATACTGGCCATACAGACATTACATGGCATTCAGTATGGCTATTCAGTGCAAAGACCGGTATACTTCCAGGAAAGCATAATACTTTTGAAATTCCTAAAGAAATAAGGTGTTTCATATTCTTGTTTTAGCTTAGATGAATCTCTACAAGGGCACTGATGTGTTCAAACCAGGTTTGCACTGGGCACGCAACTGCCTATCTATGAATAGTCTTTCTTCCCTTATATTTTAAGGTCTTTAGAAGTCCCATCCTTATGTGAACGTTAACAAGATCACAGCCTATGTTTTGAGTGACACAGATTTAATCAAGACAAATGATTAAATTAGAAATCTCAGGAGGAAACGAAGGAAACACGTAGACAAAGTCCCGCCTTTTCCAGGGCTCCATTGCTTGTAGTCATGTCATGGAAACTTTACAACAATGACCTTCTACCTACTCTCCAAAAAAGCAGATGACATCTGCTTGAGCTTGGCATACAGTCATTATATTCTTCTGTTCAGATGCTACTTAAAGTGCTGACACAGCCACTCTCATCTTGTCTCTCACAAGAACTGATACCTTCTCAAGAGAGTGAGCAAAATATCAGAGTGAATTCCATTTCCACATTACTTCCACACTGCCGAAGAAACATGAGACAAGCCCACTTACACATCAGTGTCACTCTGGACTATGACCTTTCATATGCATCTAAAGAAAGTGGCCAAAATCAAGGCACACAACAGTCAAATCAATACGTGGCACCTGTCAAACACCTGCATGCCACATCTGCTATCCAACTATGGAATTTGGTTAAGCCTATGGTGTGTGAAATTGAAATACTGTTCGATATGTGTTTTATATGAGGAACTCTGTAAGTCTACCAATGCTTAAGGAACTGCCTCCCAGCACCACTCTTTGCCTATTTCCATGAAATATATCCTTGCTAAAGCCAAAAGAGTAACCTTGCTGACATAAGACCTAGAAAAACAACTATTATAGCCAATTTTAATCACATATTCTAAGATGGCATTTCACTAATTTAAATCTTGATTCCAACCTAAGACCTACACTGTAAAAGAAGGCAGATTAAAGTCAGAGCAATGTGTTTCTTCAGCCATTTATTCTTGAGGGAAAAAAGAAAGTGTCTTAATTTTTGAGAAAAAGTTTATTTGGTTGCTTTTAGGCTGTATTTATTTCATTAAAAAAAGAAAAAAAACAAACCCCCAATTGTTCCTTCAAAAGGAATGTTAAAACTTTAAGTAAGCATTAAAAAAACCTGCTTTTTTGGTGTAACTATGTAATAGTAAAAAAAATTTTCACCAAAGAAAGCCTGAAACATGGCTCAACCAAAATTCTTACCATTTTCTTGCATGAATATAGAAATAAATTTAAAAATAGAAACAGCATTTTGTTTCCATTACTGGAAACAATCCACTCTGGAAATGCATGCTTGAAAGAGGATGTATTACTGTAAGTGTCAAACACCTTATCCTGTAATCTAGCAGCATAGTTCAAACCTGATGGATTATCAACAGTTGGAATTTAACTAGTTCCGTATTGATGTGACTTTTTCCTGTTTTGAGTCCAGATTTGAACTGTTCTTGCAGTCAGTGGCCTTGAAGACTCACAAAAACCCAGATAAAGTTTTTAAAAATCATCCAGTAGAGTGAGCAAAATGTCCTCCTCATGTGAGAATGAAAATTAAAATTCAGCGCTACGTATTTCCAACATTACATTATAAAGACAGAGATTTTTACAGAAGCTCTTACAGGTGAATTTAAGGTTGTATTAAAAGAGCACATTTAAATCAATTGAGAGTTACACTGTACCATTATTGTTAATGATACAATATTCACAATCTCTAACAGCATGCACTCTACTTATTTTAACCCATCAGAAAGAAAATTTCCTGTTACCCCTTGCATTCTCATAAGAATTCTAAAAATCACAACAATACTGGTTTAAAATGCTTTCTGTATTTTCTCCTTAAAAGTTTAAACAACTCTTTCATAAAAAGTCCTGGAGTGTGGTAGTAACAAGAACCCAACTAAATCCAGGTAGACCATCTATCTGAGACATTCTATAGATCTCAAGATGTGTTCAAAAAGACACCACAGCAATCCTTGTTCATGTAATCTGAGCTGTAGAAGTATGCAGAACAGCTGTTTCCAGCAGGATGGAATTTCCTAAGACAGTATTATCAGATATATCTACACCACCAAAACTTCCCTCAGCATAGTAAGACTGTTCCTCTAGGCTTCTGGCATTATCTTGAATAATGTGGTTGGCATTGCACATTACTCAGAAGAGACAGAAATCTGATGATCATTCTAAACTAAACTCAGATGAGTTTAGATGAAGGACTGGGATTTATGGAAGAGTGAAGTGCTTGGCATCTGCTCCACACCTTAGTGCCACTGACTACACAGGGTTGGCGTGTGCAAGCCCATTAGTTTCTTAATGTAATGAAGCCTTAAGGTCGTGAGCGTTGTTTCCTCTCAAAGACCAAGCCATACAAATAACAGTCTATTTAAGTAAAATAAAAATCACATATACTCTGGTTCAAATTAAAGGCTTTGATTTCTTGAAGTTGCAAAGAGGTCAGCACTCCTTTTATTCAGATATCTCAGTGGGACTTGAGGCACCCTTGCAGATCCAGGTATGTATCAAACAGTCCTGACTGTCAGTATTTGGCAATTCTTAACAAAGCATTTTGCAGATGAAACTGTAATATAAAAAATACCAACTACAGAGAGCTGATCCAGCCCTTCTGGCAGTTTCCAGCTACTCTTCTGGGCATGTAGAAGAGTAGCTATAGCAGAGGTGCAGCCAAAACCATGTGTGGATAGTATCTGAGAGGCCTTAGATCTCTTGAATGTGCTTAACTCTGTACACATATACACAGCAATGACTACACCTGTCAAGAGTGACAGTGACTGGACAGGCTGTCACTGCACAGCATGCAGAAGTCATTGCTTGTGTGCCAGCCTCACAGTCTGGTGCAGAAGCCAGGAAGAAGAACAGGACTTCCAACAATGTTCAGTCATCTCTGTGCACGTTGTATTCACATCATGCTTTCATTTACCTAGCCACTGATGCTAAAGAGCATATTTAGTTAGGCAAGTCAGCGCCTGTGCATATGCCTCATTGGCACGTCTGGAAATCTTTTCTCTATCCCAGTTGATGGCAGGACCAGAAGGGAGAAGCTCTCCATACATTTCACAGGCAATACCATAGAAGGAGGAACTGCTTCCAGAAACGAAAGGGTAGTCCATTCTTCAGGTTCAATCAGTCCTTGGTCTTTTTGCCAAGGCTGCAGGCAAATACATCAACGACTGTCAGTTATTTTCCTGAAATTTCTCATGCAGCCACTTTTCCATTGGGATTTGGACAAAGACCAACTCAGTGCTCACAATTATTTCTTACATATGGCCTATTTCCTCACAGAACACTGAAGCTATTCAAATGGGAAAGGATTTGTACGACTCAGCCCTCAGTTGTCCAGAGGATAAATGTCCCCTTATAAGGGCTATAGTCCAAAGTAAAAAGAACACAGTAGTACTGTCAGCAGTGGAAGGAAACCTCAGGAATTGCAGAAGGTTGGAGGCTACCAGTAGAGGTTCTGCTTTTACTATACTGTGTTGAGAGTGGGGTACTTAGAACAACATATCACAAAATGAAAGTAACATGAAGGAATGAGCATGGAAAGGAAGGGGGAGAAGCAGAACTACAGACATGGAGGGATGGAAGTGAATGGAAACAAAGATCTTCCTAAAGGAATGCTGAGCAAGAACCAGAGGAAGACAGTGTCAGGAAAGCAAAGGAGAGCAAGACTTGCAAGGTTTTGAGAATAATACCAAATTAGAATAAAAAATACATTTTAAAGCCAGTGATACACACCTATTAATGCAAACACAAGGAAAAAATTCTAAGCCATTTGAAAAGGTTTTAATTAAAGCTTGAAAAAATCACAACACGTTGACTACATCTTAAAGGATAACATATGAGCAAGAAATAATGTATTTAAGGTATTTCCCTAATTAAGGCTGGTAGCTCAGCTCTGAATGAGCTGCTTGTAGTGTGACTGAGGAATAAATGGAACGTGTATTACCTGACACAACTTTTAGAAAATTCCATCAGACAGCTGTTACTTGACCAGCTGAAGTTGTGTTAATTTTAGAGTTTACAACTAGATACACCTTACTGTGGTATGAGCCAAAAATCACAACTAACTTCAAAGCATAATGTTTTGTGGCATGATCCCAAATGAGCTTCCTGCACAAACTAAAATACTCAGAACCAGAGTTCTTCAATATGAAGTAACACGTCTGTGCTGTTGGCATCCCCATTTTTGGGTACTGCAGGGATGATATAGTACCTTTCCCAGACTAAAAAGCTCCTTTTCTCTTCAGTGTGAACCACAGAGCAGGGTTCAGTGTTGCTGTGAATTCAGAGCTGAGCAGGGGCTCCAGAGGAAAGGCTCTGACTTACTGCTGGGGCAGTTCTGCAGGACTGCAGGAGCTTCGTGCAGTGGTTCTCGTGCCTTAAAATCCGTAGGACTTCTCAGTGTTGTTACAGAGGTTATGCAATTTCACACCAGACCTGGGTCTAATTTCAGGGTCAGCAATAATACAAAGTCTTTAACAGTCAAGTACAATGAGTGCAATGACTATTTTTGGAAGCCCAGTTCAATACAGCTTATGATAAATCTCCCACTACCTTGACAGTTTCTCCCTATAGGAGAAGGGCCTACAGGACACTGTATTTCACAGAGTGATAGTTAAATTAACTGTAACTTCAGAAACATTTAAAATTATTATGTCAATCCTTTGTAAGTTAAGAACAACTCTTCTTAATGACAACAGTTAGCCAGAGCTAATTATATTCACCACAACAAATACTGTTTGCAAACCTATGGACATAAAGGATTGTTATCAAATATAAAAATTAAACCCTTACCATATGAAAGAAAGACATAACAGAAGACGTAACAAACTGTGAGGCTTTTTACAAAATGTTTCTATGCTTTAACTGGCAGAAAACAAAATCCTGAACTCCTCAACAGATCACAGCACTTATCTTAAATCTATGGTTGAGTTTGTCTCCTTCCCTAATAAAAGTACTAATTTGGACATTACATTCCACTGTGTGCCTTTAATTTACAACCGCGACTAATAACATTGTTACATGAAAATTATTCAACGTATTAGTGCACAGGACTTCACTAAGTCTTTCAGCACTATATTATTGCCACAAAAGCACAGTAATAAAAAATTACTTGTAACTAAAGCAACAATAAAATTTGTGGGCTATACTTTTTGAATTGTAATAGTTAGACATTTCTTTTTCATTATACGCTATCACACTATCCTGAACCTTCATCTTCTTCTGAAGACAAAGTTCAGAAAAATACCTGGGGGGGTGTTACTGTAGTATCTGCTGAGCATTAAGCAAGCCAAAGATGAGGGAACACCTGCTAAAATTAAGCAATCCAAAGAGTCAGGGGAAGGGCAATGAACTTCAGCCAGACATTATGAATTCAGAAGTTTAAAATATGGTGAAAACTACATCAGGAAAAACATGACCAATTAAAGGAATAACTGAGACTTCATTTGATCCAAATATTTTAAACAAGTCAGGAACAGCCACAGTGTAAGCAGGTATGTTAACAGAACTGAGAGACAGCCTCAGGGATCAACATTATAATTGTTATTCAGAAGGACTGTGATTGATTAGAAATGTAACTATAGTACAGAAAGTCAGAAAGGGAAGTAAAGCAGGGCTTTAAGGTTTTTGCTTTTTCTCATATTACAAAGTGCAGCAAAAGGAGCATTCTTCTAGCAGAAAGCTTTAGCATCCTGAAGGGCTTTTGTCTTTCAAAATCACCTCTAGCCCTTGTGAAAGAAGCAGCGCTAAGTGGGTGTTCTGTTCCAACTCCATTGCAGCCATGCTAGAACTTCCATCATGGAACTATTTGATTAAATATTGTCATGAGTCCACTGGGACCTGGGACCCTGCTCTCAATCATAAAGATATAAAGCAGGAACAGAGTAACTTAAATGCTTTTGACTTTGTACTAAGTTCTGCTTCCTCTAATTGTGGATACTTGATGACCAGATTACACTCAGTCACTGCTTTCCTGCACGCATATGTATCTTACTCATTGTCATGTTCTGCACATGCAAAAACATTTCCATATTTTGTTTGCAGAAAAAAGTGACTTGTAAAGAAAAAAAGAAAGAAAGAAACAAACAAAAAAATCACCAAAGCCAAACCAAACTAAAAGCCCAAAACCCCAAACAAACCAACTCCCCCGCAAGCAAACAAGCAAACAAAAAGAGGTCAAATAGACAAATATTCAGTGAGGAAAATATATCCCTGCTATCTTTTCAGTATTACAGCCTGTGGTTCTGCAAAGTATTTTGACACATATCTATAACTTTAGGATTTATTTTTCCTGAAAAACCAAAACCTTCATCTCAGCTCACCTGAGGGGGAACTGCACTCTGAAAAATTGTCTCTGTTAACTAAGAAAGTCTGCATGACTAACACACACCAAGCTTTTAGTATTTAGGACCCTGAAGCAAGGTAAGGTGAACTGGGGTCTCAGTGTTTACCCATTCTCTTGAATAGACTTACTCTGTCACAGTGTTTAATGTTCTTCTTTGTTAAGAGTATTGTGTGCTACCATATTAATTTGGGGTGTGAGAATACTAAGCAAAATGTCAAAAGTGAATCTCAAGTTCAAACAAATCCTGAGATTAAGTTGTAAGTGGATGAATGCAGATATAAGATAATGTCTCTGCAATGGGGGGGAAAAACCACCATATGAATCCTACGAAACCCTCATCCATCCAGCAGCTAAAATGATGCCTTCCTGATCACAAGACGTGAAGTAATTTTCACCTTTGTCTTGGGTTTCTCTTGTTTCCAAGTAAGGGAGTTCAGAGTCACCTTTCCAAGCCATATCAAAGTAATGAGAAACACATATCCTCCTGCTGAGAAATCCTTTAATAACTACAGGAATCTTAGCACATAGCAATTGGTCTCCAAGGAGTCTTATGAGAAGAAGGCAGTCAGTTCATATCCTTCCCCTGAAAGAAGGAGGTTTCTTCAGAAGTTAACTCTGCACATCAAAAGTATGATGTCTGTCAGTAGGTTCTCCAAAGAAGATAACAAGTGCACAGTGGGAATAAAAGTTTTGGATGGAGCAACATACTAAACAAGAGGGTGATGATGCAGCAGCACAAGTATTGGTCACAAATATACTGGGTTACACCACAAGACAAATTACAGCCTGCAACCTAATCCTGTGTCTTCCAGAGACCCTGACAGATACAAGCAGCTCAAAAAGCAGGTCTGCCTTACTGGGAAGTGATTTCCCTTCCTGTGTCTATTCATAGCACCCTGCTCTGCATTCAGTGTCCCAACTCTGCATGTCCAGTCTGAAACACGTATTTCCCTGGAATTTGCTGGAAAAGAATGACTGAGCAACTTGCTTCACAGGAGCACAAAGCAGCAGGTACAACACCCCTCAACTGTACAGTGTAACAGGAAGAGCAATACAACTCAGAGGGGTCCAGCCACTGTCTGCCAAGCTAATGTGGATGCTGTGGCCTCAAAATTCATTAGCTCCTACATAGTTCTCCTTTCTTTCATGGCACTAAGAAACTAAAAAAATAAGCATGTTATTAGTGTAATCAATAGAAATTCAAAATCAGAATTCACGGCAATTTGGTTTAAACTACTGATATTTTCTATCTTAAGCCGTCTGGCCTTTCTGCACTGCAGCTATACTGGATACAAAAACACTTAATGAAGATATCCTCAAAATGAGAACCATTACAGACATGTGAGGGACAGCAGCTTTAAAACACCATGTAACAGAAGGTGTAAAATAAGCTGCACCTGAATCCCCAACAAAATGATAGCTGAGTCTCAGAGAGAAACATTTGCATAGTTATCCCTCCCTTTGCTGTCAACGACATTGAATGCCCACTCAAAAAATCCCGTCCAATATAATCAGTCAATAAACAGTTTTACTGCTGTCCAAAATATATAGGCACACATATACATATATTATGCAGACCCATATATGCATTTATAGTCATGTATTTTCAGCTGGTGTGAACTTGCACAGGACAACTAATTTCACTGGATCAGTGCCCAACTATGGCAGCTGAGAATCCATCCCCGTCACTTAAAATACATATACAGATGCTTTGGCCATCACTTGCACAGGAAATATGGGTGTTCATGTTACTGTCTCATTACTAATTAATATTACATTGGTTTTGCTGTCCCTTCTCTTCTAGGCCATGTTATCAGTATTTGTCTGTCTATCATGAAGATCTTGCTGGATGACAGAGAAACCAGAAGGACCCCTGAGGCAAAAGCAGACTCCAAACATTATTCTCAAAACATCCACATGAACAGAGATCATGGAGTCTATCTCTCTGTGTTCATGGAAAAGGAAAATATTAAATGGAAGATAGAGCCCTCAACTAAGAGGTCTCCCTGTGGAACCTCAGGTTAACAAGTTAAAATGTCTGTGCAAGAAAGCACACCATCATTATATCTATGTGATGCCAGTGGCAATAACCCCTACCTTCAAAATTCCTAAAGAAAAATAATCACTTTAATATAGTTAACTCGGTCAAAAAAACACAGAACATAAATCAGACAAAAAAGCTGTGATGTTGGAAGCTAAAATCATCAGTTCAGAAGTCTCTCCCAATTGCAAAGCATAAATGCAAGAAATTATCAAACCTCACCCAACTGCTCATGCACTTACCTGTCCCAGATCTAAAGTGACATTGACTTGGTTGTACTTCAAGCCCATGGAAAGAGGAGGGCTCTGCCACCAGCTCTCCGTGCCATCAATTGCATTGGTTACCAGGTGAGCCTTGCTGGGATCAGCAGCATTGCAGTAATCACAAAACTGGCCCTGAAACACAATATAATTAAACAAATTAAATAAATTAAAAGGATAGTCTCAGTCGAAATCTTACGCACTGACGACACATGCGGTTGTTAACTGAGGTTCTGATATAGAGTGTTGACTAAAAATGGGGTTAAACTTTGTTTCTTTAATTGATTGAATTTTTTAATGCATAAATTATTCCCCTGGCAATTAAATTACACACCCATACTCTGAAACACGCTAAGATTTATGTTACAAACAAAAATTTCATAATCTCAGTAAGGGGGTTACAATAAATCTTCCTTTATTAACTAATTTATTGACACTTTGGTGAAATTACCTATATGACATCTACAGTGGTCTTTGCAGGAAATAATTGAAACAAAGCTTCTTAGAACTGGATTAGGAACAACAAACAAATTATCCTCAATTCTCCCATGAAATATACACATATGCACATAGCCTGGTATCCATAAAATCAGTAAAAAACGCTCTGTTACCGTCTATAAGTTTAGTGTTACAATTTTATAACACAGTTTTCATTTTTTTTTTCATGCCATTATAATACATTATGAATCAGAGGTTTCTGAACAATGTGTACTCATGGAAAATGCAACAGATCCTATAGACTGTTCCCTTTAAGTGTCCCATTAAAGAATCCCATTGTATCCTCATTTCCAGAAGTTACTGCCCAATTTCCAGTCCACAACTAAAGCCACACTCCAGAGATGCCCTTTGAGAGTCTCTAAAGTTCTTTGTACAATAATGATGAATAAACTTCAGGAAATTTAATTGTCTTTTGATTTCACATCTTGGCTTGCCCCACAAGCTATTTTTATCTCCAAGAAAATGCATTTTACAGTCCACTAAGATTAGTGCTGAAGCACTGTAATTAGTTATTAAGGAATCTTTTATTGTCCTATTCATTTCTTATTCCAATCACTGGGTGGAGATAAGCAGTGAAAATGCTAAACTGTGCCAGGCACAGATCTTTGTAGAACCCCAATAGAAAAAAAATGACATTTTCGTTGAATGGCGGTACACCCATCATGGTTACTTCAGTCAGACAGTTGCTTAATCCATCAGCCTGTGAGGTGCTGACACTGTTGGACTCCCAATTAAAATAAAAGGAATGGGGTAGATGTTAGCCTATCAACTTAGCATATTTTCATCAAAAACATGACAAATCTTTTGTTGTTTTCGCAATCTACATTGCCTGGCATGTTCCTACCCTATAAGAATTAAGAGAATCCCACATAACTGCCATTATTTTGTTTGTCACTGCTGTCAGACTGACCCGTGTGAAGTAACTGGAGCAATCATACTCGTCCACTTTTCACAGAGGAATAACATTAGGGCTCTCACATTCTTGCTGGGAACGGTCTTGCAAGCTTGGTGAATTTAAGATGTTTATCTCTAGTAGAATTTATTTAACATCTACCATAGTTACTAATGGATTGGAAAATACTTCATCATTCTCACATGATACAAACACACCATCTTGTGTCTTTCAAACACAAAGCATGGATATTCACTGAACATTTTTGTGTCAATAGCAGTAATTTCAGTATCTGCATTTAACAATACTTCCATCCTCATCCTCCTCTTCTGGAAAGCCCAGAATATGACACTGTTTTCAGAGGCCATGTCTACCATTAGCTGTTCTGATTCAGCACTGCCAGTGCTGAACTGACTAACCTGACTGAGGGTTAACTCTCGAGAATTCAAAGAGTTGTTTAGAGACTTAAAACTCGCATACACAAGTCAGTTAACTTTATCTGGGGTCATGTTATAACACGATCCTCCTCCAGCTCTGCTAGAGAAGATGGTTTGGCTCATTTTCATATGAACTACAATATGCCAAGACACTGCTGGATTCAGGTAGTTTGCTGCAGCAGATACCACATCAGCCCATGCTAGCCACAGGCAATGTTGCCAGTTTCTGCAGTGACGACAAAGAGAATCATATTGCTCTCTGCAAAATCAATACCCCGAGAAATCAATCTATGAACTGACAACTGCAGCTCCTACCACATCACTGCATCTTTCCTGACAAATGCATGCTCGAGTTTTGACATATATGTTACAACAGTACAAGTTTCCCTAAATAGCTTTATAACGTACTTGAAACACAGTTTAAATTCACAGTCACGATGGTTAGGCTGGAAATACACAGGAAACAGTTGCTGGTATAGCAGTTTCAGCTCTGATCTGGAAACAACCTCAAAGAAAGGCTGAATGAGCAGTAAACAATGGGGAGTATTAAAAACAAGCATTTAATTTACATGCACTTATGTGATTTCAGTATACCAGAGCACTTGATCTGAACTCAAGATACCATCTTTTTCTTTTTGGGCACATAATTCAAAGAATTTCACTGCAGCAGCTGGAGTTTCAGTTATTTAAAATTACATTCCAGCAACTCTGCCAACTAGGCAGCAAAACAAAAAATGAAACAAAAAAAAATTATTGGACAAGGCAGCCTTCCTTCTCACTGACAGTACCTCAGGAACTGCTACAGGACACGTCTCCATTCCAGGAGACTGGGCCTTGAGACTTGGTCTGATTTTGGCTGCAGTTCATCATGCAGGCAGGTGTGCATTTGCTGTGACCTTGTTACCCTCCTTTCCCCTGCTTCTCCTGAGTGAAGGAGAAACCTGGAACTGCATGAAAGAGTTTGCTGAAATACGCCAGTGTGGACCTGAGACACCCAGGGATGAAAATGTCTTGCCTGTAAGTTATGGAAAGTGACAACAATGAAGAACTTGTTCGTTATTTCATACCTATCAGTTCTGTGCCCACTGGCAGGGCAGGACAGGTATGCAGTTAGACTTTAATGCACACCCGCACACCACTGTGGACAGACTGGCAGGCAAAACCAGGCATGCCATTTATCTATCAGCTGCTGAAATATTTTATACTCTTGTGCATTTCTTCACTCAACACTGTTCTTATTAAGTTATTGTCCCACATGCCAATGTGCTACATAAGGGAAATACACTGTTTTTCAGGGGGTATGTCCAGCACTGTATTCAGAGCCTTGGTTGAGCTGCCCAGGAAGGGACTGTCCATCCCACTGATCACCTTTAAACAACTTCCAAATGCTCTTTCTGGATTTGCTGGATAACTCAGGCTCCATTAAAAGACACTTCACCAAATGACAAGCTGAAAGAATGACCAATGGCAGAGCAGTGGAAATAAAGTTGTGTCTGCTTTCCCTCTCTTTGCCTCATTTTCAGATAGCACTACCAACAGAGCTGTCTGCTCCCTTTGACAAAATGAGGATCACCCTCCACGCCTCCTTTCCAATTTCTGTTTGTAGAGCAACAGCCACAACCCAGCCTTGTAGAGGAGATAAAAAAGAGAATGACTCAAGTGTGTGGTGTCACTTGAACTTGTATCAGCCCAACACAGTGGCTATTACCCCTATCACTTTACGTAAATACCACATGACCTTCCCTCAGACTCTCTTAAGAAACAACACATTAATACTTCTGCTGATTTTAAATCCTTCTCTGCTTAGG
>JAWWES010000081.1:104513438-104530549 GCA_035583135.1 Lophotriccus pileatus | reverse complement strand
CCTTGTGGAACCACAACAAGTACTGGTAAATCACAGAAGTATTCATGTTATGTATCTCAATGGGGCTTTGTTAGAACTGAAGAGAAATGCTGCTGTATCCATGCTTACACAAACACTGAAAGAGGCACAACATGCTTCCTTGTGCCAGGGCTGAGCTATCAGTACTCCTTCTGGAAACTTGAATTGGACATGAAACATAACAGCTCTCTAACCTAGGACCTGCAGGTCAAACATTTAACATGAGGAACTCCCTTCTTTCTAGCCTCCCTATTCCTTTATACAGCAAACCCTCATTTCCAATTGGGTGTTCATATATAAAGGGAATAATTAAAAAACCATCAATGGCAACGTGCATCACACAACAGGCTTCATTCCACTTGCTTGGTATGTTTGTCTGGTGTTTGCTTTGGCTGATTTTTACTATCCTGTGATATCTGATATTTCAAGGCATCTCAGTATGAGATTTCACTACAGCAGTGGGCTACAGCAAGTTGCTGAGAGATTTTTGGGATTGCTGTTCACCTGGTGGTATTGTTGTTCCAGGCAACTTTAAACATAGGTGTTGCATTCAGTATGGAAGGATGGATGCCTAAACTTCAGAGGTGTGTTAGAAACAGAGAAGGAAGCAGCTTCCTGATCATCACAACTCTTTTTTGTAACCTCAGTTTAAGCATGTAATACCCATGTCCCAGTTTTCCTATTAGTAAAACTGTATATTACTCAGCCTGTAAGAATTTTAAGAATCTCCAAACCACTTTGAGCTTTTTTTTTTCTTTTTTTTTTTTAATGACTGAGGGCAGTACACAGATATTAGGTAAACTGAGATTTCATGGTGCAGCACGGAGTCACGGCAGAGGGAAGCCCAGAGCAAAGCACACTGCTGGCTGTGGCTGCCTGACGAACTGCAAGGGGAGGCTGAATGATGGTGCATGTTCCCTTCTGGAATGGGACAAGAAGTACATAGCTGCACCTTCTCAGTCCTCTTCCCCTTTCCTGAGCATCTATTCTCATAAAGAAATGAGAAAAACAACTCTTTTATGCACTGCAACCCCTTCTGAAACCACATATGACGGGTTATTTCACTACTGAAGATACAAGAACCTCATAAGACTTTGAAACACTAGCCCTTCTTCCAAGATGCTAAAAATTTAATTGCATTCTTTCTGTATTGCCTGGAGTCAGACAGTGGACCTTAGAGCTTTCAAAATCCCTTTCAAATTGCAATTTCGTTCTGGCTCTCATCTCCCATCAAGAGAGAATACAAATAAAATAACTGTGGAAGGCCTGACGCTTCAGGAAAGTCTCCCCCCCCTTGTAACGTTGATCAAACTGATACTCAGCATCCATCACAGTACATCGGTTTGTTACTCCTTTCTTAGTCTCTAACAGACATGTCACTACAAGTTTCTACCAAAGAAAAAATATATTTCCATTAATCCTTTGCCGGGACTTTTGCACTTTTTTGTTATCTTTCTTGTGACTGGCACAAAATGAATGCAATAATCTTGTGCTATGCTAGGAGAGAACAACATGATCCTTGCTGCCCTCTGTTCTTATACTCCCTGTCAGAGTCCCAAGGAGTCTCTGGCTTCCTCCCACAAGCAACGCAAGGCACAGACGATAAGCCTCTCATTTAGTGCTTGCAAAATACCACAGAGCCACAAAATACTTGGCTAAACCCGAACCTCTTTTCCCGTCGGAGGGATGTCCGCTCTCCACGGAGCGGCTGCCACTGCAGCCCCGCCCCATCCATCTCCCCCCCGAGCTCACTGCCTTACCCCCAGAAGCATCACGCTGCCCACCGAGGACCATAAGGCACGCGCTGAGGCCACAAAACACCACCTGGGTACCCTCTAAGGCACTTCCAGGTGCCCGACGGGACGAGCAGCTCACGCATCCCCGGGAGCAGCCGCAGGCACCGGGGCCGGAGGGCAAGCAGCCGCTCCCCGCGGCGGGGGCGGTGTGTGGGTGTGTGTCTCCAAAAGGTACCGGAGCACCTGAGGGCAGATGTGCGGGCAGAACCGCCGCTGCCCCCCTCCTTGCTTGGGCTCCCGCCGGTCCACGCTCCCCCTTCCATGCCCGTGGCACACGCCCAACCAGAAGAAAACGAGACCACGCATCCCAGGGTAGCGCCAGCCCCCACCCCCCTCCCCAAACGTCCCTAAAGACACACACGCCCCCGCCGCTCCGCAGCGCCAGGAGGCCGCGCAGGATAGGGAGCAGGTGCGAAAGGGAAGGGGGTCCCGGCGCCGCCGCCCTCCCCGTCCCCTCGGGCCGCCCGGTTACCTGGATGGCGCGTCCCAGGGGCGCGGCGGCCGGGCCGCCCACCAGCTTGCAGAAGAGCTCCGGCCGCCCGGCGCCGCCCGGCCCCTCCCCGCAGGTGGCCGTGGCCCAGATGTTGGCCGCCGCCGCCAGGTTGAAGTAGGGCGGGTGGAGGCTGAGCCCCGTCCCGCGGGAGGCGCCGGGCTCCGGCTGCGCGGGGCACAGGGCGAGGAGCGGCGGGAGCAGCGCCCAGAGGAGCGGGGAGCCCGGCGCCGCGGCCATCCTGCGCCGGGCTCTGCCCTCGCCGCCCCCGGGGCGGCACTGCAGCTGCGGTGGGCGGGCGGGAGCAGAGGGAGAAGGAGCAGGAGCAGGAGAAGGAGCAGCAGCCGGCGGGGGGCTGCCCGCGCTCTGCCCGCACCTCCCTCACGCCCTGCCTGCTTGCGCTGCGCGGGCTGGGGCGGGACGAGACGCAGCCCCGGTGCGGGGCGGGCCGAGTCCCCCGGGCGTGCGGGTGTGAGGGACTGGGCGGGACAGGACGGGACGGGGGAAGGGTCTCCGGGCCGGCGGGATTGCCCCAGGTATGTGTCCAAGAGCCCAACTCCGCGGGAGGTGCCGAGAGGTGCCACCCCCTGGCTCAGCTGGCGATCTCCAACATCCTCCTCCTCCTGGGTAAGTGTGCGGGTTAGTATTTTCGACAGACCGCGGAGAAATCTCAGGGCAACACGCCCTCGTTATTTGTCCACAATACAGTAAGTTGTGGATGCCCCGTTCCTGTCGGTGTTCAAGGCCAGGTTGGATGGGGCTCAAAGCAACCTGGTCTAGTGGGAGGTGTCCCTGACCATGGCAGGGGCTTGGAACGAGATGATCTTAAGGTCCCTTCCAAGCCAAACCATTCTATGATTCTGTGATAACCCCTGACCTGTAGTGTCACTTACAGTGAGTGACAAGTTAAGATCTCCCAGCCTTCTCCTTGAGCAAGGATATCCCCACACAAGGTAAACCCTCAGGTTTTCCTCGGGTAAATCCTCAGGAAGACACCCTGCATGACTGTGCTGCAGAAACTGCAGTTCCTCTTACCGTTTTCAGTGCCCTGAGGCTGCTGGAAACCATGCAGCCTTGGCCACCCTGCTGCAATGCACAGTTAGTGCTCGCAGCTCCTTGTGAAATGGTGTTCCTGCTCATCCAGGGCAGACAATGAGCCTCCTGTCTTTTTGAAGCTATTTGGCACAGGCTTTGGATAACACAGGAGGGGACATTGGAGAGCGAGAAGGAGGCCAAAGAACCATGTCATCTATATGAGGATTTACACTGCTTAACGGCATTGCTACCCTAAATTTCATACCTGTTCACATTTCCAAACCCACAAACACCCAGTGTTCAGTTCTCTTAACCTAATTTGCAGGATTTAGACAAAAGATATGGTCAGATATACATACTTACAATATTTTAATGGTGATTCATGTTAGTTGCAGAGTATTTCATAACTTTATGAAAGCTTTGCTACATGCCACACAGCAGTAGCAAGGGAGATTCCTAGTGAACTGTTTCAGGAAGCATCAGCCAAAAGCTACTGATTTTGCCTACAAGAAAATATCACCACCCTTGTTTGTTTACCACTATGGCTTTAGCACCCCATAGAGACAAATCTGTGGCAGACAGCTTTTGTGTCCTCCATAGTAAAAGTTGGCTTTCATAAATGTAGCATGCTATCAGTTCAGATATATCAGATTTCATAAATACTTTCAATCTCTAGAGCACCTTAAAAATACTCCTCTTTTTCAACTGTGACATTGTGAAAAGGAAATTATCTTATTGCATGTGTACATCATGTAATTTTGTACAATAGATTGTACTTCATAGAAAATATGAGAGCTTTGAATACAAATAAATGTTCCATTAAAAAAAAAAAGCCATGCTATCAGATAGGATAGCCACTGGTCTTTTAAACTACTTCTTGAAAACTGTTTAAATCCGAAGTATATCTTGGAGTAAATAAGGTTTTAGAGATCTGGAAGTAACTGATGTAAGTCCAGAGCAAGCAATCTCTTATAAAGGCCGACACAGGGGTTTTTTTGGGTAGTTCAGGTTTCAGGAAATCCTTTGCAATCTCATTTTAAAGAGAAGATTCTTGTGAGCTGTTTGGTAGCTTGTGCAGCACAAAAGGCAGTCCTTGCTCACAAGAGATGTCTATTCTCAAATAGGGAGTATCACAGAATTTATTGGGAAGTATCACATGAGGAAACGTGGCTTACATCAATGAGAACCAAACAGTTTAGTAAAATAGTAACATGTTCTTGGATCTGTTTTCCTAGAAGTTAAAAACAGAAATGAAACTTTGTAAACATTCACTAAATTTGCCTGTCCAATAGAAAAAGAGAGGAAAACATCTTCCTGTTCCAATCTTCCTGTTCCTTCCCTCATAAAATTGTCTGTTTTCCTTAATGTATAGGAACACTTAAAAACATTTTGTTGGCCTTCTAGGTGATTTTCCTGTCCTTTCTTTAAACACTTAAGCCAAATAAGCTTTTTTTTTTAATTTGGTGTGTTTTCTAGAAATGCAGATCAAAGTGCCACCTTTTAGATTTTCTTGACAAACCTCTAGAGATCCAGAGATACCTAAATATGTGGGCATATACTATGAAAAATGGTGTGACAACTTTTGCCTTTGACTCAAAGTAGTTGGGAAAAAATGTTTGTAGCGGCACACCCCACATAGGTACTAAATAACTCGACTCCTATACAAAGTGACCAAAAATTTTATGCAGAGACCCTGGAACTATGTGAAGCCAGAGTGAACTATTAATGTGAGGAAGCAGACAGAAGCGGGAGTGTGGATGTATATATGGAGATGATAATGACAGCACGGCCTGTCCCTAGCGGGTGGAAAACTGAAAATCTGCAGTGCTATCCTGGTCTGGTAGCACTGTGCAGGCTGCAGTATGACCATGTGCAGTCATGAGTCTCGCCTGGCTTTTGTGAGAGTTTAGGACCACGGGAAGTAACAGTAAAATAAGAATAGAACAGTGAGAAACTTTTTTTATGGAATGGAACTCTCCAAATTTCTAAACTTTGTACCTCTTTTCTTTTTTTTTTTTTTCATCTATTTGAAGCCACAACCAAAGCCAACAGAAATCTGCAGAAAATCACTTACTGACTTCACTGAGATTTGGCTCACCCTATCTAAAGCAGAACTTCATCCTGTAAAATGGTCACTATCAAAAATTCGTGTGATGATACTTCATCTTCCCTTTATGTCATCTTTTGTTGTAATTACAGGTTCTAGAAACACAGGTAAGAATTTATTAGCTGGTAGCTTTCATATCAGCATATAACAGTACTTCTCTGCAGAAAATGCTCTTCTCCAGTTACATGCCCTTTTTTCCCCACAGTAGAGCCTCTCCTTTTTCCTTCAGCCTTTATTAGATTTACTTTCCTTGTTTCTTCCTGTCTGCAAGGAGTAAACTTTGTTAGTTGATTGATTTATTGAATAAATGTAAACAATTGAAAATGTTTCTGGGTCTGTATTATTTTAACATAAACAGATTACATTACATTGGTAGGCATTTATGCTACTATAAATATAGATCATTCTATTCTAAAATAAGTTCATTTAAAATTTCAAGTCAAGAATGTTTGTTCAAAATTAGCCTTGCTGATATAACTTCTCTGTTTCATTCTCTTAGTGATATGTGCAGTATAGGACATCTCATCTCATACTGCTGTTTCATAAATGTGATGTTATAAACCTGCAGTGAAAATGAGATCATCAATAGATAGTCTCAGTGAGCAATATTTTTTATTGCTCACTGAGTAATTAGTGGTACTATTTAGCTCCTATTTTACCAACCTGTGTTGCCACACCGGGTGATATGGAAACTTGCTCTTTTTTTTGAGATAATAATGAATCAATATGCCAGCAGGTAGCTAGAAAATCTCTCAGATTATTTAGTCCTGAGTCTCTGCTCAGTAGCCATTAAAGATTAAATTGTGTGTCTTGTTCCCCCGTAAAAGTTTCACCTCTGGCATTTACGTTGAAGCCAGTCCTAAAGATTTAGTCTGTGTAAGAATCTTCCTGCAAAGTATTGAACCTTTCTTCAAAATGATAATCAGTTAAGCACATACAGAGAGTATACCAGAGTGCTAATACCCAACCAGGACCTTTCAAGCTCAGATTCGACTCCCTACTTTTATCAAGGAAATAAGACATTTATCACATCCTGTCATAAATGTTTATGCATGGTTCATATTCAGATGGTGTCTACAAGTAAACTTTCATTAGTTGTAATAAAGCTTTTTTGCAGCACAACTAGGCTAAACTAAGGTTACTTGCAGAGACTCTGGTTTAACAGAAAAATGGTGCAGTGTACAGTTATGTGCTGGCACAACCCATGTCTTCATTAAATGTCATTAAATAAGATGCATTCTGCTAAGATGATTTGGGTCTCTGCTGTTCTGATAAAAGTAGCCTTTTCATCTTGCAGAAATTTCTTGTACCCACAGTATTTGAGGACTGTGATATGTCCCTTTGCAAAAGATAAATAATCCTCTGTGTAACCAGCATAGGGGCACAAAAAAGCTGAGACCTAGGTCTAAAATGCAGTTCTGTCCGCAGAAACAGTTTATATGCCTAGAGTATTTAGTGTAATCCCAAACACAGTTATTCAAAACTGTATTTTTTAGCTTGTCCTTTGGTTTGATTTCTTTTCTTTTTTTTTCCTTGTTTCTTTCACCTGTTTCTTCCTGGATGTACATGCTAGGATGATGCCATCCTTCTTCACAGATCATCTTTTTCTGAATGTCCTTGTACTGTGCCTGGTAGATCTCATTACCCATCTTATTGTTCATCCTATCATCTCACATGATTCAGGTATCTCAGCTCAGGTACTTTCAACTTTTTCACAATTAGTTGTCTGCATAATGTTCTTGTACCATGCAACTGTGCTTGTTGCATGTTGGTTTAATAGCTACCATTTACTTAGCATCCTTCTACAGCCTAATACGAGGTCTGTCTATTCTTCTGCCAGCCAGAAATCTCATGGACTTTTTCCTGTACATTCTGCTTCCTAAGTTTACTTGACATATTCTTTTAATAGAAAGCTACTGTGAATACTCTGTTTCTAAGGGCTCTTAAGGTAAATTGCAACATCTGAAGAGCATTCTCATCATAGCTCTTTTTATATCTTTTGGTCTTTCTGGAAATGTCCTGGCTACAAACAACTTACTAGTGGGTGCTCATGGCTTGATGGGATCGTGGATGATGCAAGACTTAGCTTTGTTATTTCAAGCTCTTTGACTGTAAAGAAGTGCTAAGTCAAAAAAGAAGGGAAGGTGAATGTTTGGTACTTTACAACACTTTCCTCATTCATGACAAGGCAAATTCCATTTTCAAGGCAAAACCATAAGCTTTCGTCAGTAGCCAGCGTGCAGAAGTCATGCTTGTCCCTCCCAGTTTTGATCTTTGTATGTTTACTCACTGAGTATCCTGGGCTAAGGCAGCTCTGGAAGTGAGACACAACTTCTCTGCCATTCAGTTCCAAAGAATAAGTCAAGAGAAATACTCTGAGGTATGTAGCTAAAGGTCTAGCTAACTTAAGAGTCCTAAGCAAACTACACTTGACTGTAACTCATGTTGACTACATGTACCTTCCTCTTTTTTTTTTTTTTAACTTGAAGAAATTTTCTAATGGACAACATTAAAATCCATCTACTTTATTGTTTTACATCCTAATGGATTTCCTTTTTATTCTTGGCTTCCTGTATTTTTCATAGAGTTGCTCATGGACTTAAAGTTTGAAAAGAAGAAAACAAGTCTTGGTCATATAATACCTGGTCCTTTGTGAAGAAGCACATGCTTCCTTTGGTCAGTATCCAATGACTTGTCAGTCAAGTATCTGGGGAAAAAGGTCTACTCTTGTATTTTTCACGTCCTGTTTTTTTATTTTTCTGACATTGGTGCTATTATTACTGCTTTGGCATCATAAAGGAAAACAGCTCTGCATAGACTCCCTGCCACAGTATGCCAAGCAGCTCCTCATGGAAACCACTTCTTTGTAATCTGCTTTTCTTAACAGGCCTTTTTAACCGTTGGTTAAATTAGACTGGCATCTGGATTTCACGGTTTTCTCTGCAAGATTTTTCTGTGATCTGATCTCTATTAATTGGGCAGTGTTTTTTCTGGGATCTGTTTCCAGGAAGGTTTTTATACTCTTAAGTAGTGTTGCTGTCACAAACTGCCTCAGCTTTACTTCAGTCTCAGCTCTAGCCTGACCATCAGGTTCTAAAGTTTTAAATAGAACCTTATGTTTAATTGTGATAGGAAGCCAGACTTTCAGCAGTATAAACTGAGGAGACTCCAGTGCTGTATCAGTTTATTCCAGCTGAGGATTAGGCGACAAATATAACTAAAAATTCAAACAGATGCAGTGTAAGAATTTTATGATTTACTTATTTTTATTTTTGTAACTTGGAACTTATAGTAAATTTAAAACAAATCCCTTGTGAAAGTACAGATTTAGTGGAGAATGTTTCACTTTTTTTTTTTGGACCACAGTTACAGATTTCCGTAAGACAGACATAGTATACTACAAAAATTCTCATTGGAAGAGAATTTATAATTATAAGAGTTATAGCTCTTATAAATCACTATTTTATTTTTTTGTTAGTAATAACTGGTTTCAGACATTAATTATCAGATGCTTCATTAGAAGCTTGTGATAGTGATAGCTTCTTAGTGCTTCTGTGGTATTATTTTGTCATTTGGGTATTTAATGCCTGTGTCCTTTAGCCAAGTCCTTTCTTTTCAATTAGTGGACTGACTTTCTGAGCAGCAGAGTGTAAGACAGAGAAATTGAACAGACTGAGTGGTAGCCAGTAACTCAAATAAATTTTGTACCTGGCAGTGTAAGTAGTTTTCCTCTCACATGTATAGAGATGACTCCGATGGAAATTCCTTGTGCCCTGTCATTCTTACCCTCAGCCCAAGGTCCTCAGTCCCTTCCTCTGAGGACCTCCACTCTCTCCAGCTGAAGATAAAACCAATCAACCAGATGAGTTTTACTGAGTGGTATAGAGTCTAAGCTCCCAGGGAGCCATCTCAGAGATGGACCCTGAAAGTTATGCTCTGCAGTGGCTTCTGTTGTCTTTGGACAAGGCTTTTGGGACAGAGAAGAAATAATGAAACACATATGGTTCTGCTGTTCAGAACACCTCATGTGAATGAGATGGCGGGAATCCTGTGCATCCATGCCAAACACAGAGCAGTTTTGTGGTTCCTGTGCACTGCTAATGAGGTCTGCCCCCCTTAACAAATGTGTTTACTTAGGCTATAGTAGCTCATGCGTTGTTCTCACACTCATGTGATATGTATGTTTTCAGATCCACAACACCTCCCACAGTAAACTTATACACAATAATATACAAATGATGCCTAGGAAAAATGACTGTGATATTATTTAACTTGAATATGCCTTTATGTTTAGACAACTTCACTGCCCATCAAGTTTAGACTCTCCATGGACCCAGACAGGCAGTTTCATGGTTTGAGCGAGTATCCACCAGCAGTTAAGTGCCAGGCATGGAATTATAAAGCTTGCAAACTCAAAGCACCTGAATCCAGGCTCACAGGCTTCTCTCTGGCTGAGCAGATGGAAAACAGGTAAACAGTTTCCTTCAGACTGAGTCATTAAATCAGCATATACAGAGGATAAGCAGGGAAAGCAAAAGGAAATGACAGATGAAGAAAACATACAGTCACAACTTGTACTCTCTGTCTTAAAACCATGTAACTTGAAGAGAGCAATATTTTAAGACTGGGAAGAGAAGGATAAAAAAAAAATGAGTGTGTTGTATCTGTACAGATGCTGATATAGAGATGTTCAAGTTGGAGCTGTTTGAAGTTTGAAAGGCATTTGCACCTAAGTGAAGATGACATGCTGCTGCTTATGCTGGACTAGAAATTGGTCTTAAATGGTGGTTGTAGTCCTTTCATTGACTTCCTTGACCTGTCACTTGATATCTGTGGCAAAAAGCATTAATTTGCTATGAACAAATGGAAAAGAGAAAAGAGCAAAGCATTGAAACACTCAATGACAATTTGTGGAAATTGCTCTCTACTACTTTTTTAAGTGCTGGGCTAACTTCTCTCTGAATCCCAGGTCACTATCCTAGGCATCAGTTCAGAGGTTCACATGCAGGAAGTTAATAACACTCTTATGATTCCTGGCAGCTACGTGTCCTTACACCACCTTATACTAGCAAATTTGGTATGAAATTGGATGTCATAGGAGGCCTCAGCAAGAGGGCTATGGTTTGAAAAGACAGATTCAAGGTAAGAGCTCCCTAGAAGGATGAATGCATACAGTTATGAACATGTTGGGTAAACTATTTCTATTATTAGATAAACTTTTCCATTTTCAGGTCCAGTTTTGTAAATTCTCCATTCTATTTTTAAAAGGTTTATGGGACTCATAAATATTTGGTACAGTTTTCCTGAAAAGTCTGCAAGTTTGTTTTAAAGGACCTTTTACTATTTCTCTTCTTATTATCTCTATTAGCTCATAGTACTTTGTTTATACACTAGTTTTTGTAAAATAGACCTGTATTTTTTTTAATATTATGGAAATAAGGAACAGCTCATGTAGCTGGTTATGCTACAGTTTAGCAAGGAAAAGATTAAGGGAAATGACAGACCAGATGGAAAAACTTTTACTTTATAGACTGCTTTGTCAAAGTTATTGCTGATAATTTAAATGCATTTTCTTGAATATGAAAAAATTTAAATTAACTAACAGTCAAAAAAAAAATTAAGATACTGACATCAAAAGTGCAACTTGAAGACTATAATGTTCCTAGTAATTGCAAAATTGACGGTCAATCTGTTAGCTTCATTTTCCCTGAATTTTGCAATATTCCATCTTCAAATTAAATTAGATTCTACAACAAAGAAATCAACAAAACCAGGTCAAATTCCTTAAAGAATCACACATAAGTGCTTCCCAAGTCCTGAAATCAGTCTCATAAAAGAGGGTGCAATTGTACTGGAAGGACATGACAGCATGAATTAACCTGAAGCAATCTGATCCTCAGAGTTGTCACCGTATGGTAGGATTTATTGATTTCAGCGCCTGAAGTATCAGATCTTCATGAAGTTACGTTATTGAAATCGTTGTCCATGGAGTGCTAGCAAGAATAACATTTCACCTTGAAATGAGCAGCATCTTTTTTGTTCATAAATAGGTGAAGTTAGGGAATTACATACCACTTCAGCAGCGAGGCCCTATGTGCGTTTCTATGCATTTTCACAATGACACATTGATGGATATGTACTGGCACTTTCCTTATTTAAAAGTCCTTGTACGCACAAGTGAATGCTGGAATTAAAATGCCAGTTTGCTGAATTAGTTTAGAAATGCTTCTCAGATCTGTCACTACTTCTCTTCTTAAGACTAGTCATCTAAACATATATTGAAAGACAACTGGAATTATAATAATAAACTGCACTCAAGGTAATATTCAAGTCATAATGTCCTAGCATTTTGCATGTAAAGGGTGGTAAGTACATAAGCAACAATCCATCTGAGATCTGCTATTGTTTTCCTCTGTGGCTGTTCAGGTGTTTCACATGAGATGAGCAGTGCTATTCTCACTGAAAAAGGCAAGCCCATTTATTCAACCCTAAGTGCCTATTAAAGGAGCCAAAGGGCATCAAAAGTTGCAGCCAAGAGGCAACCAAGGATTCCTTTTGGTCACAGGTAGTATAGCATGCTAGGAATGATTAATACTCCCTGGCAGGGGATGGGCATGCCCAGGCACTCCAGGATGTATCAGTCTTGTTGGACAGGTACAAGCTGATGACACAAGCTGTTTTCAGTAGATACAGCAGGCTTGGAAAGTATCACATTTATTGTGTATCCTATGTACCATGAATTTGCTTATGCATAGTGCACCCTGAAAAGGTCAGGTTCACCATGTCCCTGTAGAGGGTTGATGGAGTACACATACATGAAACCTGTTGTAAACTGCAATGGACATGCTTAGGATCTCCAGAGAGTTTCCAGCCCATTTGTAGGGGCTGTGGGACATCTGGCAAATACTGAGACTTCCCAGATTCTCACTGGATGAGAGAACACACACAGGGCAAGGAGAAGAGATGGTAGCACAAAGCTTTGGATAATTTTCAGTCAGGAAGGGGAGGCCAATATGGCTGTGTAGAGATACCTGAGCTAGCTGTGGTAGTAGTAGCACAACACAGTCTGTCTACATTTGCAAGTAGTGCAGCCTAACAGGAGTGAATCTGTAGAGCAAACAATTGTTGCTGAAGACCTGAATTCTATGTTGTACCCATTTAATGTTGGGTTTGAGTGTTTATTTTAATTCAGATTAGCTCTCTTTCAATCCCAAGACATGACATCCCAAACAGGCTGTTTACAGCTGCAGTCCACTGAGTCTGCTCCTGGAGAAATTCTTTGAGGTTAGTTCAAAATTGATCCAGTTTGCATGGTACAAGATTCTTCCACAATAAGAAAAGAGCACAGTAAAGAGAGACAATCAGGAGAGTCACTTCATCTGTGTACTTCTCATCCAGACTAGAACTGTAATGTGGATGTCCCCAGAGAAGTCAGCATGAACTGATTTAGCAATCCAAGCAGTTGGATTTGTTGGTCTATGCAGACGTCCATGCTGGCACAGCAGAACTGCTGGTGGTGTCTGAGCTTGCCAGCTCAGCTCACTCCACAGTGCATTGCAGGCTTTAGCCAAGATCAAGAGTGATTTTAGCAACATAAAGAGTCCAAAGGTCGGGAAAGAGAAAAAAGTTTTAGACCTGCTCTCCTACTGTGCGCTGGTATTGAATCTTGCTGACAAAAACTGATGTGCAAAAACCTTAGACTGATGGTTTCAAAAGTAGCCTTTGTCCTGGTGTCAGCATTTTGAGTCATAAGGCAGGAGAATGTAAGGAAGCCAAACTGAGAAGCCATTTCTAAAGATTTCAGCACGAAAGACTTGCCTAAGCCCACACAGGAGGTCATAGGCAGAAACATACAACAGTCATCTAAGAGGCAATGATCCAGGATTTTGAAATCATGCAGAAAGAACTAGAGTAGTATGGAGGATTTATACCTTTAGTAAAATAGAAATAGAATTTGCTGTTCACAGTAGCAAGGCATACTGCTGTTGTTGTCTGGGTAAAATCAGGCTTCAGAGTTTGTAGCTAAAACTGCTGAAGATTACTCCATTTTACATTTTAAATTGTCTTTTGTTTTTAACCTTTGGGTAAAGTAGTTTAGTCAAACCTATTTACATTTTAAAAAATATTTAAATAACTAAATGCTAATGGAAGCAAATGTCTGAGGAAAGAAGACAATGTAGATACAGCTGTAATCAATAACATTATACTAAGATCTCCACCGTTTGCAAAACTTCAGAAAAGAAAATAAGTTACAATCAGAGAATAAATGTCATAGGCTTTCACTGATGATCTTTATACAGGTGATATTGAAAGCAAATGCATTGACACTATTGACATACAACCATATGGGAAATGAGAAAAGGTAGCAGAAACATATTTGTCCATGCAGTATCTCCTGAGTTACGCAGATGCAGTTGTGTGACACACCCTGCAGTAAAGAGCTCTGGAGTCTAGAAGATGGCAGTCAAATTAAGCAGCAGGTTCTTGAGACGGGGGCAGAATCTCATGTCAGAGTTTGCTGAAGTTACAAAACATACGCTGATCATCTTATTTGCTGAAATACATCTGTTTCCATACACAGCAAACAAAATTACGTTACTCTTTACTCACATTTCTAAATGGGTATTTGTTTGTTGATGGCTATTTTTTAAAGCAAATAGAAATTAATGTTGTTTTTGCATAAAAACTTGGTAGATGTTTCGATCAAGAGCTCCAAATGAATGTTTTGGCTAATGCAAAATTTGGGCTACTTCTTTTAATCCTCCATGTATAGATGTGCCTGAAGTGTTCTGGCTTATGTGAAGTTTGTCTGTGACTTACATGGAATGGTTGGCTCAGCTTTTAAAGGCAATACTTTAATTTGTTCCTGCAATTCATCTTAGGTTGCCTTTAGATTTGTACAAGACAACGTGATTCAGGATATTTGAAATAATCACTGTGATGAAATACTGGGTGATAGAAATGCAGCCTGCTGGCCTGGAGATTAATTCTACCTGACAGGTAACAAAACCCAACCAATTCAAGTATCTTACAATCTTAAGTATTCTGCCAAGAATCAAAAATAAGGGAGATGTGGGTAGCATCACCATATAGCCCTAAAATACAGTATTCCCACAGCTAGTAGCAGTCACTGAAGTTTGCAAGGCATCAGGGCTGAGCCTTGTCAGTTTTGCTCTCTTTGACCTTTTCTTAACTTTGTTTTACATGGCTTAGCTCTAACAGCAGTTCTTCTAATTGAAATTAGAATTAGTTTGGTTGTAATGTGGACCAGTGAAGAAAGTGCCAGATGTAAAAGCACGCTAGCAAACATATAAACTGATGTTATGCAGATCCTAGAGGGTAGAAGAAACCATTAACATGAACATCATATTCCCTGCAGTGACCAATTCCAGATGCTGACAGCTCACCATAACATCCCAAAGTATCACCATCAGAATGAAACCACCAACTTCAGGAACTAGCAGAGCAGGGGAAAGGTGAGGATAATATCAGGAAAAGGAGTAAAAAACAGAAGGTGTGTATAGGTTTTAACTGTAGTATGATTAATATTACCTTTTTTTTCTGTATAGACTTCTTTTTCTGAACTAATTGTATCTACTCTAGTAATGGTTCTTGTGTTAGACTGTTAAGATTCAGTTATACTAATTATAAATTCTTGGGTTTATATATGAGATGTGTTTCCTCTTTGCCCATAAACAAGGTTTTGAGTGTAACAATAGACAGAGATCAAAAAAACAGAGTTTCTAAATGCTTTCTGGGATAAACTTTCAAAGGATCACCAAAAAAGGACATACCTTATATATACACATTTCTGTATTCAATAGTTCTGACAAATTACTGCACCTGAATAAAAAAGACCAGAAAAATCACAGGAGACCATGTGCAACAGAAAATAGATGCAGTTTCAGATTTTGTGGGGAAATTAAGAAAGGCACTTCACAGTTTTTCCTTCGACATCCAAGATACAGACACAAAAAACCTGTACTGCTTTAGTTTCCTTTTTTGTTGTTCATCCAAAGAATTTCTTGTTTTTCCTTTATCAAAAAATTTAATAATTTGGCTCATGAATGTGAAAAGTTTGGCATGTTATTCACAATAGATTGAATAAATGCAGGGATTTTCCAAGGGTAGGGTAGGGAGTGTGTACAGATCAGTAATATTTTCCTGTGTCCATGGACAAGCAACTCTGTGCAATTGGATCAGAGCAAGGATGACTCTTAACTATGTAATCTACTCAATTTATTCAGTATTTTTAACTTTAAGAAGTAATCAGAATGATCATCCATGATTGTACGATCTTCTCAGTAATTAAAGTGAGGTTCACACCAGGCCATGCATTCTGAGATGAGCTTGTGCTATTAGCAGCTTTCATCTGCTTGCCTACCGTTTGTTTTACTGTATGCACAGATGAATATTGCCTCAGGAAAAAGATCTGCAGAAAATCCTTCACTTGCAGATTTGTAGAATAAACTATTTGGATCTCAGCGCAAGTATTTGCTCTCAGTGCACGCGCATAATTTTCCCGTGAATGGGATTTATGTGTGCACATCAAAAGAGCAAAATCCCTAAGGGCTCAGTTTAAACCAACAATAGCAAAGAAATTCAGGAATCTCCCACCCGAGCATGCCCTGCTTTGCCTATTTTATATCACGCAGACTTTGAATGAAATCTGCGGCAGCCAGGCAAAACAGGACACGCATTGGCTTTATGGTTGTTCATTTTTGAAGGCTTAAAGTTAAGCTCTTAAGAACTCACTGGCTTCCTAATGAGAGCACATCACCCATGGGAGATAGCTTTGGTGATAGCTGGATGCATGCAAGGTGAAGGAGTGCCCACCCCCACATGCTTGTCTTGGCAGCAGCGTGGGTGTACTCACAACCGTACCTCTTAACAGGTTTTTCCTAGATATAATGGGAAAAGGCTGCGAAGTACAAAGGAGGTACTGGGGAGGTGGCATTAGCTCTGTGATGAGGCTGGGGCTGGGATAAGGGTGCCTGGGTTTTGGACCATTTATGTGCTATTTCTGAGCTGCAGAGCCCTGATCTATAGGTCTGAATGAGAGGCTGAGCGCAGTAGGTCCCCACTGTGTGGGCTGGCTTCTCAGGATGCTGCTGCTGCACCAGGGGGATAATAATACTCATACTACTACTACTAACAACAACAATAATAATAACAATAATAATACCACCAATAACAACAGAACAAAATTCTATGTAACTATATGAAATTATAGTCTAAAAAAAATTAATTATATTCGACTATTTTCTGATTTCATATTCTTAAGGATAATAATAACATTAATCCCAAACACTCTCCTCCTGCGTGCGGAAAAAAAAAAAAAAGAATCTTTAAAGGGGAATACTAATATCCAGAAACCCCTGAGCACAAAGTGATGCGGAGGGAGGCGCCGGCCCCGCCCCGGCCCCGCGCAGCCCCGGGCGCGGAGCGGTGCGGACCGAGCTGCGCGGGCCGTGGCGGAGCGGGGCGGAGGCGGAGCGCGGCGATGTGCAGGATGTCGTTCAAGGTGAGCCGGGCGCCGGGGAGAGGGGCGGGGGGATGCGCCTTTGGGTTCCCGCTCTGCACTTGCCGTGCCGGCAGCCCGTGAAGTGCTCCGTCATGTTCGTGGATTTGGGGATTGATTTTTTTTTTTTTTTTTTTTTTTTTG
>JAWWES010000081.1:104441814-104513338 GCA_035583135.1 Lophotriccus pileatus | reverse complement strand
TTTTTTTTTTTTTTTTTTTTTTTTTGGATAAGATAAAACGAGGGTGGTTCAGGGCGGAGGGAAAGAAAACAGCAGCGTCCTTCCCGGGCTGTGGGGTGCACCGGGAGTGTTGCGGTGCCAGCTGATAGAGCGGACGCTTTCCACAGCTGACAGCCCCAAAAGAGTGCGTGGCTTGTGTTACATAAACTGCGAGACTCCGTGGAGCGTAAAGCCGGCTTTAGGGTGGCCGGGCTCCATGCTTTGGGTTTTGGTGCAATCAGGAGCCTCCTCTTCACTTTTCCAGCCGTCTCTGCTGGTGGTGGTTGTGTAATAGTTAGGAGGCAGCCTTTATCCGTGCTCTTCCTTTCAGGCTGTGGTGGCCACTGAAGCCAGGCTGGTTCATTCCCTTTGCTAGCTCCAATTCCTGTCACTTTTTGTACTTCTTCCATCCAAACCCATGCAAGAGCTGTCATTTCAAAAGATTGCCTGAAATAAGTTTTTTAATCTGAAGACAGGGCTAAAAAGATTATTTGGCAAAGAGGGAAGCAAGCAGCAATTTACTAATTATATTAACAGATAATATTTATGATGGATGTACATCTTCTCCTTAGTTATGCACCTTCTGGATGCTGTGCTTGCCCGTCTCTTATTGATCAGCAGCTCAGTGCCAGTCCTTTGCCATATTGCTTGTGTTGCATTACTTTATGTGATGGATTATTCC
The DNA here is from genome assembly GCA_035583135.1 of Lophotriccus pileatus. Taxonomy (NCBI): domain Eukaryota; kingdom Metazoa; phylum Chordata; class Aves; order Passeriformes; family Tyrannidae; genus Lophotriccus; species Lophotriccus pileatus. The sequence goes on along the minus strand of JAWWES010000081.1, from coordinate 104,512,638 downwards.
CTGTACCTGCCTCTCACTCCTATCAGGTTATCTCCCCTATGAAGTGTCAGTGCTTCAGTGGCACCATGTCAGTTCAGTGGTGGTGTAGCAGGTGGTTTCCACCTGCAGTTATAGCCCTGGCAGGCAGGAGAACACCTTTGTTCACAGTGCAGCTCAGCTTTACTCTTGGTGGTGAAATCACAGTCATGCAATGGTTTGTCTTGGAAGGGACTTTAAAGATCATCTCATTCCAACCCCCCTGCCATGGGCAGGGACACCTCCCACTAGATCAGGTTGCTCAAAGCCCCATCCAACCTGACTTTGGACACTTCTAGGGATGGGGCATCCACAACTTCTCTAGGCGACCTGTTCCAGTGCCTCACCACCCTCACAATAAAGAATTTATTTTGATCTAAACCTGCCCTCTTCCATTTTAAAGCCATTTTCCCTTGTGCTGTCACTACATGCCCTTGCGAAAAGTTAGGGGCCCTGGAGGTGAACATAGTACTCCAAGTGTGGTCTCACCAGAGCAGAATAAAGGGAACCACATTCCTCAACCTGCTGGTCACACTTCTTTTGGTGTAGCCCAGGACACACTTGGCTTTCTGGACTGCATTCTCTGTGGTTTATCCCCTTTTTGGTCCTGCAGTGGTCTCATACCTCCATTTTTTTCTTAGTCTTTTCTGTCCCTCCGTTCTGTCTCTGTGAGTTTTTTTGTCCAACTTCATTTCTCACAAGATCCCCCCTAATGGATGTTAGCTTCATGTTCCCGGTGGTGCAAGCCCTGTCTTCTTGCTTTCTTCTTTTCTTTTCCCTCCTTGTTTTTTTCTCGCATCCTTCAGGTCTTATTTTCTCTTATGTCTCTGTGAGCTCCTATTCTGTGCCCTATTTCTCACTGCATCTCCTCAAGTACTCCTGTTCAAGGTGGCTGACTGCTTTCCTGCCCCTCTGGAAAGCTGCAGCCCATACCTCCCTCTGCTTTACCTCTCTTTTCTGTGTCTTTTTGCTTTGCATTTTCTCTTTTTCTCAGAAAACTGTATTTTGCTTCGATCTCTACTATCCCTGTTTGCCTCTGTCTATTTATGTTTTCCATCTTATTATTCTACTTACCCATGATGTACCATTTATCTTTCTTTCTCACTGTATATACATGACTACTCTCTCTTCTTCTACCAGCTTTTGCCTGTGTAACCAACATTTATATCTTGAATGACCTCTCTTTTTTATCAGGATCCTTCATGTAAGATATATTGCTATTTAATAAAGTACTCTTTGCTCCTAAGTCCCACTAACCTTTTCCATCACATCATGCTTGATCTTGATTTTCAATTCTTCTTAAAACTTTTCATTCAGTTCCTCCTTTCCATTATGACTGGCTTGGAAACTAAGAAAGAAAACAGAATTTTCTTGTATTTTGACAGTAAAAGGAACACACCACTGCCAGGACTAGTGTTCTCTTTCTCCTCTCTTTTCTTTATCTTTGCCTACTGCCTCTTTTCTTTCATCTCCAAGACCCCTGTTTAAGAATTGTTCTCTTCCTCCTCAGCTGTTACCCCACTGTCACCTGCCTTTTCTCTGCAAACAGCAAGTCAAAGGTAGCCCAGGGTGCTGGTGGTCACAGTATTTAAATGATAATTTTCCCCTTAATATTTCTAAAATGACACAGATATATTAGCACCATTTATTTTTTCCTGTATCCCTGCACAGAAATGCTCTTGTCAGATTTATAGTATATATTTTTTCCTCTAGGCCATTTTTGAATAAGTATTTTTTCTGATGTCAATACGACATGAATATAATGCCAGCTTTTCATCTATGGGCTCTTGTAAAAGCACACAAACAATCAAAATTAATAGAACAGCCAGAGTTTGAAATAAAGCTTTAGAGAACTTGATGAAGTGAAGGAAATTTTGTCCTGAAAGTTGCTGATGCTGGAGCAAATGGCATAATGAAACAAGCTATTTTCACCAAAGCTATTAGCTAATCACTTTTTCAAACATTTATTACGTTCTGTTCCCAGACTGTCAGTGCTGAGGATCAGTTGTTTACTTTAAGGATGCTTTGGGAGCAGTCTAGCTTTATAATAAGAATTATGTGAACATTTTATCCAGTTAATCTTTTGAAATTCAACATTACCTCTCCCTAAGAAGTATCTGATGAGAACAAGATTGAGTTCATAACTGAACAGCAGTCACATCCTGCAGTTTAAAACCCATTTATTGCTCAAAAATTATTCAGTTATTTGGATTATTAATCCCAAAGTAGTGTCTTGCATTTTGCCTATCAGTGATGTCAGTACTGTTGATATCACCTGAAAGTGAAGAGCACAGAGGTATAAATCCTTGTTTGAAAGCAGAAGAGAAATTGCCGCGTGGTACTCAATGGGGCTGTTCTCGATCATCTGAATGATTTTGCACTTTCCGTTCACTTTAGGAGGTAAAATAGCTCAGATTTGTATTTGCTTTTTTTTAATGTAATCACTGGATGGTTGATGGTGTGAGTGTGCTGTATACTCCACTTTTATGCAAGGAATCCCCAGCAATGCGGGAGCACGAGGGGTAGCAGAAGTACTGGTAGCAGTCATTGCAAATTGGGTTGAAAGCACCATTGGGAGAGACCTGGTTTTGTGTCCTTGACGCACTGGAGAATTCTTCCATTCCTTGGGCCTGATCCAAAGCACGAGGACAACTTTGCTGAAGAGCTACTGTAGGAACTATGGGGAGGGGGTAGGGGGTGGGGAAAGAGGTAGGAATTTATGACTCATAAGGCTAAGGACTTTGGACTTCTATTTCCAGTCCAAGGTAACACTGGACACTCAGTTCTTTTCTCTCCTCATGTGAATTTGTGAAAGGATATAAGGAGTTCCTAAATACTGATTGCAGTTCCTGCCTACCTGACCAATGAAGGTGGTGGTGGTGTATGGTATGAATAATAAAATGCAGTCTGCTAATGTGCCCTTGTAGTGAAAACTGGGCTGGATTAAATAATTCTTTCCCTTTGTGGATATATTGCCATACCCTTTCTAAAACTTTAAGAGATAGAGTGAGATAATAAAAGGTAAAGAATTTGATTTTCCATTCCGTAAGTTTTAAACATAATTCTTCTGCAATAGCTTTCCACTGAATATCGTAGTGATACAGCCAATAAGACAACATCCCGAACTGCCAGCTCTATAAATAAGTAATAAATATCTGTCTAATAAATCAGAGGAAAAAGGGCAACATGGGCCACTGTGTATTTGGGTCAATTGTTTGCATTTACATAAAATTTTAGTGGTTGTAAGGCTAAAGATAGGAAGACACTACAGCATTTCCTGCAAGGAGGGTATAGAACTGCAAGCTCTTCTTTGATCAACATTATCTACAGATTCTCCAGGGAAATTCATGAGCTGTGAAGGGGAGATCAGAATTTAGCTTACTGGGCTTGCCAAAATATTCAGACTTCTGCCCTTATGTGTGCTGGTACAAGAAATATCGCTATCAATTTATAGGAAGTGACTTATAATTTATTGAACTGTTGGAACTTCTCTTGTCTCAAACAGCTGCCAATTTTCAAACCTATGAATATTAAAAATGCATCCCATGGAAAGTGCTCAGTGCAATGGACCTGAGATAGATTGAGATTCATGATTGATCTTGTGTCTGCTGGTTTCTGCAAAGTTTATTATCTGTGTGTCAGTGAAGAGAGCAATTTAAGCTCTGCTGTGTATGTGCATTTTAAGCATCAGCCGTAAAACCATTAAATCCTGAATCTCTACCACATTACATGTGCGCACTGACATTTAGACAAGGAGAAGTGTCTGTTACATTTCTGAAGCTGAATGATTGACTTGTATATCCACTCTGCACTCTCTTATCATGAAGGCAGGACTCACTGGAAGGCAAGGCCCCTGGGTATTTTTGACTCTGTTTTTGGTGTAAGTGACTATGAGTGAAGTGATGCTTTACTGAACTGTTGGTGGTTTGGGGCCTTATTAAAACATCAGCAGCATGAGCCTTCTCTAGGATATGTATCATTGCCGTCACAGTGTTGTTTCCCCCTGTCACAGTGCTTACCTGCCAGGGCAGCATATTGGCAGCTGTCTGTATGGGAGATAAAGAGGTTAAGAGCAAAGCCCATGGCTTTCTTTATTGCCCTCTTCCTGTGCTGGGGCAGTGACAATTTGCTCCTACCCAGGAGAATTCACACTGTGGCATTGTTTCTAAGAATAAGAAAGCCTCAAAAGAGTATTATATTACTATTATTTTGTTCAGCAGTGGCCTGTGTTACGCAGTTTTCAAAGTTTCTTAATTTTGCCTTACATATTGCCTTGCATACCTCGTAAATGAATCCAAAAGTCTATAAACAGCCAGATTTTAGCCTTTTTCTAGCATCACCCAGGAGATATCACACATGCCCACAGTTACAGGGTGTTAATTCCAGGGAGGAGGCAGACCAAGCAGTCTAGGAAACACAGGAGCAATACTTTTCGTGTACTGGAAGTTTACATACAGAAAAGATGATGACAGAAAGCTAACCTGAAACCCAAGAGGACGTCCTGCAGCAGGACATGTCAGCAGGATGCTTCAGCCTAACTGTGGCCAGCCCCACCACAGAAGCAGACAATACAGTACCAGTTAGTATGTTGTTTTCTATGATGTCTCCCTGTGGTCTAGTATCATCATCTCTTATTACAGAGCAATCTAAGAGATATAGGCTGCCATGGACACAGGAAAGACTTGAAACAACATGAGGTAGCACAGGAAGACTGATCTCTTTAATTGCACAAAGAAATTAGATTAGCTTCCTTTCCGTGCTCTGGGCTTGAAAGAACAGCAGGCTAAGCTGAAACTTGCCTGGCTTGAATGCAGAATTTATGCAATGTGTATATTTGTCCAGTGTATATCTTCCAAAATGGTTTATTTCTGCTTTTTTTTTCTTTTTTTTTTCTCTTCCTCTTTTTTCTCCAGAAAGAAACACCACTTGCGAATGCCGCATTTTGGGCTGCAAGAAAAGGAAACCTGGCTCTCCTCCAGCTGCTGCTGAACAGTGGGCGAGTAGATGTGGACTGCAAAGACAGCGTATGCACACAATGCACCTACACCCACAGCACTGATTTTGCATCACTTTCCGTAGTCCACTGTGCAGAGGGTGTAGTAGGAATTTAACATGAGACGTTTGAGAGTCTTAAGGCATTTAAGGATGATTTAAAACCTTCTCTTGTCAGGAAGCAAGTTTGAAACTTAAGATGATGATTTACATCAGTGGCAAGGGGTTAAGAATTTGCCAGCATTCAAAAATGTGTCTTACACAGTTATTTGTGGTGCTGACATTTAAAACATAGATCCTAGCACCTCGGGCTTCTCTTTGCAAAGAAATGTCTTTGTAGTAATAGATCACAGTGAAGAGTTGGCTCTATTAAGCCCAGGTAGCAATGATTCTGTCAGCTAGCAGAACTCATAATTAGAAGAACTGGTGGTCTGCTAAATTATTCCTCCTTGCCCCACCCCAGTATCTCCGGACAGGGCACCAACATGAAGGCACAAGACTGCCAAGCAAAGAGGAGCCCAGACATGTGACAGATTTTATGGGCATTTCCTTACTGTAACTGACATGGGTTGAAGTTACTTTTGAGATTAGAAATAGGTTGATAACACAAATAACGAGAATGTCTTTCTATTCTGCCCATAACATATGGTGAGATTCTTGGTTGTGCTAAGCTGTGTCAAAGAGCAGGAGAAAACTGAGGTGGGGAAGTTCCAGGTTTCTTTCACTTGGCATGGGGACTGACTGATATGGAGTCATGCCAGTGTTGTACAGGATTAGCACCATTTCAAGCCTGAAACATGAACCTGCCACAGCTTCTCTTACTTTGAATGCCCTCAAAGTGCAAGAGATTTTTTAAGCACATTGACTTTAACCTATCTTTTCATTTTCATTTCATTTTTGCCCTGTAGGCAAGAATTTGTCCTACAGTACTTCTGGAGCTGGTGTTATGACTGTCCTTCTGCCAGGGAGGGAAGGATGTTCAGATAGAGGCTCGAAGTAAACAGGACAGAGATCAATGTAAAAAAATGAGGTCCACTACTGCTCATTTTTTCTCAAAAGAGGCTAACTTTGGTCAAGAATTTTCACACTGCACTGCATTATTAATTGTATCAGACATACACATTTTCTAGACTAAGTTATTTTTGTACAATTAAGACAACATGCTTCTTTTTTGCAATGTCACCCATTTCTTCTTTAACTAGAAGTGGTGTATGTGAATGTTTTAGAAGGATGAGTTTCATTCTTATATGCATATGGGTTTTGCATATTGTCCATACACCACACACATATAACCTCAATCTTACTTGGTTCACTGGAACAGTGACCTTACAGTGTACTGAGGGAACATATTTCTGGACAGAAAGTTCTCTCTTATAATGTGAAGAGTCACAGAGTGAGTTTGCTCTGATTGTTTGAATAGGGAATTAATGTTCAAATCATCCAGCCCCTACTCCTGACTATGACTCAGAATAAGTGACTCAGCTGAGTCACTCAGCTCCTGTGTCTAAGGTTATTCTTCTGGAAATGATGCAAAGATCTTTGGGATTCTGTGGTTAAAAAAAACCTGTGTATAAAAAAACCCAAAACATTATTTTTATTCTTGTGGCACTTACTGTGGGGCAATAAGGCAAAGTAATTTTACACATATCTGTTGAACAGCCAGGCCTTAACACTGCAGGCAAGTCTGTAATGTTTTTGCTCAAACACCTGCTAATTGCTCGTTTTCAAAGTCTTCTTGATAGTAAGTTTAAAAGATAGCAAGTTTTTCAGTGATCATAATCTTCCTTCAGCTTTTCAGAAGAGGTGCTGTTTCTTCCAGACAGCCTGATTCATTGCTGTAGGTGTCTGTTGAAGGTACTGACTTGTTTTTCCTTACCCCCAGCTTGGCACAACAGCTCTGATGGTGGCATCTTACTATGGCCACATAGATTGTGTGCGGGAATTGGTGTTGCAAGGAGCAGATATCAATCTGCAGAGAGAGGTAGGAGAAATTCTGCATTCAAACAGGGCTTGATTAAGTGACTGTTTATTACAAATGATAAAAGAGAGTTGTCTGTGGCTTTTTGACAGTTGCTTCTTTGTCACTTGCTGTTCAGTGCATGTATAACAGGGTCTGTTCTCCTGTGGGCATCAGGGAATCAGATATCTGGAGTTTATAATAGAAAATGAGATGCCAGAGGTGCATTAAAAATAACTTATCAAGCATTTTCAGCACATGTGGTTGGTGAGGGTCAGTTACATCTGCGATGTACCCCCCCTGCCCCAGGTTATGCCATTTATATATTTGCAGTTTTACCTGTTGGCACAGTAATTTACAGCTCTCTGGATGGGACAAATGATAAGTCTTTTGATTTGCATCCTGGTCATTAAAATTGAGTAGATGCCATTGCTAGCACAGGGGTTATTTTTACTTGGTATGCTTTGGAGTTTCTGCCTCTTAGTCACCTCACCTCTAACAATCACACAGCTTGATCACCCATACCCTTCTCTGCATCTCTGCTTTGCATACAAGGCATCTCTTGCACCATGGACATGCTTGCTTGTGGAAGGGACATCAGCGACTGGTTTTGGGAAACTTTCCCTCGTGCTCCATGCAAATGGTTGTAAGGAGTACTTGCAGTCACTCTGGTCTGTGTGTTGGCTACATGGAGCAGAATTGCTCTGGGACAACCACAGTTGTACTGGTCCTAAGAGCAGTTTAAGGAGGGCGTGCAGTTCCATGGGGTGGCAGCGTGCAGTGCAGGACAGTGGTATCCTGGTTGCTCTAACAATACAAGCCAGTGTTTCTTACTTTCCTTGGTTACCTGGAACTAGAGCATTAATCTCATGCTGACATCTGCAAGTTACTGAGTCAGTGAATGCCATGGTTGATGATATAAGTGTCTTTGCACTTACTGGCCTAAACTTGCTCTAACCATGATTGTCAGTGTCTTTCAGTGGGGTCCTGTTCTAACAAAACATTATTTAAACATGCACCTTCCCCCAGGTAAATATTGCTTGGAAAGCAGCTACAAAAGAAGAAGTTGAGAACAGTTTTATGGAGCCGCTCATGAGTATCACTCAGGTCATACTGATTCAACAAGCCAACAAAAAGAGAAACACTGAAAGCCTCTCAAATCACTCTGTTGCAGAATGGGAGCAAACAAATGAAGTTTAAGCCCTAAAGACCAATGGCATTGTTTTGCAACTAAATCCACATTCTCAAACCAGTGCTCTTGTGCTCTGAAGTTGTAGTGAAGCCTGGGGAAGTGAGTGCCCCATAAATGTGGCTCCAGGAGAGGGAGTTCTAAAATGATCTAAAGTGGTCATGTGCTATTGTAAAGGCTTTAGGCACTGGAGTGAATTTTGTTTGTAGCTCCCCTTTCCTACACCTTCTACGTGGGATGAGAGCACCCAGCGTCAGGAAAGCCTGCATGTCTTTTCTTTCTCTCTTTCTCTCTTCCTTCTCTTTTTTCTTCCTTCAGTCCAGCCATTAAAAGCTTACATAGTGATTTTTGGGTCCTGATTTGCTCACATGTTAATGACAGTATGTTTCACAACTTGTATAAAATATGGGGTTTTAATTGTTCTTGGATTTTACTCAAGTATATAATGCTGGACAGATTTCCCAGTGCAATGGGAAGAAGACTGAGTTAAGATACCTAGTGTCCTCTGGAGTCCTCAAAATCATCATTCAGCTGATATTCAACTGATTGAACTCAATACTTTTTAATTTGAAATGTATACTCAGTCATTATTTAAAAGTGTATTCATTCAAGTGTGTTATGTGTTTGGAGTTCTTTTAATACATTTTTCTCTTACAGTCAGGTGCAACTCCTCTGTTCTTTGCTGCACAACAAGGCCACAACGATGTAGTGAAGTTTCTCTTCTCATTTGGAGCCTCCACTGAATTTAAGAATAAAGTAAGATGATGGGTCTATTTTTGCATGCTGGTACATTCTGACAGTCAAGGCTGTTTTTTTCATATTTGCATGAAACATGACAAGACAGTGGTAAAATGATAAAAGGATTTCCTCACTTGAACATTTTCTGAGTAATATGCATAATGCAATACATTGTAAAAATATTAACTTGTGACTAGTTTTTACTACCTAGACTTAATGGCATAAGTTGATCAAAGATCTGTCCCTTAACAGTGATATCAGTCTTTCCTCTTAAGCCATCCTCCAATGCAAGATCAAAGGGTCTTTTTGTACATGTTAGATAGGATCCCAATTTAGGTGTTTATGTACTTCACTTGCGTAGACTGATATTCCATCTGCATTGGGATTTCTCTGCATACCACCATAGGATACATAAGAGTATAATGGCTTCAGTCCTCCCTAAATTCCCATTTGCCCATTTGCCCAAGAAGATGAAACACACCTCAGAGCTTTTATTTCTTTGTTCAGGCAGGCCCTTCTTCAGCACCTTAGAATAGTCAAAAGCACAAGCAGCAGAGCCCAAGTTCATCACTGCTTATTGGGTCAACAGCAACAAGAGCAGCAGTTCATCATTGACAGCAGTACATCAACTCAATTTCTTTGTCCAAGACAGTACTAGAACCTCTGCCTTCAGCAATCAGAATCAAAAGCAACATATTTTCATTCAATAGACTTGTCCTTGTCACGCTGGCCACATCATGAAGCATTCCCATAATCTGGGGAGGACACTTGCCAGTCACTCACCCTGCAACCCATAGCATTGTGTTTGAAGAAGGAATAGTTCTTTACCTCACAGTACCCAATTTTTCAAGATACTCTGTTCTGTGATTTGAATGATTCCCTCAATCCATACCTGCTTTCTGCAGTCCCTGGAAATATAGGCTCTAAATACAAAGGAAATTTATGAAACATCAGAAACTCAATTCTTTATGCTCCAGGGGCTAAAAGTCCTGCGGTTTTGTGGACAGAGTCCACACATGCCCTTAGAGTAATATTCCAGTACCCCAGGGAGTTATACTTGTGGTGAGAAGCTCTCTGACCACAGCAGCAATCAGTAATAAAAACATGAATGAAATTGTAGCTGTTCAACACAACAGCGAGTGCAGCTGTGGAACTTGGCAATGCACGAGGTTACAATGTTAAATACAGTAGATGGATTTTAAAGTGCTGGATAGTCTCATGTGGGACAGATTTATTGGGTAAAGCTGCACATTAAAAAAGGCATCGCTTCTCTGACTTTTATTTCAGTATGTGGGTGAGGGTTAGCAACATTCAGAAAGGGAATCTTCCCTTGCATTCAGCTGGGAAGTCAGAGGCTCAGTACCTTGTTCTGTCTAGAGGGATAATTACACTTTTACTGAATCTTTCCACAGCCTGTAAACTAGGAGCTTGTGAAGAGGCCAAGACTTGATCCAGAAGATGAACAGCAGGCTTGAAATTGTCTGATCCTTCATGACAATATATGATCTTCTATGAAGCATGCAAAATATATTGATGTAAGACAGTAGGGCAGATAAAAGGGAGAAAAGATCTAAATTAAAAAGAAATATTTCTGCATTCAGCTGCTCCAAATGAACTTCTATCTTCAGACAAATGCAAATTTGGGCTCTTCTGTGGCTCACCTTGAAACTTTGCCCCCAGCCTCCCTTTTCCTCCCTGCCTCTTCTGAATCCAGGCCTGACTTGGCCTATATGCCAGTCCTAAGTATCTTTTAAGCTGCAGGTTGCTCTTCCTCTCCAGACCACAGCTTTCTGCCACTTCCACACAAGCTGGTCATAAGACAACACCAGCTCCCAATAGACATAACATGAGAAACTGGTGTGTGATGTGCATGTGAGGCTCTTTTTCAGTAGCATCACCCAACATGCCTGTCCAAGTACTCCCTTCTTCTCATCCTTCTTTAAGAGGTGTATCGGTCACTTCAGCACTCACGGTGTGACACAAGCCATAGTGCCTGAAAAGGCTCTCAGAAGCTGAACAAAGGATAGCTGAGTTACGATGAACCCGTGCCAGATGAAAGTGATACTTGTTTAAAAAGTTGAGGTTGACTGTCATGTCCATGCCCTCTTTGCTGCGAGGATCTGCTCTCTCTGGACAGTAGTAGTATGAGGCCTTTGCTAAATGCACTATTAATCCTGGGACCTATCCTGGAAATTTCCATGTTCATTCTTTCACTCATTCCTTGATTGGGTACTGCAGCTCTTTTGAAATGAAGATCTAGACACAGGAATCCAAATGTTTACAGCTTCCAGGCTGGACTGTGGTAACCCAGTGAATTTTTAGATTGAGACTGGGTGCGAAACTAACTACTTTGTGCAGCAGTGTGCACTTGAGCACAAGGCATCAGTGACATGTAGTGCATTGATAGTGCACATTTTCCATTGGCCTGCTAGTGTGGTTTTGTATCAGTCCAATTTTCTGATTCAATAATGTGGTTTTCATAGCCTGGAATTATTCCACTGTTATGTTAACAGGTGACCAAGGTAACAGGCTCCTCCATCCCTCCCAAACTCCAGAAAAAATATAGTTGACAAAATATGCCTTTTCAGGTTAGAGATAAGGCATTTTCTGACTAAGACTCTCAGCTGGGAGCAGCACTGGAACAGGTACGGTTGATCGTGGCTGTTTTTAAAGGGCACTGCAAAACTAATCAATTTGCAAAGAATATATATTTCTATTATAAATGAAGACATGGAATTAAAATAAGAAAAAGAAAATTGAATGCATCTTAGAAAACAGAGAGTTTAAAGCAAAGAAATGAAAAGTCCAGCATCTTTTCATGCACTTACCTGTAAATTGTAATTACTACATTTCTTACTCATGTACAAGAGTGCTGGAGAACTATCTTAATATAGGGATGCAATTCTTGTTACCCCTTGTGTCACTTGAGTTGATATTTGCTATGGCAGGCAAAGCAAGCGTTCTAACACAGTGTAATAAAATAATTAGCAATAAAAGCTGATGTTATAAAGAGAATGGATAATACTACTGAAAGTTAATTATTATATATATATATATTAGTCAATAATATTATTCTGCATTGTCCCAGTCTGACATCCATAAAAGTATGTAACATAGATTGCAACTTTTTTTCTTTTATTCTGATACATGTTATAAGCACGTGGGTTCTTAAAAGGGTTTGCATGGTGGCATGTTTTCTGAGCAGTACTGCAGGCCAAGCAGTATGTCAGAGGCTATTTTTAAGCAGGTAGTCATTGCAGAAGATCAGTCCCCTCCCCTGTAGCATATTTCAGAGATGGTAAAACAACATTCTAAGTTACTTTCAGGCGATGATGACAGGCGAAGGAAGGGTGGGCAAATGGACAGAGTGGCCTTACTGGGTGCTGCTGTTTCAAGTTGCTTACACTGGAGACTGGCAGCTGCTGTAGTGCGCTGTCAGTGGGGAGGACAGACTCTGGGTGTAAGAAAAATGATTTCTGGGGAACAATTGCAGAGGTAGCTGAGAGAACTGGCTCCTATCTCAGCTGGAAGGGTTTGCTGTGCAGGAGTAATAGAAGCTTCATTGTGTCAGGAAAACAGGATATGAGTATGAAATGAACCCAAGGCCACGTGATTTCTCTCAGAGGCTGCACCAACAGCCTCCTGCCCACTGCAGAAGGGCGAGTGCCCCGGGAGTGCCTCAGTGCTTGCTCACGTGTCCAGCTCCCACTTGCTGCACTGCTCAGAGTTTCCAAGAGGCTTGCCAGTACCAAAGATGCTGTTTCAGCTTTTTACTTGTCTCAGCCAAAAAGGAAAGAGGGAATCACATGGCTGAAAGGGATGTTAAAATTCTATAGTTTCCTTTTTTTTTTTTCACCCCATAACTTATCTGCTTTCCCTATGGGCTGTAAAACTTTGGGGTCTCCAGCTACAGCCTTCTGGAGAAAAGTGTAAGAGAAAGCCAGATGAAAGCTCAGTAGGGGTGATAGAGGGGCTGAGTTTTCTCCTTCTAAGAAACAATGGACCTCTACACTGTTGACAATTCCTTGATTTAACTAAGTGCTGTCTTACCACATGTTCAGTGGAAAAGATTCCTGCCCCCAACTTCCCTTTCTTACAGAAAGATCTATATCTGCTTTTTCACAGTGGTACCCCCAATTCAGAGCATGCAGAGGAATCCCAGTCCCTTCTGTTGAATGTATTCAGCTTCATACATCAGACATGCAATAGAGTAGGTCTTTGAGCTCAGGGACCAAATTTTTGAGCCACGGAGTTGTTACCCAGTTCTTTCTGACCCAGTAAATATTTGATTCAGAGTGGACAGATGGAACTGGGGACCACCCAATGTTTTGGTTTTTTTGACCCCTGGAATCTGATCAGGCTGATCTAGGAAAACTTGATCACTCTAATCTGAAAGATCCAAATGGTATATTTTAGAATTGTGTTATTCTTTTAAAAAAATATCTCTGTCTAAAACCGTTCACTGGATTGAACCAAACACTTGATCAGGATCTCCATTTTGAGTCTCTTAGACATCTCTGGGGAGGTAGTGTTGCCCTTCTTAAACCCCAAGCTGTCACATCTCCCAGGGTGAGATCACACACGGATTCCAAGCTGGGCTTTAGCTCTGCCATGCTAACTGTGGTTAGCTTTGCAGGCCTGTCTTTTATCTGGGACCTGTTATTTGGTTCCCTACAGAAATTATGGAAATAACTAAACAATCTTCTAAAAATAAGAGGAGTTTATTGAGAACACAAAAATTTTAGAAAACAAAACCCAGATCATAAAGTAATAAACAAATTTTTCCCGTATGCAACTCACTGAGCATGTCTATTTGCCCTCGATACAGGGAACCTCAACATTTTTAAGGTTCCTAAAACTCATCCTTAAGGTTCTTAAAACTCATCCTTCCCTGCCTCTCCACAGAGAACCTCCAATCTGGATATCATAGTTTCTCTTCTTAATTCACTAACCTTTCTCTCTCAGAATTTCTTTTGGGGGAAGAGCCTTTAAAAATGTCTGGGGGTTTTTTTTATAGTCCTTTGATCTGGTAAGTCACCACTCGACTGAAGTGGCTTTTGGCTGGTTGGAGACAGGAAGCAGGTTTCACAAAGCTATTAGCTTTTCCATTGTCTTTTAAGTGTGTATAAGGTGTTTTTTAATCCAGGAACAATAGTGATTGCTCTTGTGTTTTGTTCCAGCAGTTCCTATTAAATTACAGTAGTTTAATTTGGCAGGAATGCCTAATGTCTCATTGTATCTATAGAGAAATTTAACTCCACTGACCTGATTACACACTATATTTACTCAAATAATCAAGAATTAATAGGCAATCCTTAGACTGTCACACAACAGCCTCACATCTGTGATTTGTCTGACACTCAAGCGTTCTTTGCTTTTCAATGTTGTAGGGAAGAAGGGTAAATATGAGGGTTTGAGAATAGCTATAAACAGTGCCCGTGGGTTGTTTCAGTCATGTCAGAGCTTGAGTTTTCATGAGGCTAATATAGCCATTAAATAGCACCACCAATTAATAAATTCGATTGGCACTTCCCATTGTAAAAGATTCTTTCAGGCCATTCAAGCTGTAACTGCTTTTGTGGATATCTGTCTATGTGGAAAATTTTAGACAAAACTTTGGAGCTGTTTCAGACAATAAGTCTGAGGGAAAACACAGTCTTGTGGCCACATTAATAACAGCTCTAAAAACCATTTATCTGAAATACTTTAGGTAGCTTATCTTGTGGAGGAGAGGCTGCAGACTGGGAGAAGGCAGGGAAGGAGAGAGGAGACCTTTGGTGTGGATGTTTTGGACTGTGCATCATCTTTGCAGGATGGCATGGTTCCATCCCAGGCAGAACTTCCTCTCCATATCAGCGTCAGAAATACTGGTAATTTTTGAGTGGGTCACATCGCACTTAAGCTGGCAAGACCTATGACTGCTATCTCATTTGTTTTGGAGCTGATTCGGAGTCAATTGCCAGCAACACTGAAGTGCTTCCCTTCTCAGATGACTCCCAAGGGAATGTCTCTACAAGAAGGATTTGATGCATGTGCCTAGGTCTCCCTTTAGTGGTGATGTGCAGCAACTATAGCTGCCTGGGATTGACCCTACCTGTAGGAATTGTTTCTTAAGCAGAGGTAACGGGGTGATGGGTTTGGTCCAATTCAGACTTCTACAATTAGCTAGCATACTTTAAAATGCTTCCCCCTTTCTCCCTACTTGTCTTCAGTCCAAAAATCCACAGATGAGAAGCAGGACACAACAGGGCACAAGCTTCTGGCCAAAGATGAGCAGATGATCAATAGGCTTTGGAGCAAGGGAAGGGTGTGCTGTCCTTCCATCAGTGGAAGAGCTTGCCAGGCATGAGGGATTGTCTGTAAAAGCAAGAGAGAGACATGGAGGTGCTTGGCGTTGTGAAGAGAATAAAGCTTCTAGTGGCAAGACAGAAGACGAAGAAAGAAACCCAGAATTTTCTTTGTTCCTATCCCTCCCTAAAAAAACTCAGGAGAAAAATAATGACAGAGCCAAGTTTAAAGATTTATGTGGCAAGACATGGTATTAAAATTATGAAAGATTCAGTAGCTAATCACTACAAAACTGCTGTGAGGCAGATTCCGAAAAGCCTTAAAGCCTTTGGCACGTGGCCTCTCACCTGGCTGTACCCACTCTTTGCTTTTTCACAGGATGGAGGTACGGCTCTCCTGGCTGCCTGTCAGTACGGGCACGCAAAAGTAGTGGAAACTCTGTTGAAGCACGGCGCCAACATTCACGATCAGCTCTACGTGAGTTATTCGACACACATAATATTGACAACGATGGTAGTGGAACAAATGTGCTGTTGGTTGGACAACAGCAGACACTCTGGCTCCAGCACAGAGAGGTGTTTGCCAAATGTTGCGGTTTTATAGTACTCTGCTCTTCTAAGATGTGAATTTTGTTAACTGTCTGCTTTTCATGATGCTGAGAGAAGTAGCACAAAATCACAAAAGATGCTTTGGCTGCCTTCTGGTTTGGTATCTGTATGAAGGTTATGTACTAAATCTGTATCAGGCTATCCATCAGCTTTGAACAAAGGTCATGTCATGTTCTACCGTGATCTGTAGACGAGTGAATAGCTATAAAGCTTCTGATGTACTCTAGACATCAGTTTCTTGCCAGAAAGAGTGGTAAAAGTTAAAATCTTTAAATGTCTTCGAAGCATTTTTTTTTAAGTATTAGTTAAAATTATATTATTTGGTACTTGTGAATCTGCAGTTTGCCAGTTCTTTGGGCAAAGAATGGTTAAAATGGCTGAACTGATGTTATTTAGTTGACTTTTCAGAAAGTTGGATTGAGTCAATGAAGCTCTGGATTTAATTTACTCCAACAGAGACACAGATAAGTGGAACTTTTCAGCATTCGACAGAAACAAGTCGCAGATTTTCCCTCTGCTTCCCACCACTCTTTTCCACCCCAGGGCGCTCAAGACTGACAAAGAGGAAGTTGTTCCCCTGGGATATATGAGTTTTTTCAGCTGTTTCCACTGGCTTTGGATCTGCAGGATGCTGTTGCACTCTCAGTTCCCAGCTGAGGGGCTGCTGACTGCAGAAGCCATCAGTGCACGGTCATATGGGGGGTCCTCACCTCGGTGCTGCCCTCACCCTGTATTTATAAAGAAGGCTGTTCCTCCTTTTCTGCTGTGCAAATAGCAATTGTCTTTCTAATCTGAGGGCAGTGATTCATGCCTCTGTACAGTAATCCCAGGAGTTGCCACTCAGTTTAAAAATAGCCGTGCTGCCACACCTGCAGACACTTACCCAGAGGTGAAGGCAGTAAAATAACTTCCTTGTTGTCTCTCCTGGAAATGAGCAATATTTGCAATTGGATTTAGAAATGTATTTTTATTGCTCACAGACATTGGGCAAAGCCAGTCAGAAAGAGCTGCTTAGGAAAACAAGAACACGATCTCTTGAAAATAAGCGTTTCATGGGACATGGCCAAGCGGCATTTTGCAAAGTGGTATCTGGATGGCAGTTTCACTGGCAGGCAACCAAATGAGAGGGATTTCCAGCATGCCTTTGGATACTCCTCTCCAAAACCACTGAGATCTATGTTTAAGTCTGAAATAGACTCACGTAAGGGGTCAAGAGGGCAGAAGACAAGAGAATACCCTAATTAAATAGTATTTCTTGCAGAAGTATGTTATAGCCTCAAGACAGCTTTCTCATTGCTGTATCAATTCAAACCAAATAGGTGTCAGGGAATGCAAGATTCTCCGTCTTGATTGATGCTATAATAAAGAGCTTTTTTAATATTACACAACCTTGTTTACTTTTTAAATTGAAGTGTTCTCACTATATCTGTCTCTGGAGGAAGCCTGCAAAGACTCTGATACTGTCACTCTTTTTCTCACATAGCAACCAGAGAAAACAGCCCCTCAGAGAGTCCAGGAGTGTGCATTTATAGTGCCAGCAGACACCTCTTTTGTTTACCAGGACATTTGTCTTGAAATCAATGTCAGACACTCTAAATTCAGTCCCTGGGGCATTAGGGGCATTATATTCAGTTCATGCTTCACCAAGTCTGTGGTGAGTTTTGCAGGAAGAGGAGTAGCTAAGCAGTCTTTCTGCAGACAGCAGCATTCAGTCCTGACATGGTTATATACCAATGAGGTCAACAAGGTCAACAGCAGGCTTTCACTAAAATGCCCTATATTTTGTGATAAGCATCTGCCTGAGTTGGCATGAGATGTGTACTTGCACATCTGAGATGCAGTGAGGGGGTTCTTTCACGTCTCTATTTAAACTAAGAGAGACTCAGCTTCTAGGAAAACTTGCCTGAGCACGCTCTGCGCTGAGTGCTGTGGATATAGGATGGGTAAACACCTGTTCCACCCTCAATATGGATTTCTCCTTCTAGTTGGTTGGATGGATTATAACGCTGTTTGAAAATGTTTAATCAAAAAAACTTAATGAAATACGACTTCTAAATTTTCTTCCCAAGGGAGAAGTTTCTGTGAAGTCAAATTCTGAGAACGTCAGCACATGAAAGACATGTTGAAGAAAAATAAAACCCTGTATTTGTTCACAATTTGTTCTTTCACAAGCTTTTTGTAGGAAAATTCTGGTTTCTAATAGGGCTATGAAATATTGGTGGATTGCTATGTTACAGGTGAAGGCTCTTCTACAAGCTGTGCCAGAGCAGTGGCACGGTAGTTGCTGGGGTGGCACAAGAGTATGGCACAGTCTTTACTTCTTCAGCCTAAAGAGCAGACCTCAGTGCTGGGGTCTCCAGTCTTGCAAAGTACTTGAACATGTTTTTACCATGTGTCTGCATAGCAGGACACTTCGCATGAGCATATAAAAGTTAAATGAACCTATACTGCTATACGGGAATTAATTTCTAGTAATGTCGGTCAGTGCTTCAATGAACTAGGCTCTTAGTATTCCAGACCCAGGATTTATAGCTCAGTTTGATATATGATGGAAGCCAGTACTTGTGCATACTGAATGAAAGTGTTGCCATAGTTTATTATGAACTAGCCTTTGGATTTTGGTAATTATTTCTTGAGCATGGCTTTGTATCTGCTGTTACACAGCATACTGACTTAAGAATGAGAACTTGATTCAGTTTGATTTGGTTTTGTGCAGAAAAATGGCATCATTTCAACACAGTATATAAGATGGATGTGTTTGTTCTTAGGATGGAGCTTCTGCAATTTTCCTGGCGGCACAAGGAGGCTATCTGGATGTCATCCGGCTGCTGCTTTCTTCAGGAGCAAAGGTTAACCAGCCACGGCAGGTACACTCAACACCTCAGGGCAGAGCCGGGTTCTAATTTTGTACAGTTATGGAAAATTAACACTGGAATTTTGTCCAGGCATTAGGTTGCCATGGAGGTGTTTCATAAGAAGGCAGTCTGTGACTGTGCCCGCATTCTGTGTTTTAGTTCAGATTGGTAATGTGATTTTGATGTGAGTATCTCAGTCATTTCTGCTTGCAGGCAAATTAGATCATTTTTGGAAGAAGTGAAACTAAAAGCTCTGTTCCAGGTCTGCACCGGTTGTGTTTACACCCCATGAGTCACCATCCCTAGAGGTATTTAAAAGACATGTAGATGTGGCACTTGGGGACACGGTTAGTGGTAGACTTGGCAATGCTGGGTTATCGATTAGACTCAGTGATCCTAGAGGGCTTTTCCAAACTAAATGATTCTATGATTCTAAACCAGATGAGACCACTGACTGCTCATCTGAACAGGTTTGAGCCACATGCACGTTTTGGCCAGGGACTAAACTAAATCAAAATAAAGCTGTATATAATGTTGATATAAGAGCCTTGCACTACCTTTTGCAACTACTGATCCATTTGTGTAGTACCATGCTTCTTGTGAAGGTCTACACGGCCCACCATGTCCATGAGTTCTTTTGGAAATCCTTCGAAAAGGTTTTGAAAATTGTGAATTTTAGAGGGATTATATTGTTATCTATATATTGAAATCTCCAGGCCTTCAGTACAGTGGCTTTGGTGTCAAAGTTGATCTTTGACAAAATCTTTTATTTTTAGTTTTACTTTTTTGTTGGTTTGTTCTACTTTGTCATGCCTGTGCATTCTGAAACTCAAGCATGAGTGTTGCCTTCAGCTCTGGAAGTTCTTGATACATGTGAAAAACCTTTCTCCCCATTTCCAGCTAGTTACTCTGGTGAGCCTGATCTTGCAAACACATATAACCAGTGGCAGCCATAAACATGAAATTAGCTCCTTTGCAAGCAATCGGGCTGTTGTTTCATCATTAAATGATATATCTGAGCCAGATTTGTGGCTGGTTCAGAGGTCCCTGCTAGGGGGTTAAGGGCTGGATCCACCGTGCATCACTGGATGATGGTATTAGGCGAGTGCAAGAAGCTTTCTAGGTGTTAAACTAACCACGGGATAGGTAAACATGCATGGTGTACAGAGACAAAGTTCTCTTGGTTTCCAAAAAAAGGGTTTCATAATTGTTTAGCAGTTTCTTGACTCTAAAATCAGCACCTAAACAGCCAGATGTGGCAGTTGCACAGCTAGCTTTACAACCCAGCACACAGAAATGTTTGGTTAGAGACAGGGCTTCTCAGGAATCTCTACCTGCTTTGAGAGAGCCTCCACTGTGGTCTGCTGAAACCCTGCAGGCAAGGTAGCTGTCCTGGGTCTTCACTGCACATTTGAAATTGATGGGATAAGGTCTTGTCCTCGCAATCAGTCAAGTATGTCTGCCAGGTGGCTGTGATCACTGACTGCAGCAAGTGGAAAATCAGCAGGCAAGAGCAAATGAACGTGAAAACTCTAATAACAGTGGACAACGTGGCATGCAACAAGCTTTGCCGGGTATTTTCAGTATTTCCTTCCATCTACACTGAAAGCCTGACAAATCATAGCTTGCCAAGAGAGACTGATATATATATGACTTTTGCTGCATCTGTAGGTGTCTATGTACAGTCCTGGCTGGGGTGTAAGGAACAGAATTAGTATTTTAAGTACCCAAATTAAAGTAGTTTTCGTTCTGTCCCTATCCCAACCTCCCAGAGCTGTGCTGGCAGCTACTCCCTGGATTGATGCATCAGCTGCTCCTAGGTTGCCTTCACACTGTCTTCCAAGAAAAAGATTAAGAAATGTTAAGGCCTGTTAATTAACACAGTCTAAAAGATCAATGTAGAAGGAGAGACCAAGGTATGCATTCATGCCTTTTGAGTCATTCAAAGTAGAGCTGCTGAGCTTCAGATTTAACTGAACCATGTTGCCATAAAAACTGCATTCTGCTAACTGTAATTATCATGCACCAGCTAATTCTTTCTGACACTATTTTTTTAGCTCTCTAATCCAATTTCTACAACATAATGTTTCACGAGGCATTTTTAAATCTTAGTTGAGGCAAATACTTGTCTCTGTGTGACTGTTCCTCCTGTCTCCTCTGTTTCATCTCCAGCAGGACAGGCTTACTTTGCTTCAGGGTACCTCCGATCCCTGCTAAGATTATGCCTGGATAGGTGCATGGCATTTGTATTTGGGCCCACTGTAATCTGAAACATTTCCTTAACAAATGGAACTTTTTTACTGTTTAATTAGTCTAGTAATGGTTGGATGGATCTAAGTCTCTTTCTTACTAACAAACCAATTTGTACATTGTTCGAAGGTGGCATGTTGGTCATGAGGAATGTAGCTCCAGATGGGGCAGTTTTGATGCCAGGTGACTCTCACTGTCTGTTACAAGCTACATTGCTCTCACTGTGGTAGGAAACTTCCAGGCAACATTACCTCAAATACAGGACTGCAGAGTGTCAGGTGTGAGTTTATGCTTCTCTTTCCTCATGGTGTCGAGCTTTTTCTCTCTCTCTCTTGTGCAACTGGAGGCCTAATTCATGTGCCTGAGCGCATGCACCTGCCTTGTATGTCTCCTCCTGCTGCAGTGGTACCAGTTCCCCTTCAGTTTGGTGTCCCACCTCCCACATCCCATAGCATTGCTCATGGCACCATAGAGCATTTCAGATGGTGCTGGCTGTCTGTGTGCAGGCCCTTTAGCTTAGTTCTCAGAAGACGAAATAGTGAAGCTTCCTGGAAAGTTTCATCCCCGGCAATGTGGTTTCTCTTAGGTTTTAGTTGCCTTCTGTTCTTTCCAATATTGAGGAGCAGGGCAGGAATTCTTTTGTCATCTTTTTGTCTAGACAGAGCTGGGCGCAGTGTCTGAAGCCTGGTGCAGGAGTGGTTTCTACGCTTCTCCAACTCAAAAAACAAAGCTATAACATTCTTTGCCAATGAATTTCATGCTGTTTTGGCAGTCTGTGTCACCGCAGGCTTTAGTCTGTCTTTCTAAGCAGATTCAAAATAATCTGAAAAATAATGGTTTTTTCTTACCACATGATATGCAATTACACTTACATGTAAGCCAGTAAACCTATATAAAGTGAACTTCAAGTGAAAGAGCAATTTGCTGTTAGCAAATTAGGTGTAGTGGTGCAAGTGGACTGATGGGCACAGCAGTGGAGAAGATGACACTGAGTAGCCTGAGAGTAAGGGGTCTGTGCCCCTGGAAGCCCCTGCTTTCAAGGGTTCTTTCACCTCCCACCCTACTCTGGCCCCTTCTAAAACTTCAAGCCATAAGCAAAAGTTGAGATTTAGAGCTGCAAAGCAAAGTCATAATTTAATGGGTAAGAGAAAGAGGATCAAAAATTTCAGAGTATCTTTGGAACTGCTGCCTGCTAGATGTAATAAGGTGTAGTCCATATATACTAGCTTGTAGTCAAATATGGGAAAAAACCCCAATTTACAAACATATTGGGTGTTTAATATTGTTCTAGAAATGTAATAGTCTTGAGTCTGCTAGGTGGGCAGAGGGACAAGGAAAGAAAAGTAGTGTTTGGACTTTCTTCCTGACTCATCTCCAGTCTTTATTATCTGTTTACACATGAATTCTCACGTGACCTCTTAGTAAAATGTAGTATCTCTTTTGCACCATTCACCAACATGAAAATGGACAGAAGCTCATCTGCTCTGTGTAAACATTATACATACTTGCATAAACCTGCATGTTAGATGCTGTTTGCTCAAGAGAAAGAAAATGACCATAGTCAATGTGAGCTCAGCATCAATTTTAAAATCTTTCTTCTCTTCAGGCTAAGTCCTCCAAGACAGCCAGTCTTTCTCATAATGTATTTTTGCCTCTAGCCTATAACTGAGACTCCAAGGATGATGTCTAACAGCAATACTGCTTAAGGACTGTTAATGGTAGCAGTGATGTCACCCAACACTTGTATTTCCTTCTGCTCCTTTTCATTTATACCTGAAAATAAGAGTTGTTCTTACAGACTTCACTATGAGTAAAAAAAAGCTGTTATGTTCCTCATGCTGAGCTTGTGTTTGTATTTCTTGTGTAAATACACGCATGGATTTGCACAACATTGGTTCTTCACATAGATTAAATTGTTGGTGGCTCTCAGATATTTTCCAAATTTTAAAGGCGTTTCCAGTGTCCTTATTGCTATTTTCTAGAGCCCTCTGGTGGGGGGAGATTAGAAAAATGTGAAGTATCAGCTTACTGGTAGGGAAAACACTATAAATTGAAGAGGGACAGTTTTTGCCATCGCAGTAATATCACATACGCTGTATAAAACACAGCCATTGTTATTTTTGAATCACAAAGAATACTCATAGCAATAACAGGATATATACTAGAATGAGGTCAGTCACTAATTTCAAAGATTTAAGTGATAGAGAAATTATACACGAGTGGGCGAAGATCCTGTTCCTCACTCTTTGAGAATGCTAAAGATCACAAGATGTGCATTTGCTCTTTCTCAGAATCAGAAAAAGAAAAGCCCAGAACATTATATCAAAGGAAGAAATAACTTTTCTTTTTCCTCAAAAAGATTAAGTCTAGCCCATAGAAAGCAGAAAACTTGTACAACAATGGTTTTTCAGATTGCATGAGCCAAGTCAGTTGGCACTGAGAAGGGCGATTACTTCTTTGATCTAGGCGGAAATATTTTGTTTTAAGTTAAAAGTTGATTTCTTCTGAAACTTCTCATTAAGACTCTTTTGGAAGCCTTTTGTCTTCCATTTTCAGGCCAATTCTTCAGGCTGCTAAGGGTGGTGAAGGGAATTGGCAAGTGCTGAAGGCAGAAGCAGACACCCTGCAACGTGAGGCCTCACTTTTATGTTAAAGTCCAAACAGGCAAAGCCTTTTGT
The DNA here is from genome assembly GCA_035583135.1 of Lophotriccus pileatus. Classification (NCBI taxonomy): domain Eukaryota; kingdom Metazoa; phylum Chordata; class Aves; order Passeriformes; family Tyrannidae; genus Lophotriccus; species Lophotriccus pileatus. Next base: position 104,489,068 of record JAWWES010000081.1, on the reverse strand, counting down.
TAAAGGCCCACAAGAATCAGTTTGGCACCACATAACTGTTGGAGTTCTCCTGTAGTCTCGACAATTGGGCCATTTAGAAGTAAAAGGAGAAGAAGACACAAAACTAAATTCTAATTACAGTGAGAAATACTTGTAGTGCTTCAATTCACTTTTGCCTTTGAGATGAAAATCCATCACAAAGTGATGGATTTACTCTGAAAGTGCGTTTCATTTTTTAGGGGTTTGTGCTCAAATAAGGCTGGCATAGGACAATTTTTCCAAACCAGATTGCTTCATGCTGGATTCCTTGGTAATTGCTTTGTTTTCTAGTGGAGCTCTTGAAGATAATTCTTGTAAAATACTCCCCATCACCATAAGGCAGGACATTTTTATCAGATTCCCTGAGGGTGTATAATGTAACCTTACATTGAAAGTTGATGATCATCTTGCATTTCTCCCTAGCTTCTTTAAACAACTTTCACTCCCTGTGTATAGACAGCCAGCTGCAGAATCTGCCTGTGCATGCTGAGGTTTGTCTGTGTCTTCTGTCACATCCAACCACCTGAGTTCAAAGTACACAGGATACCCTTAGTCTTTGTGTTTCAAACTTACCCGTGTATATTGAGCACAGCAGGTGTATGACTGGGCTTTAACTGTTCGCACAACAATGCACATTTCCGTCCAACTATGCAAAAGAAAGCAGGTAAGGGTGGCTTTACTCCACAAAATTAAGCAGTTCTAACTTTATACACCAACTTCCCAAGTGTTTTTGGACACAGCTCTGCGATGCAGGATTTCACTGAGTAATTGAAGTATATCCATTCCAGTAGGCTTGGGCAGCAAAATATCAGAGAGCCCGGGATGCTGATGTGAAACCATTAGCAGTCTTATTTTGCTTGCAGGATGGGACAGCTCCCTTGTGGATCGCCTCACAGATGGGTCACAGTGAAGTGGTGCGAGTCATGCTGCTCCGCGGTGCTGAGCGAGACGCTGCGAGGGATGTGAGTAGCGCTTCTTCCTGCACTCTGTCTGCAGCTTAATGCCCCCTAGCTTTTTCAGGGACTATAACTCTGGCTGTCTGGAGGCCTGGTGTCCCCAGAGTCCTTCCTGTTTGCCAGGTTGAAAAGTCCCACCATGGGTTTCCTTTTTACTGCTGTGTCTGGGACAGCTTCCTGGAGGTACGTTCTGGAATAGGGAAATGGAAATGTCCGCATAGACGAGAGACAAAGGTGATGGATATATGGTGTCACTGGTTCATTTTCACCTGCCAGAGGAACAATCCTCTAGGTGCCCTAAAACCAGCAGCACGTGCTGTGGAGGTGCCTCCTCAAAGACAATGAGCAGAGGAGACTTTCCTCTCAGAGGCGTGGGTGAGAGCTGGCGTTTCCCTCCAGCCAAGGGGAATGCAGGTAAAGCATCCGTAACAGCTGAACTGACCTCCCCTCTCTTTTCAAGGATGGTACGACTGCTTTACTGAAGGCTGCCATTAAAGGATACAACAATGTGATAGAGGAGTTGCTGAAATTCTCTCCCACGCTTGGCCTGCTTAAGGTTAGTAGTGAAAGACACAGATTTTTAGACAGAATCTCAAGAAGGCAAAGGGTCTGATGAAAGACCTGGCATTTATGACTGTGCTAGTGGAAGACCATAGGAGCTTGAGCCCAAAAAAGGTCAAGAGAAAAATGAAATTACGTTTTTTAGCCTTTAATGCCACACATAAATGAATCTTTCCAAACAAATCTGGGAATTTAATTTTTGGAACAAGGAAGCACATTGTGTTGGAGAAGGAATTCTCCTGCTTTTTGTCACCTGATTTTATTTCTACTGTAAATTAATTGCTTTTGACAGTACAGTTTTTAGCATTATACTCAGCCCTCTATTGCATTTAGTCAGCAAAGTAGTGTCCTAAGAAGTATGTTGTGAGCAGATTCTCTACTTGATTTTGTTTTTCTCTGAATTCATAAAGTGCCTTGAAAAATAACAGGTATTTGGAAGCTACTTTTTAATGACTGAGCTAATTTTATGTATCTGTAAGTCACATATTTTGATAGCCTCTGTGCATGCAACAGATTGGCAATTTTGATGTTCTTGATAATGTAGGTGTTAATTACAAGTATGAAATAGCTTCCACAGTTATTTGAACTGTCAGTTTGCAACCGCAAAGAAAAGGCCAGCCATAAAAAAACCCTCCATTCAGCTGTCTGACAGTGAGGCCATTAATCATCAGAAAAAGAAGATAAAATGCACAGATGGTTTCCATTACTGCTTCTGCTTCTGTTTCACTTGCTTATGACTGATTTTGCCAGGCAGAAGCAAGTGCTGTGTTTATTTCACCTCTAATCTATTGACAAGGGTAATTTTTGAAAGGAAATATTGCTGTGGTAAAGTGAACTTGACTCCCATTTTTATTAAAGCATTTAAAATGACCTTCTTCATAGCCCCCTAACCAGCCAGCACCCTGTCTAAATCAGACATTAGGCCTTTGATGGCCTAATCTCTTCTGTGTTACTTCTCTCTCATTCATAGATTTGTTCTTTACAAACATTTGTGTTTCAATGCCTTTTGCTTTCTTCCCATGTCTCGTACAAACACCTCCATCGGTATTTATAGAATGGGACCTCTGCTCTCCATGCAGCTGTCCTGAGCGGTAACGTGAAGACAGTGGCACTGCTCCTTGAGGCAGGAGCGGACCCATGCCTGAGGAACAAGGTATGTCCTGGCACACCATCCCAGGTGAGGAGCAAGTGGGGATCACTGAGCAGCGGAACTGTGTGTGCTTTGGAGGTATGGGCAGCCAGTGTTTCTGTGTTGCTTCATGATTGCCTCTTGATCCTCCCCTGAAGCACCACCATTTAGTCCATTCATTTCTGTATACAGTGCCCCTGGTGATGCTGGTTCTTTAGAATTTACATCAATCTGAGAATAAACCAGAGCATTCTCTCACTCACTAGAGCACCGCAGATTAAATTGTTAAGTCATGCACTGGCTAGGTTGCATTTTAGGGAAACAGTAATCTGTTACTGTTTTGATAAGTCATAAGTTAAATTCATATCTCCATACTGATGTATAAGGAGGATATTTCTGCAGAAAGAAAAATGTGCATCTGGGTACCTTTGATAAGAAAACTTGGTCAGAATTCAGGGCATTCCTAATACAGAAAAAACTCCTCCAAAATTACGTGCATCTTTCCCATATCTTACTGTAAAGCTGTTAGTTTACTTAATTAGTTTTGCATTCTTTTTATAATGGCAACTTATCTGTACAATACTTGTCTTGATTTTATTCTGTAACGTGTTTTAACTTTAACTTTACATCTCTGATAATTTCAATGAAAATGTTTTCCTCTGATCTGTGTTTCTGAACTGTTTGCTGATAGTGTTTGATATATAGCTGGGTTTGTTAAGCTGTGAATGGATGGTCTAGTGTTAACTTCCAGTTTATGACTGAGTGAATGAAAGCTATAATGCAAGTAATCAGGCCCATACTTTCTAAATATTTGGCGCATTTAATATATTTGTGGCTGTTAATTTCTGTATTATTCCACTTGATGGCAGCAGAGTTAACACCATTCATACAGTAGTCTTCATTACTATGCATTTTGGTTTGATACTATAATCCAAACAATGTGTGATATTTTTCTGCTACTGATAGTGATTTGCAGCAGCAGGGTGTGTAGTATTAGAAAGTCCATGGCTGTAACCTCTCCTACTGACTTTTTAATTTTTTTTTAAGTAACATGCAATTTGGCACAACAGAGTATATCCGCAGGGCAGAATTACTGATTTTCAGAAGTAGCTTCATTATAAATGCTCTGTTACCAAAATTTCATTCAATAAACTAAGAAGAAAACCCACCCAAACTCATATTCTATTACCAGTCTTACAGCATAGCACTACTATTTCATAGCCATTAAAGTCTTCCCTTTGATTTTTATAGACTTTAGTACATGAAGACCTGCCTCATCTCCCCCAAAAAATCAGCAGCTATGTTCTCTGTTACTAATGTGGCAAAAGCATAGGGAGCCCAGGGGGTACCATTTAGCCTGGACAGTCAGCACAAAATAAGCTGATCAGTCAAGTTCCACGCTGGGATTATTTTGAAGACTTAAGTGAGACTTGCACATGAAAGACAATTTCTTAATGTACCTTCAACAGTGGTGGAGACAACACTGGAAAACATCACATCATTATAATGCCCAGTTCCATCTTCTTTAGAGTTTAATGCTTTTAACCCACCTTTGGGAAATACTCTTTCATTTCTGCTAACCTCCAAGTTGGTTTTTTTTCCCCAGGCAAATGAGCTGCCAGCGGAACTAACAAAAAATGAACGCATCCTCCGACTGCTCCGTGCAAAGGAAAAGCAAAGGAAGAGCTAATGCAGCCCTGTAGCAAATGCAGTTTGACAGAGATGTGCCCTGACCACAGCAGCATGACAGTAAACCTAGGCTACCCGAGAAGGGCTTGTTGGAACAGTTTGCAGAACTGATTAGCCTCTCCGGTACATGCTCCCTGAATGCACGATGCCCTTGCCATAGGGTCACCACGGGCTAAAGCCTCCGCCCGGCATCGCCGAACACAGGACTATGACGAGAGCAGGGTCGGCCCAGGAGCTGCGTTTGCACCGCAGCCCTGCCTGTACTCCAGGATCCCACCACTCCCGGCACCACCGTTTGCTCCTCCTCGCCTGCAGAGCACGCATCCCCACACAGGCGAGTGCTCCTGCCATTTCAGACGCGCATCCCCACGGCCACGTACCTGTAACAGGTGCCTGGGGGTGCATGTGTGGGTTGGGAGTACTCGGCCCTTGTGCCAGAAGGATGCCCCAATTCTTGCAGCTGTTTGGATTCAGAAGGTCCTGGCACAGCCCCACGGTGCTGCTGCCCTCCCTTTGCTGACAGTGCTGGCTCAGATCATTCCTCTCTACCTCCAAGTGCCACATGAGGCTAGAGGTGAGATCCTGCCTCAGCATCACAACAGGAAAGGTCCTCCTGCCAGCCCAGGGTTTTGGTAACATTTTTGCTACTACATGAACCTCCATAAAAACAATCAAGAGCATTAAAAATTATGCCAAAAGCTATCAACCAAACAAAAAGCAAGGAAATGTCCTCTCAATCATAGCATCTTGATCTGTCAGTCTGTCCAGCAGCAGAAACACAGTGGAGCAGTTGATTTTGCAATGCCTATGCAGTGCTACGGGGATCCATCCGCAACCTTACAGTCTACATATGTGCATTTTTGTGAGTAGGGGAGGACCACTTACTGAGCAAACCAACCTGGGCATAAATGCACTGGCACAAGTACACCAGAAATTTAGCTGTCGGGCACAACAAACAGCACAGGCACTACACAGGTGGTATACATATGTTCTGCACCCACAGACATGTGACACTATGGTTTAGTACCCACAGCTACTATGCAACACACTTGTTCCCCAGGTCTGTGACAGGAGCTAAGGGAGACGTGCACATATACAGGTGTTTCAACAGCTGGCGAGGGTAACACGTAGTCATACTGAACAGGCCCACTAATTAATGCAGGCATGGAAAATGAACTCTCAACAGCAGTTTTGGCCTTTGTTGTGGTTAAGACACTTAGACATGCTACTAGTGCCTGTGTGGGGAAGGCAGTGCAAATTGCAGGTGGTTTGCGAAGAGCTATGTTTAACCATGTCACTCCAAGACACCCCATTAAAACCCAGTCATTTTTGCAGTATAAACAGTATATACCATGTCATGTTGGCCACAAAAACATTAGAGATTAATTTACAGTGAGTTGAGGTAAAAAGTTAATTCAGTACATAAGTACAGGCACTTCACCTGCCTTCAAAGATTGTAAGGAAATGAAATATTACTTGCTTAAAAAATGTCTGCCTAGGATTTGGCTGAACTGTTGCACTTTTGCTTTAGTGAGTTAAAAGGAAAACTTTTAGTGAGCTAGCTACAAATGAATGTAATTTATGTAGTGAAAATTAGCCATATGTATTACAAAATCATAAAGTTATTCTGTCTGTGAGTAAGTTAGGTAAGAAATTAATGCTCTGGTGAATAGAACAGAAGTGGATGTACCTTTGCTTGCATGCTGGAATTGCTATTCAATTTCTATTCAGCATTAAAGACGAAAGCTCTTAAGTTTTCCAAGACTGTAATGAGATACCAGAAAAGTCTATTTGTTTAGGTAATTTATGCTGCTTTTAAATTAAAATAATGTTGTGCCTAAGAGAAACTTGCAGATGAACTGGTACAGAATCAAAGAATTATGCAAGATGCTTAGAGGATGACTGTCTCCAGGGTTAAGTTCTGTAAAAAACTAAAAAATACTAAGCATGTAGAAATCTCAAGAGCCTTATTGGGAACTTAAGTTGCACAGCATTAGATGGGACTGCACTCTAACTTCTTTAACAAACAACACTGGAGAGGACAGGTTTATTTAGAGCCTCCAGTGGGCTGAAGATGAACATACTGTTTTGGAGAGAACTAGAGGGACTCTAGCACAGCCTGATCTCAGTATTGAACTTTCTCCCTGAATTTTCTTCAGATCAGCAATTGGGAGCAATCACACACTCAAGACAAAAAGCTCTTTCATATTGGTAAAGGAGGTGAATAATCATTAGCTATTCAGTAAATACTCTTAATATCAGATGGGCTGTAGTGATCAAGCTTACTAAAAGCAGTCTTCCTTAAAAATGTGGAAGCATCCACTGTTGGTGAGGGTCTCCTATTTTTTCCTGATAGTAGAGCATAGGAAAGAGAACAAGGCAAGCCAACAGTGGTCCTGCAACAGCCGAAGTAAGCAAGCTGAGACAACAATATGCAGGTGTCCAGTATCTGCTGGCAGCCAGGTTTATTTTCTTTGGAGAGTCGTCTCACCCCAAAGGGGGCAGCTACTCAGCAAAGAGCTTCCTCAGCTATGCCAGTCCATAGAAAGATGCATGTCTGCTCCCCACCATTTAGAGTAGGACTTTCCAAGTCCTGTGTCCAGCTGCCTCCGTGAAAGGTCACCACAGCCTGGGCTCTTAACAGGTGTGTGAGGAGCACCTGGGGTGCTGTGTCCCATACAGAGCATCTGCTGACTTTCTTCCAAGAGGATGCAGTTACCAGTTTGTTTTTTTTTTTTTTTTAGTTGGTGATATTGGGCTATAGCTGGCTTTTCTTATTTCTAAATAAAATTTGAAATGTGGGGATAGCACAGCTTGAAGGGAGGGGCTTGTTGCTCTCTCCTTCTCTTCTTAGTGTTGGCTGATAGAGCACTCAGGTTGGGACAGCAGGGTGGGCGGACAGGGGGAAGGGGGCTGCATGGTTGAGAACTGCCTGTCAAGCCTTTCTCTGCCCCACTCAGGCTGAAGTTCAATCTGGTTTCATCAAAGACACTATTCAACCAAAACAGGACTTTTAGTGGAAACCTTCCTGTTGGGAGCATTTGTTTCATCTCGGAGCCTTTGGAGAGAGGGCTGGTTTCAGTTTTGGTTTCCCTGTAACCAAAAGGTGCTTATTCTGCCTGTAGGTGGGCTTGAAAGTGGCAATACTGTTTATCACCATGCAATTAACCTTTTCACAAAGAAACCTTAATAATTCTTAATGTTTATATAGCTGTTATTATCTTTAATGTACTCAGTAAATACCACTGGGGTTTGTTTGTTTTTCTAAAACGGAAACCTGCTTTCCCGTGGTGGCTGCAGTGATTCACTAATATTGACCTTTGCATAGTGGTGGTGCTTTTTGTGTAAGGATTTCAAAGTGCTCTGTGGACACTCTTACCTTTGTAAGTTCCTAAATGCATTGCTGAGGGAAGCAAGGAAATAGATGATTTCATTCATATGCCAGTGAAATGAAGCAGCTCTTCATCAGTTCATGTCAATAGACAAGAGTAAATTTAGACTAGAAATTAAGGGACACCAAATTTATTTCATAGATGGCAGGATGAATCCTGATACAATATAATGTTGTGAAATAGAACTGGGACAGGTTAACAGGCCAAATTGGTTTTTGAGTTAGGTTTGGGGGTTTCTTTTCACCAGAAAAGGCCAAGTATGTACCCATCTTACACCCCAAAAGAATCAGCTCCACCAGCACATTGCTATTAGGCTTGCTTCTCTGCACATTCAGATCCAGGGGCCTAGCCTCTTGTCCTATTCACGTGGGATTTAGGCAGGTGCTATTAGCTTGGTGGCTTCCCATCAGCTGCAAGTGAGTAGAAAGGATGTGTAACCAAACAACAGGCTACACCAGTGAGTCAAGGAAAAGTATACGACATCTTTCTTTTATTTCACTAGTGTCAAGCCATTGTAGGGTGGGGAAGAGCACAAGGAAAAGCTCATGTGGTATAGGGAGAAGTGGCATACCATGAGTGACATGGTAGTGGTGTAGCCTCAGAGGTCTCAAATACGTGGAGTTCTTAATTTAGGTGATCACTGAAGTGCAGTGTGCAGGAACATCTATTTAGTAATGATACAAAAGGCACTGTTGTACCTCTTGACTTTTGGAACGAAACCATCTCACTATTGATCGACCCACCTTTGTTTAGTTTAGAAGAGCTGAGAGGATTAGAGCACAAGAACAAATAGCTGCAGGTCATATTTAATGCACTTTAACGATGACGATTATCTGCCTCAGAGTCAGAGCTAATTGCAAGAACAATTCACACTTCTTTATTCAGCCACTCTTGGTGACTACTGGAAAATCCATAAGCTAACCAAATCTGGTGTCTCAGAAATTTCAGAATTGCTGTACAGAAAATGAGGTAGCACAAACCCCAGTCCATTTGTACTTAATTTGATATGAACACTGAATGGATATAAAATACAGCCCTTGCCTGGAACCCTTGAGTCATCGTTGTTAAGATGTTAATGTTTGCTACGAGCCTAACCAAAGATAATACACAAGGCTCTTTTTTCCAGCAACAGAATATTGTACTGCACACCTGGGACTAAATGGAGTTGTGCGTTCTCACAGCAGCTCTGCTTTTGGCCCTCGGGAATGTCATGATTTTTCATACTTTTCTGAATTCCTCAGTTTGTTTTGACCTGACCTTTTATGAATTTGATAAAATATATATAAATGTATGTAATTCCATGTAAGACTGATATTCTGCAACAGGAATGTTTCTTTACTAAAACACAGTTTTCCATACCATCATTTCAATAAAAATATACTACTCGGATTATCTTGTTCTGCATACTTAGCATCTCTTCCCTTTCTTCTATATTCTACTCTTTCTCCTTAGTTTCCTATTTAAGTAAAGACAACTTTGCTCTATTTCACTTGATTGATTAGACTTTTATTGTTTTCCAGGTCCTCACAGATGAGATAGCATTTGTGAGAACGAAACAAAACAAAACAAAACAAAACAGGTGCCCTGGCTTGAGAAACAGGAAAACTTAAATTAACATGACATAAGAAGGTTTGCTTCAAAGATCCAGATGTCACTGACAAACTCCCCATGACATTAATATCCATTAGGTCAGGTCTGTATGAAGGGAAGATTATAAAAAGCAACATAGGAATCAAAGGAATAAGACTCTACTTTTAGTTAAATTTGTCTTGGTGGTTCTGTTATTCCTAAATGTAAAACTGGCCCTTACACTGATCTGATGTACTTCAGTAAAAAAAAACAAACGTCAGCACCCTGCTGATATGCTTTATTATGGTGTGCAATGGATTATGCTGTTTATAAAAGGGGAAAAGAGTTTACACTGAAAACCGTATTTTTCATCCTGTGTTTGACATCCCAGGCTTTTTGCCTTATTCCTATAATTTTCTGTTGTGTTGAGCTACATTTTAAGTCATCATCAAAAATTCCTACAGCCACAACTCAGTAAAGCATCTCCATCTATTCAGAGAATATCAAAGAAAAGTGCTGTAACTTGTTCATGGCCTAAATCACTACAAAGAGTGATTTCTGGGAGTGGGAAGCTCCTTGATTTTGCGCACCAAAGCATATCAAAACAGCATCAAGAGGCTGAAACTAGACAAATTCAAACTTCAATCTGTGGATTTTCAAGAGTGAGGAAAATTATTTAAAAAACAAATTGTTGAGATGATTCCTTCATGATTTGAGTTTAAAAAAAAACCCAAAACAACAAACAATTACTTTTCATTCTGAAAGACTTGTTTAACCTGAAACATTTTCTGTTTGATGCAGGAATTACTGGATGAAATTATATGATATGCTGGAACTAACTTTATGTGATCATAAAAGACCCCTTGATCTTAAAATATATGAATCAATATACTTTTTGCTTCATCTCCTTAGTGACTTAGAGTGATACTATAACTCTCATGAAATCAATAACAGGACCATATGCCTAGCAACTGTGGCTGTAGCTGCACAGCAAAATGAAATCTGAGGCACATACCTAAATTGTCTCTGAATAATCCATTTCACTCTCACAATGTTGACAAGGCATTTTAGCTGGACTAATGTTTTAATGTCCTGCTTTTAATGTCAAGTCAGTTGGTTCAGAACTGGCAGAACTTGCCACAGAGCAGGGATCAGCAGAGCCATCTGGGGTGTGCTGGTGGAGAACACAGCTAAATGAGGAAGGAGCAAGGGATGCAACTTTTTTCGGTGGAGCTGTTTCACTGGCTTGGTTGCACAGATGGAGCATGACACTAACCTTCAATGCAGATCTGAAACAGTCTGCCATTTCATATACAGTGCACAAGTGTGTTCTTGTGGGGTACAAACATATATATGTATGCATACATACTTTGCATCCAGCAGAGGGATATAGGTTCCTATAACCCCCTTGGAACAGTGATACCAGAACATTGTGATTTGCTTGCCTGAGCTATATTGTGTGAAGAAGAGGCAGAATAATTATTTCACTTTCTGAAAACTCCAAGAACAGCTTCTGCATGATCTGCCTTGGCCATGCTGCTGCATTGGACCCTATGCACTGGGACAAAGTGGTGTAAAACTGACAAAATGTCTTCAAGTCTAATCATAATCAGGCTTTTCCTCGGGTGAATTGTAGCTAATAAAGCCACCTCCTGCTCCTCCTGCCAAGTCAGATTTTGGTAGTGCCCTTACGGACTTCTCTGTGACAGTTCAGCCCTTATTATCCACTTTGACAGCAAATCCTGAGTTCCTCACCAAATGGCAGCATGGTGCTATAGAGGCTCAGTAAATCAATGTTAATACAAACCATACACAGATGTTAGTAGGTCTAACTTTGAATTCGTCAGCATGTTCCCAGTGTCTGGCACGAGTACATACTGCACATATTTGCTCACAGCAACCAGTGCAGAGCGTCTCCAGACTGCTGTAATCATAAGCTGCATTTCTACAGTGTTTTCCTTTAACAGCTCAGTGGTTGACACCTGGTTTTGGAGCCTTTGAGCTACGTGTTGTTGTACAATTGGCACCGCTTTACAGAAGAGGAATTGCACTGCCCAGATCATCCAGCAAGTTTGTAGCAAAACTGGAACAACACTGAATCAATTGAATTCAAGTCCCCAGTTTTAAGGCAATAAATAACTTTACCTGATGGTAATAAAAATGAAAAGAGTTTCAATTACTCCGGTGACAAATGTAGAAAGGATGTGATCTTAAAGAGTGACTATAGGACTTTCTAAGGTTGCATAGGGACACACTGGCAGGGGGTTGGCAGAGCAAAATACATTAGGGCAGATAGAAAGAGGAAAAGGTGATGAACAGACTTGATTAAGTATCACATGACACATTATTTGTATATTTAATTGGGTAGTGGCAGCATCAGGCTCTCATTTGATCCCACATGGTGAAGCCAAGAGCATTTAACTGAAGTAACAGGTACACTGAGTCATGCATAATAAAAAGCCAAGCAGGCCTCCACAGGTGAGGAAGGTGGACAAATGAGAGCTGATGAAAAGAATATGATTCACTTAAAACACCAAATGGGAAACACCAGGTTTGTTTAGTACTAGCACTATTCTGGTTTAGCTGGAAGAACAGTCTTGGAACAAGCTATAGTGGTTTCATCTGGGTCTACGTAAAAACGGAGGTGTGAGAAACTGGGTGAAACTTTACACTCACCTGTTGCAGCTTGTCCGCACAAAGGTTGCAAGGCATCCAAAGAGAATATCGTGCTTTCCCACATGCGAGGTGTTCCTTATTATAGCTCCAAATTCTTGCAAGTGCCTCTGGGTGCAATTGCAATAGAAATAATAAAGGCTCATAAAAAATTACGGGGAATAAACAGCGATGGACTTTTTAATTGATTTTGCTGCAAAGTGATCACGTACTGTGTTTCCATTGGTATACACAAGTAATTCTTCAGACAGATTGCCATCTAGAAACTGCAAGGTCGTCACTATTAGGTGCTTCAGCTGCTAGTGGAAGCAGTAACACAAGTTTCATTTCTGCGTTGAGTAAAGGGATGGATACACAGTAAAGCCTCCACCTCTGAAGGCAACGCTCAGGGCTTCCACTCAAAGACGCAGAACAGAACAAAGCTGGCAGTTATTTTATACGAACTTCCTGGAGGGCAGCTTTACACCATTCAGGGTACCCAGTGAGGGAAAGGACCAATTTAACCTTAATGGACAATTAAAGGACTTGTTCAATGAATTAGTATTGGCCTGTTCTTCCAGGCAGGAAAACTTAGTTTTCTATATACTGGTGAGAACTTGAATAAATATTCCCCATTAGCCTTCCAAGTGGACAATCTCTAGCAGCTATGCATAATCCTGGGTTTAAAAGGGAACCTTGTAAAACATAAATGTCCTTCTAAAAGAGCAGCCAGGACTGTGAATGGTCTCTTTTGGGCCATGTGTATCTCAGACAAGGCAATGAGCTGTTGGCAGCATTGACCTGGGTTAACTCTTCAGGGCTGCTTTTTCACTGCCCATAAGGAATGAAATACCCTTAAGATGACATAGCCAGCTTTGTCATCACTAACACTCATGCAACTGTACTTAAATTCCCACGAGCTGCTAGAGACAGCTCTGCATCCTCATCCCCCAAATATGGCACAGAGCCACCACCAAGACCCAATGGCTGCAACAGGACTGAGGGCATACCCTGCTCTGGTCACCTGGCTGCCAGGGTACAGAGGCCACATAAAAACAGATATATGTTTGAGTTTCTGCATCTGCCATTACGCAAGATTTCAGTAACTGTTTGTTAATCAGTCTTCAAACCTACACCACTTAACTTCAGCTTGTGAGTGCAAAAAGGCAGAACTCTGGGGAATTGCACCGGAATAACAGTGTGAATTTAGTCAGCCATATAGAGATATCCTTAAGAGAGTTAGAGAAATGTTAAAATACTACTTCTTTTCTCTCTTTATGCTATAGGTGGTAGACAAGTGTGATGTTATGGACCTAATTATTTTACAGTGGAAATTGTCATTGCAATAGCTTCCCTTTTGCTTGTTTTTCATTATAAATTGCATCTCTTTCACCTATGATTCTTAAATCACTTATTCATTACGCAATGCATTCAGAAAGAAAGTGCCATTTCTGTTCAGTCAGTGTTGCTATCCTTCACCTTTTTCACGAGCGTTGAAGCAAGGTCCTTGCATTTTTTTAACTTGTAGTTATGCAAGCTATTCCAACTGCATCCTCTGCCTATCTGGAGTGCCTAGAAAATGTGGCAACTTGTTCCCCTGCTTCTAGGATCACACTGCATAGTCTTGAATAATTTTTTTTTTTTTAATACATGAAAATTAAAATACAGTGTAACTTTAACTACTCTAGCTGTGTTTCAAAGCAGTTTGCCAAATGCCCAAGTCCTTCACCTGGGATCAAATAATCACACAGAAAAGTACAAGCTGGACAGCAACTAGATGGAAAAATAGTTGGGCTGGTTGGGGTGGTTGGGCTGGGTGAGATGCTGAACATGAGTCAGCAGGCTGTATCATCAGCAAGGGGGCAGCCAGAAGGTCAAGGGTTGGGGGTTATTCCTCTCTCTTTGAGACTGGGGTACTGTGCCCTAGTTTGGGGTCCCCAGAACAACGACAAAAAAAGACCCTGACACACTTGAGCAAATCCACTTTACTGCCATCACGACAACTAGGGCTGCTGGAGCACATGAGCTTTGTTTCCTCAGCCCTAAGCAGAAAGCTGGCTCTGGGGACATCTTACTGCTCTCCGCAGCTACCAAATGGGAGATTTTGGAGAAGGGAGAGCCACAGGCCTCTCAGGCAGGCACCGTGACAGCACAAGAGGTAACAGCCTCAAGCTGGAATGCGGGAAAATCTCTTCAGATACAGGAAAAATCTTTTGCTGCAAGTGTGGTCAACCAGTGGAACAGTTTGCCCAAAGAGGCTGTGAAATCTCCATCTCTGAAGCCATTCATAACGCAACCAGACAATTCCCTGAGCTTTAGCAGTATTCTGTTCTCAGCGGAATGTGGGATTGCGTGACCCTCCGGAGGTCCCCTGCCAACGCGTTAGCCCGGGAGGCTATGACACCCAGCCTAGTCTGCATTTTTGTCAGCAGATGGCAATGTCAGCTAAATTACACGTTTTATTCCGGCAGCGCAACGTGCGTTAACTATCTGGGAAGGCAATAAAGTGTCTGGGAAGGCAGTAAAGAGGTGGGGAAATCAGAGAGAGAATGCCTCACCCCGCTTTCAATGTGCCTCCTCCCAGCTAGGTCCCAAATTGATCCCAAACAGGAGTCCAAACAAGCAGAGCCCAAGCAAACAGAGCCCAACAAACAGACTGCTTTGCCAGAGCGCAGCCAGCTCTCCCAGAACTGCTGATTGCGACACGGCCGGCCCCGGTGTCAGTGCGGCGTGCCCGGGGTGCATCGCAGCTGCACAACCAGAGGACACGGGGCTGCGAGACCAGCGCTTGGAAATCACGAGGCAGTGACTCTGAAGCCAAATTAAGGCGCTTTTGCCAAAACCAGGGGGGGGTTAAAGCGACTTTTCCAGATTCACAGGCTACGCGATTAACACTTCTGCGCCCACACGAAGCCGCTGCCCGGCTGCCGGTACAGCCTGGGAGGGACTGTCCATCCCGGAGAGGCACGGTTTCGCTCCGACAGCGGGACGAGCTTCCCGCCGCAGCCGCGGGGAGCACCGCAACACACATCACACCCCCTCCCAGTGCAGCTGTGGCGTGATGCGAGCCCCGCCCGCCGCTGACGTGGGAGGCGGTGTTGGGGCGGGCGGTGCTGTGGGAGGCCGTGCCGAGGGAGGCCGTGCCGGGGAAGGCGCTGCCAGGGCGGGCGGTGTCTAGGGAGGCGGTGCCGGGGTGGCCGTGCCGAGGGAGGCCGTGCCGAAGGAGGCGGGTCCGGGGGCGGGGCGGCGGCCGCGGTTGGCTGCGGCTCTCGGTTGCGGCCCCCCCGCCGCTCCTCGAAGGGGCTGGCGGCACCGCCCGGGCCGGCGAGAGTGGCCCTTCCGGACCTGCGCTGGCGCGGCTGCCTGTCCACCTCCTTCTCCTGCCGCCTCCCCTTCGCCGGTGCTCGGTGCTGCTGCCGAGAGCTCCCGCCGGCCCCCTGCGCTCCAACCATGGGGATCTCGCACGGCAGCCCCGGGCGGGGCGGCCTCGGCCTGCTCCTCGTCCTCCTCCTGCTGCTGCTGCCCGTGCGGGTGAGTCCCTCACGGGGAGGTCGCCGTGCGGTGGGGATGCGGGTCCTCCTGGCACCGTGGGGAGGAGAGGGAGCGGGACCCGGCGGGTGGTGCCTGGGGCGGGGGGAGCCGGGGCTCTCCCGGACGGTGGGGCTGGGCGAGGGCGGCGGTGTCCCGGCTTAGGCCGCTGGGCTCGGGGCGCAGCCAAGCCGAAGCGTGGTACCGAGGTCCACCTCCTCGTCCTCCCGTGCTCTCCGGGTGGCGGGCGGGGTGACAGCCGGTGGCACGGCGGGCCCGCCGGGGAGCACCGGCGAACTTGGGCTCCATCGCGGTGCCCGTGCCCCCCGATCGCGCCCGGCGGCAGCGGCTGCCCCCGGGGGTGCCGCGCTCCCGTGGCGTGCCCTGGTTATGCAATGCCCGGTGCATGTGAGTGGCCACGCAGTCACATGCTCGGGAGAGGCTTGCAGATGTCCTGGGTGTCTGGTTTGTTTTGCTCGGGGTGTTGCTTATGCTGGGTGACAGCTTCCTGGGAGTGATAGTCTGTGCGGAGTGAGAGCTGCTATTTCTTGATGTGCCAGTATTAAGACTACGTGTTTCCTCAAAATTAGGGGCTAGAATAAGTTAGATTTCTTGATACTTGGGGGAAAAAATACTGTAAAACCTTCGCTCCTCTCTTTCCAGTCATGTTTTGTTACGCTGTGGTGCAAGATAGGAGCGGGATACTCCACATTCCTCTGGAGAAACAAGGAGTGTCTCGTAAGCCTTAGTGGTTGTGTTCGGGTTTTTGTTTGTTTTTTTTTTTTCCCCCCTCTCTACCTAACTTGGAAACATACTTTCTAGGTCAAGTTTTATGACTAGCCCTTTTTAAACCCACGAGTTTGTCACCTCGTGTATGTGCTGAGGTTCTTCTGTTCTCATATCCTCTTCAAAAAACCTCTTGAAGAGCTTTTTATGTTTAATAAAACTAGGAATTGAGTCTTCTATTACCACTGAAGAAGGTAATTGTTAGCAATGACTCATGATCTCCAGGTGGGTAAGCAATGTACTTCACACTTAACCAGTGTGCCTTTATGTAGTGTTTTTGGAGGGAGATATCATCTTATGGCAATGAGGTGTGTCCTAGGCTGGTAAAGAAATTACAAGATGCTTTCATTTATGTATCAGGAGGATACTGAACTAGAGGAGCTTGAAACCAGTTCTCCTAAGTTTTAGGAAGATATTTGTAGGGGATGTGGCTTTGTGGTCCCTAAAAGTAAACACAGCAAAATGACTTTAACCGTACAGGTTTCAGTTTTGTACTGTAAGAAGGCAGAATCGGGTGGTGTTTTTTTTTTTGTTTTTGTTTTGTTTTGTTTTGTTTTTGGGTTTTTTTTTCCATTTACTCTTATTTATGACCTAACACTCCCCAGAGGACCTTGATACTTTTCAAGGACAAGCTGGTCCTTCAGTTAGACTGAGAGTATATAGTTGGATGCTTGCAGGAGAAGCTTTGTGAAGGTGAACCTTTCTTCTTCAAGTTTACTGGTAGCGTAATGGGTTTTGTGCTTTCAGTTGTGGTGCATATAAATTTGAGTGCTATGTGTCATGCTTCTTCTTTTTTAAAGAAGCCAGTGGACTAGAGTGGCACTTCAGTTTGCAGTCCTTCATCATCCATTACATACACATTCACGATGAATGCAAAGTGTTCAGCCTGTATAAGGTGCATCTTTCACTCTGAACAGTGCATGGTAAAAGGTTTGTGCCAGCCATCCCATTACTTGTTTGTGTTATCTTATAAACATCCTAATGTACTGCACAAAGCATTTTTGTGCTTAATGGCTGCCGTTGAAATTGATCTTTGTGTAATTATACTAAAACACAACTATTCAATTAGGGCTAATCAAGGTTGGACACAGGTTTCCTATCAGCAACTGAGATTCCAAACTGTATGATATGTTTGAGTTTCTGAAATCCCATGGGAAAATGTTAATGACAGGTGCTGCTCTTGCCAAGTGGCCTGCAGTGTGGTGTTACCTGACCTTGGACATGAAGTTCTGAAATGCCTGTGTGGAGCAGTTTCCTTGGCAGGGAGGGCCGTGTAGCTTCAGAACAAGACAGTAACAACTTTACCTAAATTACTTCCTGGAAAATCAGGAGTGACTTGTTCAGTCTTTCTGGATGGAAAGTGAGGAAGCTTTCTTAGAAGGGGAGGGATGACTAAAGGGAATGAGTGGTAGAACTCACTGGGCAGTAGACAAAACTTTGCTGGGCAGTAGACAAAACAATCCAAGTGTTGTGCAGTAGTATTATTATTTTCCTGCTGGACATCAGAGGTACTTCGGTGTAGATGGACTCAGTTGCAGACAGCTGCTAGTTAGGGGCCCTGCTCTTTCTGAGTGTGCGTGCAGTGTGTATTTTCCCAATAACTCCTTGTCAGCTAACACGAGCTTGTTCCCAGATATTGAACCATTGCAACTTTCTTTTGCTACTTGACTGTGATATTACTGTGACATCTGAAATGTGCTTGGGTAATTCCATAACTGTGGCTTGCTTTGCCTGACCAGGAATAGCTAATAATTTTTCTGCCTGAAAGGAACAGTCCCTTACTCAGGCACAAAGGAACGAGAGGTGCTTGGCAGATAAAGTGTGTCTCTAAATTGGCTGCCTCTGAATAAGTTACTGAAAGAGATAAAGTAAGAGGAAGAATTAAACCTCTGAAGTTTGCTTTAGTCCCCTTATAGGGAGGGGCTGTGAGCTCATGTGCAACTTCTAGGGCAGATCTTTGAACTTGACCTGGTGACCTGTTTCCGTAAACCAGTCTTGCCATTTATTAAGGGTGGTGGTGTAGTTCCCTAGAACTCTCAACCTAGTGGGCAATAGCAGATACTAAGGAAGTAGAGGGCAAAAGTATGCTCCTTCCTGGATTGATCTCTTTGCCCTGCAGGATTCCAGATGCATCACCCTAGATGAAAGAAGGGGAAACAGCTGTATCTGAGGCTGTTGCCTTTTCCATACATTAGTAATCTTAATTTGAAGAGCCAAACAGTGTTTGCTTGTCATTTGGTATTTGCAAGACTACAAATAGCTGCTGTTTCTGCATATAACATCATCATTGTTCTTTGTCTGCTTAACAGCTATGTGTTCATTGTTGGTGATGGCAAATGTTGCTGAAAGCATTGAAGATTATCAGTTTGTTTCAACTTGCAGTTGAAGAAACACGGGCTGAAGTAAATGTGTTTATGATCTGTTGGAACACTAGTTTTATTACAAATAAATGATAATGCCTGGGAACCAGGAAGCTGTAATAGAACTTTGTAGAATGCCCATACTTGCTCATGTGCAGATTCTTTGTTAGGGCTCCAGAAGCTTTGACCCAAGGTGAAATTTCTCTTCAAACAGACCAAGTCTACCAGAAATAGGAATACAGTTTTCTGAACTCTGGGGAGGTGCTGAGGGTTAGTGTTACTGGACTGCCAAATGGTTTCTAAAATGTGCTGGAGGCAGGAGGGACACAAACCTTAGTCTAAGGTTATGTTACTGTTGCTTTATGAAGTACTTAGGAAAGTCCCATTTTAATATATGTAGTGCTTAGTTTCGTGATCTTAAAAAAAACAAACAAAAACCAAACAAACAAAAAACAAAACAAACAACAGCAAAAACACACACAAAACCCCCCACCAAAACAAAAAACCAAATACCCCCCCCTCAAAAAAAAAATAAAATCCCCACATATTAAAAACTCAAACCCATGAACTGAGCCCTCTGTTAGACTTATGGATATTTTGCCTTATTTAGAAGACAGTTGGTTTCAACATCGGCTAATTTTGGGACTAGGCTTTCACCCATTTAAGAAAGATGATTGCTTGCCTGGGTATTAAGTGACTTGAAAGTCTGACTCTGCAAACAGCAGCTTTGTTAACTATGACTTATTTACAACCACGCTTACTCATCCCTATCTCATCCTACCAGTATAGGAGTGTTCTTCTGAGAGAATGGAAAGAATAAAGTGCTTGTCTTCTTACCCTGTAACTTTAATCTAGAGGGTTTTTGGGGGGAGAACTTCCAGCTATATCTTATCTGTGGTAATGGAGTAGTTACTTAGTTACTTCTTGTAACCCTGAATACCTTCTCAACCCGGGGAGACCAGCTCTCTCCCATATTTTGTGGCTGACTCGATGAGCAAGCTATTGTCTTGTTAGTGTTCAAGAGCCATGTCAGTGACTTTAGGCTGTTGACTTCCAATGATTTGATGTTTTTTAGGCTTATTGACTTGACTCATCCACTGTAAATCAAGGATCACCAAAGCTTACTGGTTCAGGGAGCAAATTTATACTTTTCTTAGTGAAATCCTGCTAGGTCATGGCATAAATGTAAAACCTTAGACTGTCTCTGAAATTGCATTCTTGGTGTTAATATTGAAATAGAGTATTCAGACTTGCAGTTCTAGGTCTAGGTGTTCTTCTAGTAGTTTAAAGTCGCTGATATGTTCAGCTTTTCTTAAACAGGCTGAAAGCTTGAGTGGCAAACATGTTGGATTTTCCACTGTAGGTTTTATTGCTGTGGAATGTCAGTAATATGATTTGAAATTCTTTATCCAAATTCAAATATAAACTAATGCTAGGCCGAACCTCATCTTGCTTTATTTTTCTAGTGTGTTTAGCTGAATGCTTTATGTTGTGTGATCAGATGTCATGTGCAAGTAAGATGCTTTATGTTCTGTCCTGCAAATGACGGCAGAAAGCCTTGCAGGTAAATTTATAGGCATAATACAGATTGTATTTTGTTTTGTATCCCTGTAGTTATAACCAAGGAATTGTTGCCTTGAAATACGAACAACATTTTTAAAACAATAGAACTGTAAGTCAGACTGATGCAGTAGCTGAAATTTACTGAAGATTTTCTTTGCAAGAAGTGCCCTGATAATGTTTTTGTAACTGTTAACTGCATTACCAGGTTTCCCACACTTTCTACTCTGGGAAACAAAGTCTTTCTGTAAAGAGTAGGTTGATGAATTTATGGGGTTTTAAACGAAGTGTTAGATAACAAGACTTTAATGAAGCATAGAAAGTGTGTTTTAGAAAGGATGATTATAAAGCGTTCTAGACTAAACATCAAAGCCAGCCTGATACTGAAGAAATACCTGATTCTTTTCTCATGGGCAGTACTAAGCAGCTCCAGATTCTTTGGCATTTTGTAAGAATAGTAATGAATCTGTGTTTTCTTTTGAAGACACAATTCACTTGTGGCACTGGTACATAGAAATACTACACAATCTTTCCCCACTAGTAGACTGTTTGTTATTAAAACTGAGGTAAACGGATGTGAGGAGGCAGAGTTGAAGATGGTGACTTTGCATGAAAAAAGTGTTAATTTATTTGATGCATTAACAAATTTATGATGTAGTTTTGATAAATGGTCTCCAAATTATGGAAATTTAACTTTTTTTTTTTCATACTGGTATTAAACATTCAGTGTTTATAAGTGCAATCTGAAGGTGGTGTTTTCCATATTGTATATTAGCTGCTGGTTATGGGTTTAGCTAGAAGTGCTGGAGTAGACAAATGAAATAGTGATCTAGAGTGGTATGTAAACGGACTTTTACACCTGGCTTGTAGTGAGTGACTTTGAAGCAAGCCATGTTGCCCCGGTTAAGTTAAAGGGGAAGAAAGTCTAACAGGGTTGGGTAAATTGGTGGTGGGTATTGTCCCTGATAAACCACCAGCTACTGATATACTTTTTGAATAATTGTCAGTGCTGTTCAGCACAAAAATTATTGTCGTGGAGGCATTTGTAATTCTGGGTAGCTCTTGGGTGTTATGAATACAGCCTTTCAGGGGCCTCTCTGGTCAGTAAACAGTATTATTCATGGTCAAGCACAATGCACAGCAGTCTGTCCTTGCAGCGTAAGCATATGGTGTCTGTACAAATGCTAGGTCAAGGTTGCTCAGGAGATAAAAATAGGTCAGTTATCTCTCAAACTGTACTAGCCAAACTTCTGATCAGAGCTGGCAGAAGTGTAGTAAATGTTTGTGCAATCTGCTTGCAGCCCATGTGCATAGGAAAACCTTGGAGCTCTCTTAAAGCTTTTGCTGTAAATAACTTGTTATTACATTAAATGTTTTGATTTTCAAAATAAATATTTTGGCTTAGTATCTCAGATGTCTCAGTGTCAGTACCACTGACAAAAAATACAAAGCTTTCAAGGTGCCACTGTCCTTTTCCAATTTTTTTTTTATTTTATGCACATAATAACAGATTTCTGAATTTTTCAATAGTCTCTTAAAATATGAGAGTTGAAGTTTTTCCTTTTCACTTGGCACTGTAAGCCCATTTAAATGTTGCATCTTAGGCTTGAAAGTGGTGATGGAGAGCATCCTTTGAAATTGTGACAGTACATGTATGGCAAGCTGTGAAGTTCTGTTTCAGAATCTTCTTTATACTGCTACTTCCTCATTCTGTCACTCATGAGTTTTCAAGAAGGATCAGAAGGTGGCAGGAGGAACTGAAATTGCACATAAGCAATAAGTTTCTCTCCATGTGTGCTGACTTGTGTGCCCTCATATGACAGTTTACCCAGTAATCATTTTGTGTTGTGTGGAAAAAAAATATTTTCTAAGTCTTATACTTGAAGATGCTTTTCAGGTATTGATTTAGATTTTTCTTAAGGAGCTCTTAGACAATGCACTTCCTGTTTCTGTATTGGGCAGGGAAGGGTGGGGAGCTGAGCTGAAGGTCAGTGATGATGCGCACCATGTCAAAAAACGCGTGCTTTTGTTAGTGGGCATTTTATGCAGGAAGTGCTGATGGGAAGTTTTCTAATCTGGATTGTAAGTGGCTTTTGGAATATTAGTACATAAACTCTATAGTAGCTGAGGAATTTGGCAACTTTTCCTTGCAGTTAATCAGTTACCTCATGTTAATTAGGTACGTCCACAAATGTGTGTCTGGTATGGAGAATGTGGAGTTGCTTCCGGAGACAAGAGATACAACTGTGCTTATGATGGACCACCAATAGCACTGCCAGAAGATGGCTATGACTTAATACAGGTGAGCTTCTTTTGGAGGTCTGCTGCTTAATAAAAAATTAGTTCTCCTACACTTGACAATTCTGTGTTGGGTTCTGTTGGACCTGCACTGTGACTTTTAGCTTTCTCATCCTAACTTGATGACAAAGTGAACAGATTATTTCGGATTTCTCAGGTATAGCTCATAGCTCCAACAGGGGAAGGTAATATACCTCATATAGAGATATGAGAAGTCTCCAAAGCATGTGATTAGAAGCTTTACAGACATAACCTCAAATATAGGATTGGTCCACTTGCCTGCATATTTTCCTCATTGGTTTGAGTACTGTCCAGTCAGATTGTTTTTTAAGACTCTCCCAAACTATGATACATTCTATAGTTGTGTGCTTTTGATCTCTAAAGCACAAGACTAAACTGTTTTCCATCAGATGATCATTCCTGATCTCTCCTTAAATAGGAAGGCATTAACTGACACTTGTTCAAATGGAGCAAATTTGGACAAAATTAGCTGTGCCTAGTGTGAGATGGTATTTCCTTATCTGGACTTTAGCTGCCAAAGTGAACAAACCCACAGTAAAGAGTTTGTATATTTGGTGCACAATATAGAATGATATTGCCAGACTTGCCTTTGGTTCAAAGCTTTAAAGTGTGAAGTAACTATGGCATTAAAGACGGGGTTTGCTGGTGGCAGGAGTGACTTAATTAAATATGTAATTGAACTAACTATTGTTACATGCTGTTTCTAAAGCCCTAATGTACAGTTCTTGTATGTTACTGGCAATTATGCTTGTATTAAATGCGTTTGTATCTTCTGTAAACTGAACATGAAATAGCTCTTCCAGGCAATCAGTGATTTTGTGGTTAGTGGCTTGTCTTCTGGGACTTTAGAATCCGATACTATCCGGAAGGAGTACTAGAGGATAATCTGCAGGAATACTTTCAACTTGGATAAACGTGTGTTGTCCTCTCACCAACAGACTCTCAAATGCCATTATCATTCTATATATAGACCCTGGTGACTAAAGATCATCTGAAGGAGCTTTTTGAAAGGAAGTGCTGCCTCGAATAAAAGTAGTGAAAAAAGTAATTCTTCTCTCTAGTCTTTAAACAGCAATCTTGTTTGCCAGACTGCTTGGTTTTTTTCAATGCATCTCTCACAGCAACAGCTACTGTCTTCTGAAATATGTTGGAGCAGAACCCATAATTGTAATAAGTTCTGAAGTCTTAAACATGCTTTTTCTTCCTTCACCCCTGATCTCAATATTGTTTTTTTAAGGAACTCTGTCCAGGTTTTTTCTTCGGCAATGTTAGCACTTGCTGCGATGTTCATCAGCTTCAGACTTTGAAAAATAACTTGCAGCTGCCTCTGCAGTTTCTCTCCAGGTATGCTAATGAAGTAACAGAATAACAAAGCAGATTAAAACCCTTCAAGTAGGTTGTAGGAAAGGTGGTGATTTCATTTAAAGGCTTATTGGAGCATGCTCTTTAAGCAACTTCCTCATCCATAGCAGGAGGCTGCAATGTCATGAAACAACTGCTTGCAGTCTGGATTGAGTTAGCTGAGTTAGAGTAAGCATTCCCTTAGTTTGTCTCAAACTACCGTATCTAACAAAGCCTTCAGAAGAGGGTAACATGAAGTACTGTTTGGTCCTGTTCTAACAGGAGTTCTCCTGCAAAGAAGCATTTAAGTTTTTCATAAAATTCTATTTATATCTATTTGAGTAGGCAATTCTGCTTGTGAATTATGGTGCTTAAAATTGCTCGTCTGTAGCATCACCAACTAACGTCGTATTGCCAATTTAAAACTTGCAATTTTGAATATTTTGTTCTGTCACTCTGAGCAGAATGTTTACACTTGAAAGGCATACCTGACTTGACCTATACAGATAGCATCTTTACCTCTTAATCTTATTGCTGTTCACTGGCTTTTCTACCCAGGTGTCCCTCGTGCTTTTACAACTTGATAAACCTCTTCTGTGAACTGACTTGCAGTCCAAATCAGTCTGACTTTTTGAATGTTACAAGCACCATACCTTACCAAGATCCAGTTTCAAAAGAGAACAAAAGTAGCATTACAGAGCTGCAGTACTTTATTGGAGAACGCTTTGCAAATGGTGCGTAGAGTGTGTAAATTTACCTTGGGCTTTGTCAAGGTAACAAGGCCAGTGCTTTTTCAGGAAGAATTGGGAGGGGGAAACATCTCTGGCTGTCTTTTGGAAGTTCGAGTCATCTAATAGGTAACAGTAGTTCCCTTTAAGACTTCTGGAACACTAACTTCTGCCTGGGTAGGGGACATTAAAAACACTGTTATTAACAGTGTCAGTGTAAAGACTCAACCAAGCCTGAATATCTCCACAAATGGTTAATAGCTGTTAACCATGATGACTTTACCTTCAGAAAAAACAAAGCTGTTGCCAAGTACTCAGTGTCCAAAGCCTACCTGATACTAAAACAGTCTGGCAAGTATGATAATAAGTGCACTACAGCGGGCTCTCTAAGAGGCACTCACTCCTCTTGAAATGGACTGTTCTATTCCTTTGTCAAAATCAAAGATATTTTTAGGGAACAATAAATTTGGGTTGTATTTTGATTTTGTAGCAAGCTGAAATCATTACTTCAGTCTTTGTATGCTTCTTGCATTAACCTTTAATCAAGTTATGAGACACTTGAAAGTCATATTGCCTACAGGTCGAAAGTACCTTAAATGTTTGTCAAAACTGTCCCTGAAAATAACTTAATATAAAGTAGTGTTACCTCTCAAGCAGAAAAATGTGTTCTGGCATAATGCAGATTTGGGTGGCTTACTCAGAGTGAGGTAGCTGTAACAAAGCATTGCAACCTCAAATACTATAAATACAACTGAAAGCATTAGTTCACTATCCTAAGATAGTGAATTATCCTGTCCTCTTGAAAGCTATAAGTATGTTCTTGGAACTTGGTGAGTCTGTAATATTGGAGATACTTGGAATGTTCACTCAAATTGTAAAGTTGATTTAATAACTCTTCTGTCTTCATTCACTATTCCTAGCAATGTATAATGCCTGCAAAGATGTGGAGGCTCCATCAAGTAATGTTAAAGCCCTGGGGTTGCTGTGTGGGAAGGATGTCAAGGACTGCAATGCAACCAACTGGATTGAATATATGTTTAGTAAAGACAATGGACAAACTCCTTTTAGCATTATTCCTATCTTTTCAGGTAAGAAACTAAGTAGTCCTTGCCTTTGAAACCTCTATCAAAGGCTATGTGTTAGGGCTAGCATACTGGTTTGTTAAACAGCTGCCCAGCAATGAATACCTGCAGTCTGAGGCTTCCAAAGCAATGTAAGATCAGCCTACCTTTTTTGATTTCTGCTTGCAGGTCATACTTTGTGCATTCTTTGTATACAGCTTGTTACTGTATAGCTCTCTAAAACTTACTAGTGATGGACTGAGCTTAGGCAAATGGCTAGCTTGTATTACTTGGGAAATGGGTAGTACCCTGATCCTTTGGGATTTGTTTGTAAGGAGATTGCTGCACATTGTGCAATCTGAACAGATAAGGAGGGTGACAGATCATTGCTGGGATGATAGAAGTATGTGCTTAATACTTTTACGCCCTGAAGTGTTATAAGCTTGACTAGTCATTTAATTAGTAGTAGTATATAAATAGCTGATATGGAAAAGGCAGTGGCTTCTTCATCTCTAAGACCAAGAAATGCTACTCTGTACAGAGGCTAGGGGCTTTCATACAAAGGGTTAACTCGTTGAACTGCGAAGATCTGAATTTTTCCTGGTAGTAAACTGACTCTGCAACTTGTGATTTGTCGTAGATGTTCCTGTCCATGGAATGAATCCTATGAATAATGCTACCAAAGGCTGTAACGAGTCCATGGATGATTCAACAGGACCGTGCAGCTGTCAGGACTGTTCAATTGTTTGTGGTCCAAAACCTCAACCCCCTCCATTGCCTCCTCCTTGGCTATTGTTTGGTTTGGATGCTGTGTATGTCATCATGTGGATCTCCTACATGGGCTTTCTACTCATATTTTTTGCACTAGTTTTTGGAGTGTGGTGCTACAGGTAAACATTCAAAATACTCATCTCTGCAAGTCACTTGTTTTTCCCTTAAAACTTTCTTTGCCCAGGTCAGGTGCTTGTGTCTCTACTACTCCAACCAGCAAAGTTATATTCTGTGGCAGATGCTTATGGTTACACTTACAGAGAGTGTTCTGACTCCTAAACGCATCTGGTGGAAAGTGAATGCAGAAGTTTGTTTAACTAATTCACAAATCCCACAGCACCCCTAGCTACAGGATCAAATATGCTGTTCTCCAACTTTCATATGCAAGTATGCAAAAAGTCTGGGGAATGCATATTCATAACAAAGCAGTCACTGCAGTATTGGAAATGAAGTTGTGAATACTTTTCCCTAGTCTCCTGTTTTAAAAAAAATTTAAACGGAAGCTGGGCTTCCAGTAACTATAGGATATTGGCCTTGAGCACATGGCTGGAACACCTCTCCTACGAAGACAGGCCAAGAGAGTTGGGCCTTTCAGCCTGGAGAAGAAAAGGCTCTGGGGAGACCTTAGAGCAGCCTTCCAGTATCTAAAAGAGGCCTACAAGAGAGTTGGAGAGGGACTCTATACAAGGGCATGGAGTGATAAGACAAGGGGCAATCGCCTTAAGCCGAAGGAGGGTAGGTGCAGATTAGATATTAAGAAGAAATTCTGTACTGTGAAGGTGGTGAGGCAGTGTAAGAGGCTGCCTGGAGAGGTTGTGGATTCCCTTTCCCTGAAAGTGTTCAAGGCCAGGCTGGATAGCACTGAGTAATCTGTTCTAGTAAAAGGTGTCCCTGACCATGGCAGGGGGAGTTGGAACTGATGATCTTTAAGGTTTGCTTCTTCCCTGAACCACTCTATGAGTCTGATTGTTCAATTATGATCAGGAATCTGAAATTGCTGTATAATAAGTCTGCATAGAAAAGGATAATGGGTACAACTGGCCAACATGAAATGGTAGGTGTGTTTGAGATGTGTGGTTTGTAGCCCAAAACATCCTGCCATAACTGGAGGTCTGGTTAGATTAGCAGGAGGAGGCTGTCAAACTTAGCTCCTGCTCTGAGTATCAGGAATGGGTATCAGCAATGTAGTTCTATTATAAGTGTTCTGTGCTATAACTTGCTTGTCTTCAGGACAGGAAGAAAGTACCTTCTTTTCCTTTTTTCCTCACTTCCTCATTTCTTCAGGCTAAGTATGTGTAACTTAAGCATTTTGACTAACAAAGCAGAATATTTCTAATGTAAAAATCTCTTACATATGTTATCTCTCTGTTATGGTCAATGTAAAGAGACTCTGTGCTGTTAATGCTACTGATCTTTTAAATATGCATAAGGAACCCATGCTTGATCTAAGCTGGAAACATTTATTAAGACAGGAGAAATGACTGTATTGTGTTCCAAAGCATCATAAAGCTGGTGATTGCTGTTCTTCCTGGGTGTAGGGGGCACGTGGTGCCTATAGATTCTGGAGGAGTCAAATTTCAAATTTACTAGTAGCAGTGAACTTCATTCTTTCTGTGCAAACAGTACAGACGCTGTTTTGGACAAGAAGGTTAACACAGCTTTTTGTCTTGCAGGAGACGGCACTTTGTCTCAGAGTACACACCAATTGACAGCAATGTAGCCTTTTCTGTGAATTCCCACCGTGACAATGGTATGTCTTGGATAAGAGTAAGAGGTTTATTAGAAACCCAGCTTGAGTGCATCCCCCTCCTGTGGATGTGCTCTGGAATGTTAGCTTTGTTAGGCCGTATAATCCATTCTTAGAGGGCTTTATTTCAGTCTTTTGGCCAGTAACTCTCTTCTTTTAGAGCAGTACTTAACTCTATTTTGCTGGGTACACAGTTCATGGATCTAGCTATGCTATAAGGAAGTTCTGGAGGGCTTTGTATCAGGAGATGGGAAGAGCAACACAATGCTAAAATCAATTTAGTCATGTTTTGACTCATCCATGTATCCATTTAAAGCATGCTATGAAAAAATTGTAGTTTATTTTGCGTAGCATCTGAGATAGCTCATTTTATTGATTATATATTTTAGCTGCTTCCTGCTTTGTTGCTTCTGTCAAAGACAATCTTACATTAGAAGGGGCAGTGTTAGGTACAAGCTAGTTTCTGCCCCCTTGACCTCAGTCAAGGATTGGTCCCAGTGTCTGACTGTCAGCGTAGACATTACTTCTGGTGCTTACTACAAACAGCTAGAATAAAATTTTATCTTTCCTAGTGGACTTCAACAAAATGTTGCTTACTTGACTTCTCAAACAGTTACTGTTTACTTCTTGTTCTTGCAGGGAAAATTACCTGCAGTGAAAGACTTGGTGAGAGGTTTGAGAATGGCCTGAGGATGACATTCACATCATGGGGGGCTTTCTGTGTCAGAAATCCACGTCCTGTTATCCTCTTCTCTGTGGTCTTCATTGCAATGTGCTGCTCAGGCTTTGTGTATATTAAAGCAACTACAAACCCTGTAGATCTCTGGTCAGCCCCAAGCAGCCAAGCTCGCAAGGAGAAGGAATACTTTGACACACACTTTGGGCCTTTCTTTCGTACTGAACAACTCATTATTCAAGCGCCAAACAGCCGCCCGGACACCTATTCACCTTACCCATCTGGAGAAGATGTACCTTTTGGGCCTCCACTTACCAAAGACATTCTCCATCAGGTAACTGAGACTTCCCAAGAGCAAAGGCCTAAGCATACCTGATAGGTATCCACATGGAGTTGGCTTCCATCTCCGGTGTTATGTGTCCCTCGAGATGTTCACTAGATATTCATATTAAAATTCTTAGCCTTGCTATAAAAATATTTTGTTGAAAACCCTCATGTTAGAGACTTGCAAGCTAAGTCCCAGTAAGTGTTCTTAGTATGAACACAGGAATAATATTTTCTAATGTGCTTCTATTGACGCGTCCCACTGTCTCTGGGAACTTGCAGGAATATAGCATGCACTTAAATCCTGCCTTGCAAGAGAAATGCTTTCTTGTGCTGCTCTTTAAACTGTGGTTTGGTTTTTTTAAAGGTACTGGATTTGCAGAATGCTATTGTCAACATAACTGCTTCTTTTGACAACGAGACTGTAATGCTGAAGGACATTTGCCTGGCTCCTCTTGCTCCCTACAACAACAACTGCACTATACTCAGTGTACTCAACTACTTTCAGAATAGCCATTCTGTCCTAGATCACACTGTTGGGGATGAGTTCTTTGTCTATGCTGATTACCACACTCACTTCCTATACTGTGTTCGGTAAGCAGTACAACTACATGTTTTTTCAAACTGTAGACCAACTAGGCCTTTGTCTTGCTGGCAGACAAAACTAACTAGTTCTCACCGCCCTCTTGAACGCTTTCCTGCCCCTTTGTAAATTTGCAATACTATGTGGAACTGCAGGTTAGCGTAAGATTGCTTGTGTTTGTGTCTTAGTACTTCAGCAGGAGTTGGATTTTAATCGAGTTGCCAGTTAAACTTGGTTTGGTGCAGACACTGACTCTGGTTTACCTTAAACATGTTTTAAACACTTCTGAGGAGTTTTGTAACAGATGATGTTTTCCAAGCTTTCACTTCAGTTTTTAGTTCAGTTGGATAGAGGCTACTCCTTATCTTAGAGGCTGTAAGGCACATGCCTTTAAACTGTATTTACACTGAAAGCAAATGTAGCTCAGAGGCAATGTGTCATTAGCAGTCTTACCTCCTCTGTCTTGATTATCAGTTATAGCACAACAGCTTTTAACTTTTTTGTGCTGTGCCTCAGTTGTCAACAGTTATTGCTGGTGATCTCTTTAGGGCTCCAGCATCACTGAATGACACGAGCATGCTTCACGATTCCTGCTTAGGAACATTTGGTGGACCTGTATTTCCATGGCTGGTGTTGGGAGGATATGATGGTAGGTGGCAAAACAGTACTGCAGTTTAAGTCTCGAGGGTACATACTTATGTGCTGTCTTTGGTGCTAAAGGTGCATTCTCATTTAACAGATGTTTAAATGAACTCCAGAGAAACTGGAGTTTTGTTCAATTTTTGGTAAGTAAGGGTGTTTTAAGTAAGTTTTCAGTAGACCACTGCTGGAATTGGAGGCAGACTGCTCAGAAAGTGCAAAATGGAAGCAACCTATAACTAGAAGATACTGATCAACAGGATAAATTTTTGGGGCCTGCTAAAAGATCTCTAATTTCTGAAGACTAGATAAAAACATGAAGTAGCTCAAGTTGACATGCTGGGATGTACATGTATTTTGCTTTGAGTTAGAGCAGTTTGATCTGATAAAACAGTTAAGAATAGATTAAGATATTCGCAAAGGAAATTCTTCCATTATTACTCTGAAGCCGGAATTTTGTTCAAGCAATTAATCTAATTAAACATAACTTAGTAGTACACTTGAGTTTGATATATCTAAAACAGTGCTTCAAGGCAAGCACTTCTTGATTAAACTCTAGGGGTTTTGTACTTGCTTTGAGTAAAATTTAAGTATGCAAGAGGTAGCATTTAGGAAGCCACAGTTTATTTCTCATTAGATGGAAAGTCTTAAGCAATGGTTATATAGTAGCCCCTTAAATAATCATGCAACAACTCAGTGTTGTAGTATCATGAGCATGGTAAATTATGAATAATTACTTTTGAATACCATCTGCAGTGCTTACCAGCTTCTGTTCTTATTTCAGCAGTGTTTGAGAACTCAGCAGTGTTAAATGGAGTTGTAGGGATGGGATTGCTTTGGATAAGGCTAATTTTAAATTTACTTGTATCTACTGTACTAGAATATAGGCTCTGCTTCTTAATGCCAAATGATTATTTTTTTTTCCCTCTGTAGGTGATAACTATAATAATGCTACAGCTCTTGTGATTACTTTTCCTGTCAACAACTACTACAATGACTCAAAAAAACTAATGAAAGCCTTGGCATGGGAAAAAGAGTAAGTAGTCTTCCTGTATTCTGAAATGTGTATGTTACTTAAAGCAGCTTTAAATGTACATACATGAAAAATACCTGTGCTGTACTGGCAATTTTTTAGTATAACTACATGGATGTTTTGAGAGGAGCAAAACTAGTTAAAAACAGACTGGGCTGGTCATAAGCCCTTCACTTTATCTGGCACACTTCATTTGCTTTGAGGATGTAGGTTCTATTCCTGTTAGTGACCATCTAGCCCAGTAGTACTTGCTGCTAAGTAACTTTAGATATGTCTGATATGTTTTATTGTGACTAAAATTATACAGGTAGACTCATTAATCTACTGAACCATTAAGCATGAATGGAAAGGTCCAGCATGATCCTGTGATTTTTAACATGTAATTCTTAAAAGTGTTATCCAGATGAGTATCTAAAGCTTTCATCCCCTTCATCTTGAAGAGCTAATGTTGGTTTACACAAGTCAGCTGCTCTCATTAGCAGTTCAGATAAAAACTACTGTACTAGAAAGTTTGAGACAAAGGTAAAAGCATGACAGGAATCTGCTTGTGTGACAAGAACCTCTCAAGCTGGGGAACTGAAACAAGGGCTAATAAATTGTTCTGTAAACAAGCTGCAGTCACCTTTGGAGACTGTACTGCTAGGGTTTAGCTTTGAGGAAGCTTGTACTTAGTTTGAAATAGCTTATGCAAGATACCCTATTTGTCCTCAAACTCTGGAGGGAACATGGAAAGTGTTTTAGCATAGTGTATTTCTAGTGCTTGGAGTAGAGTTCTAGGTATGTGTAGCCAGTATCTCTTTTAAAAATGAGGAAGCTCCCTCAGAGTACTGTCTGGCCATAGTGTACTATTGTACCACACAGATGATGTAAGCTTGCCATCAACTGGCTTCCAAGTATTTCTAATAGAAGATGTTTTATCCTTTAAAGTGTGACTGACCTCTTGGTTTTGTTTTTTAGATTTATTAACTTTTTGAAGAACTACAACAATTCAAACTTAACTATATCATTTTCTGCCGAACGGAGTATTGAAGATGAAATCAACCGGGAAAGCAACAGTGATATTAGCGTTGTGTTGATAAGTTATCTTGTTATGTTTGTGTACATCTCCATAGCTTTGGGACATATCCAGAGTTGTAGAAGACTGCTGGTATGTACATAGTTTTCATTGCTATAAAGACTGAAGCTGTAGCTTGCTGATAACTTTAAGTGGCTTAAATACTTTTGCAGAATGCTCATGTTCAATTTTGTATTGGAGCATTAAGTCTTCCTTGGGTAGGAGTTACAGGGAACATTGGTTTTGTCATACTTGATAGTTCATGTGTTCTTGATAGTCTCAACTAAGTATTATCACTTGAGATGCCCAAGATGTACTGAGTTAACTTCAGCTTTAAGACTTGTAACTTCAAGTTTGTTGGTTTTTTTTTTAACATCTGGTTCTTCAAAAGAACCAGAAAAGTAAGTTTGCTACCCACTAGGCTAAATGTAAGAATATGACTTTTACCTTAGCTATAATCTGTCTTGTGTGATGATGCTTGTTTGGTTGACAGTCAGTGCATCTTCTTTAGGTGGATTCGAAGATCTCTCTGGGCATTGCAGGCATCCTGATTGTACTGAGCTCAGTAGCATGTTCTATAGGCATTTTCAGCTACTTTGGAGTCCCACTGACACTGATTGTGATAGAAGTAATTCCTTTCTTGGTGCTGGCTATTGGAGTGGACAACATCTTCATTATGGTTCAGACACTTCAGGTATTTATTCTTTCATACAGATTCTTCTAAAAGTGCCTGTCATTTTTGAAGGTGTAAACTTGAACCAGACAGTCTCCTGCATTCCAGTGCTCAGCTCAATCTGAGCAGCTCTGGACTCTCACAGCATATCTAGTGGTCTTGAAGAGAGACAAGATTTTATGTACATTGTACCTTCACAACCCCCACCCCCCAGTTAAAAGTCTCTGCCTTTTTTTACCTCTGGCTGATACAAAAAGATTTGTACAACTTGATTGCTATTTTGATCACTTGTAAGTTTAGCATATTGTGAGCAGTAATAATGAGCTGAACTACATGCTTAAGACTAGGGACTTCTGATACCAAGTCTTAGTGGGTAATCAGCTTCTTAATTTAACAGGTTCAATAACCTACTGAAACTGGCATTGCCTCTGGCAAGTGTGTAGTTTTGGCTGAAGTACTCAGTACTATATTTTAAATTTGAAGCAAGATAAGAGGTAATGTTCATGGTGCTCTTGTTTTGGAGAATCTCAGCTGTTTCACTCTTGTTAATGTGGTGAAAACAATAAAAGACAGTTTGTGATACTGAAAAGTTTTGAGGTTTTTTTTAAAGCCATATGAAATGGCTTCCTAAATTGTGATGCCTAATTATAATGAATTACTGCCTTAAAACAGAGAGATGAGCGCCTTCAGGGTGAAACTCTGGATAAACAGATTGGCAGAGTCTTGGGAGATGTGGCACCCAGTATGTTTCTCTCATCATTTTCGGAGACTGTGGCATTCTTTCTTGGTAAGTTTTCTTTAATATTTGAAGATAAGGGCCTTATACCTGTGTGTTGCAAGAATAAATGCAAAACTATAAAGTATAAAAGCAAAGTAAGAATTTGTATAGGAAGTCTAGCTTAGTTGTTCGTTGCTCTAAGCAAGTTAAACTTCTGATGGGGATAGGCATGGTGGTACTTTGAGTCTGGCACAGTTAAAAACATCCATTTTTGAATCTGTCATGCTTTTCAGTATGAAAGGCTGGAGCGTTTTACTGACTTGCGGTGATTGACAAGTCGCAATTTGACCTTAGTAATAGATCAAATGTCAAGGTGTATGAACTTCTATATCACATTTAGTCATCTTGCCACTGCTTGGAAAAATGCTCCTATAACAGAGTATGTTTGAGGTTCACTTTACAGTACACATTAGAGGTATATCTTATGTTGTTAGCCTGCAAGTATAATTTGGCCTTCTTTCATTATGGACTTGTTTACCTGGAGTGCAATTTGTCACTGGTCCAACTTGCATTGGAGTGGCTTAATATTGGAGCAAGGTATTGCATGACAGCACTCCTTAACTTCCCTCTTATACAGTATGCATGTACATTTGGAGTTAAGAACTGTCTTAAGACTGGTCATTCCTTTGCACAGCCTTAAAGCTGTTAATCAGGTCAAAGACAGCAGCTGTAGCCAGGCTTATATCAGCTGTTTTCTTTGCTCTGAAAAGCAAGGCTTTGTCCTGCTAAGAGGCTAGCACCTAAATTGGATATTTGTCTAGAAAATGCTCATGCATTTCTAGGAGAAAATTTGCTTAACAGACTGGGTTGCTTCCTGCAGGGACACTGTCTACGATGCCAGCGGTTCGCACATTCTCCCTTTTTGCTGGAATGGCTGTGCTCATAGACTTTATTCTTCAAGTTACTTGCTTCGTGAGTCTCCTGGGCTTGGATATTAAGCGTCAAGAGGTGAGTGTAAATGCACCTGTAAATACAGTGTAATGGGGACAGTGGCAGCCACAGAAATGTACTAAATCTGGCATTTAATCCATTTTTCAGGGGAATAGACTGGATATTCTGTGTTGCATCAAAAGCAGTGAAGAAACGGGTGGAGTCCAGCGTTCTGAGAGCATGTTATTTCTGTTCTTCAAAAATCTGTTTTCTCCATATCTGCTTAAGGATTGGATGAGACCAATAGTAGTATGTATACAGTTTCAAATAAGCAGTCATCTAAACTTGAGCAGAAGTGTAGCCAGCCAGAAGGCCTAAAAAAGGGAAGAAGAATCTTCGGTGCAGTGAAAAAAATGAAGCCTCTGGTATTTTTACTTTCGGCATTAGTATAGAAATAAGCTTTTGTTAGCTGCAAGAGTATTGAGAGTACCCAGAGGCTTGATCATGGATTGTCCAAAGCCCAGGTTTAGGTGTTGCATTACTGATGATACTTTAGGCCTATGTAAAAAACGAGCACTTGTTGGCTCCTACATTGCATTAGTCTAGAATGTTGTTGCTGAATCCGTGCTTCAGTTTGAAGTTACTGTACTTATTTACAGAAGGGTGTGTATTTGTATCTTTCACTGCTTATTTCTAAGGATAAATTTCCTTGTGGTTCCGAACTCTGAGTAGCTAGGTTTTGCTGCCTGTAAACTGTAGTACTAAGTTCTTAGCACTGTTGTACTAAGCCTGGCTAGCATACTTAAATTAGAGCCTCTTTGCATGGTTTCTGTTTAGTAAATGACTCCTGTTGCTTGTTGTTTCTGTACAGTTCTCACTTACATGGACTTGCTTTTTTTGCAGATAGCAGTGTTTGTGGGTATCCTGTCATTCAGTACAGCAGTGATACACAATGTAGAGATTGGACTGGATCAGTCTCTCTCAATGCCAGATGTAAGTCTTATGATCGTGTCACTGTTCAGCAGTTTGTGGCTGAATTGAAAACATCGATACCTTGTTGTGCTACCTCAACATCATATAATAATTCAAACCCTTCCCTTTAAGGACTCCTATGTAATAGATTACTTCAGCCACATCAGCGAGTACCTACATGCAGGTCCCCCTGTCTACTTTGTCCTAGAAGAAGGACACAACTACACCTCTTTGGAAGGGCAGAACATGGTGTGTGGTGGAATGGGATGTAATAACAATTCACTTGTCCAGCAAGTCTTCAGTGCTGCAGAAATTGGTAGCTAGTAAGTCTTTCATGCCTGTCTCTGTGTAGATGCGTGGAAAAGATGTAGCTGATCAGCGTGTGCTTTTGATTTAGTTCAGACTCAGCTGTTGGTTGTACAACTGACCCTACTGTATTTGCTTTATACTGTGATTTTGGGAAGGAGGGGAATGGAAGAAGCTGTGGCAATCTTCTAGAGATAGCTGAGCATTACAGCTCTTGGATGGGTTACTGGAGCATGGGAATATATGGAGAGCTAAGTAGCTTGGATGAAAGTGAGTTGACATGGTGTAAGTTGACACTGGAGAGATCAAGGGATATGTTCTGGAATGAAATATAAAATTATTGATGATGGATATGTTGCATTATTTTTATTAGCACAAGGATAGGCTATGCCCCATCGTCCTGGATTGATGACTACTTTGACTGGGTGAAGCCACAGTCATCCTGTTGCAGAGTCTACAATACCACTGGACAGTTTTGCAATGCTTCAGGTATAAGCATCCATCTTGTTCCTAAGGGATTAGCTTGGTTTATAAGCTTCACAGCCAAAACATTTTTATCGTGGTATGAGTCAGGTGAATAGCTTTTCTTACTGCAAGCAGGCATCTCTCATGCCCTCTAATTTATTTGAACTGCTGTTTGAGTGACCTTTAATATTCTATTGGAATGCTGCAGGCTGAAGACACCCTACTTAGACAACTAATATAACTTGCTATAGAAGTTTTGATCCTTTTGCTGGTTTCATTAGAGCACATAAACTTAGTGCTCTGGTGTTGTTCAGGTCCTTCAGTTTGGTGTAATTCTCATCATCTAATCTCTCTATCATCTCAATCTCTCTACTAATGTAGATAGTGCACAAGTAACAGAGTACTCTTAGCCCTTGCTTTAGTAGTAATAAATAAAAATAAAGGACTATAGGTTTTATACAGAATTCCAGGGCTGATCATCATTAAAAATGCTTTTTATGGAATTGTATCCTGTAATATTGCAAGTCAGAAGTTACTAGTGTTAGGACAAAGAATGCTCGATCCTGTAGCTGACATTCTTCTTGTATTTCTTCAGTCACTGATCCATCGTGCACTCGTTGTCGACCACTGACTCAAGAAGGCAAGCAGAGACCACAGGGCAAAGACTTCATGACCTTTTTGCCAATGTTTCTATCAGACAACCCTAATCCTAAATGTGGCAAAGGGTAAGAGTCTTATTTTATAGATCTTGCTTAGACCAGTGTATCAAAGATACTTGCTCCAGATTTTATGTCTGCAAGATTGGGTATCTGGTGTCCCCCCTAAAGGACATAAAAACACTGACATCTCACCTGTTCCGTAGTACTTTCTGAAACAAAACTGGAAAAACAAATGCATCATCAACTAAATGGAACAGCAGCTTTCCCCTGTACAATGAGAAACAATTTCTGTCATCAGTCTGTTCTGGAATATCCTGTGCAATCTTGAAATGTATGGTGCTCTGAAGCTTTTATAGTTTTGGAAACTACAAGAAACAACTAACAGCCATTTTGTGTTAGCCCCCTGAATGGCACCTACAAGTGGGCTAGAGGAGGACTATTTACAAGGGTAAATAGTAGGGATAAAAAGGGGCAGTGGCTTTAAAATGAGAGGGTAGGTTTAGGTTAGATGTTGGGAGGAAATTCTGTGAGGGTGGTGAGGCACTGGAACAGGTTGCCCGGAGAGCTGCGGATGCCCTATCTCTGGAAGTGTTCAAGGCCAGGTGGGATGGGGTGTGAGAAACCTTAGTCTAGTAGGTGTCCCTGCCCATGGTGGGGGTGAAACCAGATGATATTTATGGTCCCTTCCAACCCAACCCATTTTATGATTCTGTAAGATTATAAGTTATAAAAGCTAATAAATTTGAATGATGCTGACACTGACATCTATTATGTCACTATGTTTATACAGAGGACATGCTGCATATAACTCTGCTGTCAACTTTATAAACAACAAATCTGATGTTGGAGCTACTTATTTTATGACTTACCATACTGTACTGAGAACATCATCTGATTTTATTGATGCTATGAGGAAAGCTCGGATCATAGCAGATAACATTACTGAGACCATGGGCATCAAAGAGAAGAACTACCGGGTGTTTCCTTACAGGTATGGTTAGATCTTTCTTGCCTAACAGAGTTAGGCATGAGTTTCGTCTAACAGAAGGTAGTGAAGAGATTCTGGAATTTCTAGTAAAACCAGAAACATACATTCTATATCCATTATCACTGACTTCTCTTTACTGTGGTTGATATTAACTGACTTAAATCAAGAAACCTGTTGTTCACTCCAGAGGTAGCTCTAGCTCCATATTGGGCATTTCCTAGCTTTCACAGTAGGATTTAGTAGTTCAAACATAAGCAGGTATGTTGACCTGGGTACTTGCAAGTTGTAATATGAAAGTATTGACTTCAAAAAAGTTATGTAAATGCAAAGCAAATGCAGCAGTGAGGTCAAGTATAAGAGTACCATAATGAAATTGAGTTGGAATTGATATCTGTACAGCTGAAATACTGATTTCTTTGCATCAAAGAATCCAATCCATACTTAGTCTATCTGCAGTAGCTGCACAGTTGTTCTCAGGACCTACTTTCTGTTATCTACTAGCTGCTTATATTGAAGTGTGGGAATTACCCTGACTTCCAGACACAACCTTTATTTGAAGTGTTAGTGAGGAGCTGTCATATAACAGCCAGTGTTCTGTTGGAGTCATTCCACTGTTACAAGGAAGCCAGTTCCTGTTGGTGAGTTCTGTAAGGGTGGGAAACTACTTTATCCTTGGCACAGAAGCTAATCTAGTATTAGTATATAGCAGAGAAGATAGCTAACAACAAGCTCTCTTCTTTCCACAGTGTGTTTTATGTCTTCTATGAACAATACTTGACAATTGTGCACGATGCTATCTTTAACCTCTGCGTCTCCTTGGGATCAATATTTTTGGTGACAACTGTGCTGCTTGGTTTTGAAATATGGGCTGCTGTTGTAGTTTCAATAACTATTGCTATGATAATCATCAACATGTTTGGAGTGATGTGGCTCTGGGGCATCAGCTTGAATGCAGTTTCATTAGTAAATCTTGTCATGGTAAGTCAACAAGACATCCCTCTGCTTCTGTTTCCAAGTCTTGAACAGTTCTGTGTCCTAAGTATACCCTCAATACTGAGCAGTATTTCACTACTGAACTTCAACAGGCATTTGAACAAGAGTGAAACTATCTTAATACACAAGTTTGTTCTGATAACTAGCCCTAGTACTGATAAGATACAGCAATTGAACTGTAAGCTATTGTGCATGTGGTGGTGGTCACTTCTGTTCTGCAGCAGCAGCTGTATTGCTGCTGTGTAGGCCAGGTGCTGCTCCATAGCATCACAGGTTGTTCATGCTGAAAGTGAGGATACATAGATTCCTGTTAAGGCCTCTGCTCTATTTGTGTTCTACAGAGTAGGTATGAGATGTGCTAGCACGAGTATCGTTCCTGCATAAATGGAAGAAATCATGTGTGTAAAGAGCACCTTAGTCAAACATTCCAGAACTAGCTCCAGCAAGCAACTATTAGTTGCTCTGGCTTACCATGCCCTCTAGATGTTTGTGGCAGGTATGAGAAGGTTACAAGAGTAAACTGTTGGCCCGTGTTACAATTAGGTGTATGTTCAAACACATCTATCTACTAGATAAGGCAAAAATTAGCCTAGTTAGTAAATGATTAAGCAGCTGAACTGTTACAGTATCAAATTGGGATGTATATGATCTTGTTTGTCTAAAGCAATGTTATTGCAGCTAGTAACTGTGAACTGATTTTACTGCTCAATATTCACTGCACAGCTGCACTGCAGCCAGCTTGCTTCAACCTCAGACAACTTTGTTTTGGAGGTCAAATCTCATATCCTGCTTCCTGTTTGATTGTTTATTGGTAATGACTGGTGGTAGAACACCATGCAGTACCTGCAACCGCCTCTGGAAAGCAACTAACACTGAGCTTGTAGCTTCCCATACGATTTTAACCCTGGGGATTGATCAACAGCTGCTAGGAACCTTTTTCTAGCCTTACAATCCTGAGTAGAGACCTTGCCAGCAAAGTGCTCATCTAAATGATGTCCTGTGTATGTTTCTCTTCACTCTCCAGAGCTGTGGTATTGCTGTGGAATTCTGCAGTCACGTGACAAGAGCATTCACTGTTAGTACTAAGGGCAGTAGAGTAGAGCGTGCAGAAGAAGCTCTGTCTCACATGGGCAGTTCAGTAAGTATCTACTAACTAGGGGGGGCAAACAAGTAGCCAAGTTACAACTTTACTATTTCCTTGATGACTATTGTCTGTATTATTTTTAAGTCATAAAGATGGCCTTGCCTTTCTTTTTGGAATACTTAAAGCTCCCTAAGGTCAACCTAGGCTCCTACTAGTAATAGGGATGATGAAGACTACAATTTTTAAGATGATGCTACTACTACCTAAAAGTAGAAAACAGCTAAAAGCTTTAGCTGAACTAGTAGTTTGGACAAACCTCAAATTGTCCCATTAAGGTGCTTCTCTCTTCTGAATACTGACAGGTGACTAGGAAAGGTTGTTTTGAGCATGGGAGGCAATTGGAGCTTTGGGAACACAAGCAGGGCTCAGTATTTAGGCAGTACTGTCACATTACTTAAGTGACCTGGAGGGAGTTGGAATGGGACTGTTCTGGTGATGTGTGAACTGGAACCCAGGAAAGGAACTTCCTGAGTTACTTGAAGTAATAGTGTTCATTTGTATCTGCCTGAAGGTAAAAATAGAACTAGGTGACTGCACAGATCAGAGTAGATTTTTAATCATCCTGAGCCTGTCCTGTGGGACCAAAAGGATGAATTCTTTTCCTGAGTGAATCTTGGATTTCATTCTAAGGACTAACAGGGAAGGAAAACATAAGAATTTTACTAAATGCTAAATACTTGAAGTAAACAGATTATCTAAAGCCCTACTTACCACTTAAACACTTTTTTTTTTTTTATTGACAGGTTTTCAGTGGTATCACGCTGACCAAATTTGGAGGAATTGTAGTATTGGCTTTTTCCAAATCTCAAATCTTCAAGATATTCTACTTCAGGATGTATCTAGCTATGGTTGTGCTGGGAGCGACACATGGACTAATATTTCTTCCAGTTCTGCTTAGTTACATTGGTAAGATGAGACAGTCTCCTCTAAACCACACTTCAAACAAAACCAGCTAGCTGTCTGTGGACACTTTCCATTAAATACTTTCCATTAAATGGAAAGTATTGCAACAATGAAAAGCAGTACTTGAATGTGCCCCTTTCATTCAAGCCTGTCTGCTGGAGACCAAGGGCTGACTGGTGGCAGTGCAAGCCCACAACAGTGGGCTTGCTGAACTGAAGCAACCACAGCCTGGCCTGTGTGGTTCCACTTTGCTGTGCTTTGTGGAGGGCCCATGTGGCATGACTGCCATGTCTCATCCTGGGGACAGGATGTGGGTGGGAGCAACAAACCTCCTCTGGGACGCTGTTCCTGTGTTTGCAGAAATAATCTTGCTTTGTGGTGAGGATGGTCCAAACACTGTCCTCTTGAATGTGGAAATGCATGTGCATAGCATAGGTCTTAAAAGTAGACTTAAACTGAGCCTTTACCTTAATGCGGTTAAGACTGATTCACCTACCGCTGCCCTTGTTGCCGCTGCTAACAGGTATTAATAGCTAAGCAGAAGCATGTTTCTGAATGTTAAGCTGGACCTAGACAGTAAGATCCTGTATGCCTCCTGATGACTGTCTGATTGTCTGTAATGCTGAGACTTTGGAGTAACTCTGTGTTCTCTCACTCAGGCCCATCAGTAAATAAAGCTAAAACTCGTGCTGCACAAGAGAGGACCAGAGGTACAGAACGGGAGAGACTCCTCTACTTCTAGTTTTTTAACAGTGTTCAGTGGACTTCCATGAACTGTGGCTTAGGCCCAACTTTCACGAACTGAAGTGCAGCAATGTTCTATGACTATCACACTGTAACCACCACTGACTCGACTTCTGCACACATTCAACTAGACGATACCAGCTGCAGCTTTGGACATAGCTTTAAACTCAGGAAATGCTAAGTGTGGCTCAAGTAACAGTATTACTAAAACTAGATGTGTTAATAAGATTTCTAAAACACTTCTGTTTTCAAGAGGTTGCATCTTTTTCTTCTAGAGACCTAAACCAGCTGTATTGAGAGTTGAATAGCATGTTATCAATGAAATCGAGGTGATGTGTATGAGAATGGACTGCTAAACCACTGACACTAATTTTAAATGCAGGTCAATGCAATTTTTGTCTCTATTTTTAGGGGGAAGCCATCACAAGTTGTAATATTTTTAGTACTATTTGCCAAAATGTCTTGTATATACTTTATTATAAAATAGCAATTTTGTAGTTCAAAAATCTACTTAAATGCAATAAATTAAGTTTATACATTTCAGTGGAAGAGTCTTTCAGAACGTTGTGGGCTTCATGAGAGCTTGCTCTCCAAAAACTTGTTTGAAGAAGGTAACATGTTCTTCACAGTGCTCACCTAAGGGCGACAAAATAAAAGTTAACGTTCACTTGACAACTCAGAAACAGAATGAAGATTTTTGTGTAGTTTCAGTTAACTTATCAATACTAATTCTTTAATGCTCTTGAGTACAGGAGTTTAAAAAATAGAAAGCAGTGGAATACTGAGGTATTTCCAGTCCTGTGGCTTGTATTCCAGTGGTGAAGCAGTTGTTTCATCTATGTAATTACTAGATCTAGTTTGTGTACCTAACCAGCAGATTCATATCCAAGATACAAGATCTTGGAGTGGGATTCTGTGCCTACAGACTGTCAGGTGATCACAAACATTGCTGCTGCAAGCAGTTTAGCTTGGCTTTTAAAGGAGGAAGAACTGTACTATAAAACAGGCCTTGAATTTTTGTAATTTGTGGAAACAGACAACTGAACTCAGAGGTTTCCTGACCCAGTTGCTGACCTCAGGAGAAAGCACTAATTGGAGATAATAGCTCTGCTAAGCTAAGCAGTGAGAGCAACTGCAAGTCAAACAGGTTAGTTAATCTGCAAGTTGCTGCTTGGCTCAGTCTCTTTACTCCTAGTCCTTCTAAAGGAGTAAGACAAGTTGTTTCGGAACAATGCTTAAAGGTAAGCCTAGATATAGACTAAAATGTACCGGGAGTTTTATCTTCTAATACAGACTCAACTGGATTGGAAGCAAAACAAATCTTAGTTGTGTTTGCACAACTGAGTATCTTGCTTATTACTTACCTGGTGTGAAACTCGGATTTCCTCGTAGCCGCTGATTTCTTTGTTCAAAGAATCGAAATATGGTATAGAAAAGCATGTCATCCTCTGCTTGCTTTGCTGCATCGAGGAATTTGCGGGCTGATATGCTGTCGTGTCCTCCAATACCCCTGATGAATCTCAAGGCAGCCAAAACTTGGTGTTTGGACAACAGAACTTCCACTATTTCATCATTTGCTGTGGAAAGTCTCTGTGAAGTCAATCACAGCTGTAAGGTTATGCTTCTAATGAATGCACATGACCGAGATACTAGCTAGTCACTTCAAGCTTGGTCAAGTAAGCTGATTGACCAGTCTAACCCACATGTGACACGGAGTTACTATAGTCAGAAATGCTTACTTTTAACATGTCCAGTGAGAGCTGATGTGCAGGAGGGTAAATGCTTTCCAGGGACAGTAAGAGACAAGCCTAGAGCAAAAGCAGAAATAATCTTAAAATTACAAGGATTTCCCACGTCCACCACCAGCTTATTGAAGCTACTTGTCTCACATACCAAAGGCTTTGAGTCACTGAGCACATGGTACTGCAGAAACTGATGGAGCATGTAGAACAGGTTGTGTTGAACAAGGGTTTTGATGACCAGCTCATACAAGTAGTGCTGTGAATGCAGGAAGACCATCAAAGGTATGTCTCTATATCAGTTTTTACAATCAAAAAGGCATTATTGTATAGGACTGAGACATTTCATGGAGCAGTGCAATATACTTGGCATGTAAGTGATTTACCTGAACTGCAATCTGGAACTGGTTGAGAGAGCGAATGTATTCCATCAAGACTGCAATAGTGAACTTATGAGGTGCTTCCTGGACAAGGAAGAAAGTGTTACGTGGAACTTGAATAGCTTCTCTGTTAATGACAACCCTGTAAGAACGGGCATCAAAGTACCCTAATCTTGACAAAGCCTTCTGCAGCCTATCTCAAGAGTCAGCTTAAGTTGGCTGCTCTG
Organism: Lophotriccus pileatus; assembly: GCA_035583135.1. Lineage (NCBI taxonomy): Eukaryota > Metazoa > Chordata > Aves > Passeriformes > Tyrannidae > Lophotriccus > Lophotriccus pileatus. Next base: position 104,444,751 of record JAWWES010000081.1, on the reverse strand, counting down.
AGCCTGCTGCCAAATTAGCCCTTCAAATTACTTAATTTAATTAGCCCTTAAAATTGACTTACCTTCTTCTCTGTAAATACAGACAAAACATGTGTGTACATGTCAGACTGGTCAATAACCGCTTGAGTGCGGACAGGACGCTTCAGGAGTGGATTACTTCTACTCAGGCCTGTTTCTACCACCTAGAAGAAAAAAACGTTTTTAAGAAAGAAAACTAGTGGTGTAGCACAGTTCTAGTCAGACTCAGATTTGCAGACAGTTTTGTGCTCTGAACATAACTATGAACATATTAAGGAGGAAATTCATGTTATACTAGATGGATCCTGTTCAGTAGGGCTTTCCTATTACATTTAAACCTGCTTTTTAAAGTTATATGAATATAACTGCTATTATACGCCTCAAAGCCAGGAGATGAATCAAACTTATTACACTGCAAGCCCTCAGATTTAGAAGGATTTTGAGTATTTGGCTGTACTGTGAGTGCTTGAACTTGGTATTGTAACAGAAGTAATTATGAGATGCATCAGGGCTGAATATTTTATGCAGTGATACAGTGTGCAGCGAGATCAGTGGTTTGGAAACTAAGGTAGCAGTTACTGATTCAAAGTTGCTCTTTGAGCTTCTACCTTCTTCCTGCTCTCAAGTGCTGGGGTATGTTAGTCACCACTCTGAACATGAGCTGTGCAGCACCTGCCACGCAAATGCTAAGTGGAGGTCTTAGTGCACCTTGCACAGTAGATTTCTACTGGGAGCCTGAGGCAGCGAGGACCTTGGGGTAGGCCCAAATTTCCTAAGTAGGAAAGAGCATGACTTCACCATGATGCCAGCTGAAATGGAAATAGCATTGTGCCATCTCTGTAAGCTGCTGTAGCTAACATGGCTTACCATAGTATAGCTTTGCTCAGCTTCCAAGTACTTCTTATATTCATGATTCAGTTTGTCAAAAACAGTTGCAATCACAGACAGTGATCCCCTTTCTGGCTCATTGAGCACTGAAAAGAGAAAAAGAAAAAAACAACTATGAGGGGAAATAACCAGGGACTTTAATGTTCCTTTTATCAAAAGGTGATCTCCACTCTAAACTTTCAAAAAACACTTTCAATCACATCAGATGTATTTGAATTAAAGTGGCTGGGGAGTTGAATTCTTTAATGCTGTTAGATTTTTTTAGAATGGTGACTGAGGGTAGTCTACGCAAATGACACCCTACCGGACCAAGCTGGCCTCAGAGGTGATCTTAAACCTAAGAACAGCCCAGCTACCTTGGGTGAGTATTTATGAATAAGCACTATTGTACTCTGAACATACAGATAATGCATTTGAACTTACTCTGAGAGCATACAGATAGGATGACCATTTTGCATTCTTTTCTTTGGAGAAGGAAATCCATTAGTTTTCCTTTATCTAGCAAGAGGTTAACTACAGGTTCAAGTTTCACTTGAAGACTCCAGAGGTAACCTTGATTTGGAAGAGTAAAACAAAGTGAATTGCCTTATACAGTATAGCCTAGGCATCCAACTTTTCCACCTTTAAACAAAAACACATCTAGATTATCACTTATTTGCCTGTGTTTTAGAGCAGATTACCCTTGAAAAGTTGTAGTAAAGATATAGTGCCATCCTCATTTATCACTACCAAGAGCCATCAACTTAGATGTACCTAATCAGTCACTTAGGTTTTAAGCTGCTTTGTGCACTGCAGGTATAAATTAGTGCCACCCTGACACGGAATACTGTAAAGGCCAAGAGTTCATCACTTACCTTCACTTGCACTGATGATAATATCAGGTTGAAAGACAATCCAAGAAGAAGAATCTAAATGTTAAAGTTTTAACATTCATATTAACATTGATTGTCTACTGTTGCTACTGAATCCACATTACTGTACAGAAGCAGATCCCATTAACATACTTTCATTTACTGTCACTTGTGAGGTTTTTCAACCATGTTCTTGGAATTATATCTTCAATTTCATGGTGTACCTATTCAGCAATTTCATACATGTGTCTCGAATGACCAAGAAATGTGGTATTATACTAGATTTCAATATTTACAACTGTGAAAGCATTATGAGTGTTATGAAGGATATTAGCTTGAAGTACGTATGCATAATCAGCTAAAGCTGCACTGAAGGGGTCAGGGTAACAAATGCTAATTTCTTCCATGCTTGTGGTTTTTACATTTGGAGAGGATTTAAAGGATACAGAGTTTACACGGAACAGGAGCCTGACTTGTCACAGAAGCTGGACCTGCAGAAAAAAAAATAAAAGAGCAGTAGTATTCTGGAAGCTGTCCTAACTACAATTTTATACTGAGATGGCAAGTATGGATTGTAACACTGCAGCATGCAGTCGAAAAGAGAGATCCATTTGTGTAGCCAGATGTTCTACAAAGAAAATCTGACACTGAGAAGGCAAACACATTCTTCAAAACAGGACTGTTTGGTTTTTCAGCTGAGGGAAATAACACATGCAGAACTATTCCAGCTCTCGTACTATAACTTTAAATACACTGACTCCATTGGCTGTGTTTGTGTAATTGAAAGGAAGAGTGATTTATACATTCTTATCTTTTGTTTAATATAAATCTACACCTGCAGATTTATCAGTCATACTTGCTAACATGTGAAAGAGCTTTTAATGTGCAATCTTTTTTTGTATAGAAGCATCTCTCTCTTCTACAAAGAGAACCTTGCTGCTTTACCAGCTGCTAGGGAAATTATGCTTAGACTATTTCTAGCTACTTCCAGCTTGAGGGTAATTACCTGCTACTCTTCTAGGACAGGAGAAGAGAAAGGTAATCCAAGAAGAATCATCTAAGTGTTGAAGGTGTAACACTGATCATAGTGTTACTTCTAAACTGGTCTCAAACTTGATTCTGACCCTGGATTGTCTTTCAGCCTTTTTAACTTTCTAAGCCACATAGTTGTGACTTAAGC
>JAWWES010000081.1:104404793-104441706 GCA_035583135.1 Lophotriccus pileatus | reverse complement strand
TACACCTTAAACAGCAATTCTTACTCTTTAGGCACACATTTGCAACACAAATTTGTGCTCAGTTACTCCTTACCTTCTTCTTCCCTGACCCTCTCAAGTATGGTTAACTGAAATGTTAGTAACCAAAATCCTAAAAATTGAAGCACTTGTGTGAGCTGTTTTAAATATTCTTGGTAAGTGTTAGGATATTCATTATATAGTGGTTTTACCTGCTACAGGTATTTGATAGGGTTGTATTGATCGAGGTGGAAGTACAAACTGATGGATGGTAGTGGACCCATCAAATTCTCCTCTGAGTTTGATGTCAAATATAACTGAAGTCTGCAATCAAAAAGAGGAAATTAGTATTCACAAATGTGAATTACCATCCATTTACATGCATTTAGGCTGCTTTTCACATTTTAATCTTGTATTCTCTGTTAGAATCACTGAATGGTTTGGGCTGGAAGGGATGTACTGTGGGTAGGGAATCCTTCACTTATCAGCCTCCTCAAAGCTCCATTCCATCTGGACTTGAACGCTTCCAGGGACCAGACATCCTGTTATAGGGTCTTACCACCCTTACTGTAAAGAGTTGCTTCCCTGTATTGAAACTAAGTCTATTCTCCTTCGATTTAAAACCACTGCCACTTGAACTATCCCTATAGGCCCTGGTAAAAAGTCTTTGATATTCACGACAAATTCACTGCTCAGTTATGGATGCTAGAAACTGTGAGGAAAATTCTGCATCTTCCTGTGGTATCCTCATACTTCTACCATTCAGCCTTGTTCAATTCAGGTCACTAACACGTCTACCCAGCACAGACTACCCTAGAAAACAGCTTTGCTTTCAGTGCCAGTGAAAACTGACTTCAATTACTAGTGTCTCACAAAGTGAAGCTGAATATGTTTTCTGGGTTTCTATAGTCATGTTTGTAGCTTGACCAAAATGCTCAAGAGTAAGTCTTTTGAGTTAAATGCTAATGTGTAGAATTAACACGAAATGTAACTCAAATATCAACTAATCATCCTAAGGAAGTAATATGTCCCAGTTCTTGAAGCTGTCCCAGAGAAGATAATACAAGAACCCAAAGTCTTTCCACAAGTTATGAGCAAAGTACCACTTTAGCTTTACCACTGACCAAGTCTTCCTACTGAGACTACAGACAAGCAAGTTTTACCTATGCTATCATATGCATAAGAAAGTTTTGTGTTCATTCAAATTTTTTACAGATCCAGGCCTTCACAGTAAATGACCACAAGTTTATGCTATAGAAACATATAATTCAAATGTTCATGATATGAGAAGTGTTCCAGGTTAATAACTTAGTACCCAATTTAACTCCACCTCTTTGCATAATGGTTTAAAAGCCTACACAGTGCAGCAGCAGAGTATCATGGGAAACTTAACAAGAAGCAAAAACTGGAGGTATGAAAAAGCAGGCATTAGCAACAAGCCTGAATAAGTAATAGCCCAACAACGTAAAAGAATAAATTTGAATCTCTTATACTGTTATGGTTTTGATCCTGCAAATACTCTGCCTTTTGGCAAGGGCAACATAGAAAAATATTTTCTCGAGTGTTACTAATATCTGCCCATAACTTCTAAAAGTTACAGCATGTCATAAATAAATCAGACCTCAGTATCCTGATGATGTACTACCACCAGGTTATCCACCACGTTCAGTGCAAACTTCCCAGTTCTGTTCAGCTTTAAAATATGTGTCTTCTTACAGGAGCCCTCTCTATGGAAACAAACAGAGATGAGAACTGGTCAGTAAGCCTGTTTAGACTATAAAAGCAGATGTCTCTTTGTCCTGGTTTTGCTAGAACTCAAGTTTATTTTCTTCCTAGTAGCCAGTACAGTGCTGTATTTTGGATTTAGGATGAGAATAATGTTGATAACACACTGATGTTTTAGTTGTTGCTAAGCAGTGCTTACCCTAAATCAAGGACTTTTCAGTTTCCCATGCTCCGCCTGCAAGCAGGTGTGCAAAAAGCCAGGAGAGAGCACAGTGGACCTGAACTGGCCAAAGGGATATTTCATAGCACAGGACATCATGCTCAGTATATAAACTGGAGGGGGTTGGCCAGGACGATTGCTGTTTGTGGACAGGTTGGGTGGTGAGCAATTGTACTGGGTGTCACTTGCTTTTCGTGGGTGTTATTCCCTCCCTGCCCCTTTTCATTACTCCTAGTTTTTATTTCACTTATTAAACTGTTTGTAACCTATGAGTTTTTACCTTTTTCTGATTCTCCTCCCCCTCCCAGTAGGGATCTGGGGAGAGAGAGAACAAGCAGCTGTGTGGTACTTAGTTGCCAGGTGGGGTTAAACCACACATATTATGAATTGCCACTAACGTTTTTCATTCTGCTCTTACCTGGGTAAGTGATAGAGGACCACTTCTGCTCCTGTACTGTTGGAAGTCCTCGAGTGATGCCTCAAATACAGAACATAAAGCTGCCCGTATCTAACAAGACAACAGGATTAAAGCATTATTTTCAATTAAGAGCTCTACTAGTCTGTCAGAGACATACATTTTATCCTAAAAGACGAGATGAGATTACGTAAGTCAGATAATCATTTAATTAAAAGAGAAAGACTAAAACAGTACTTGATATATTACAATGCGTGCAAGTTAGGCATCTCTGAACAACTCCTCTAAATATCAGTTAGTAAATGAAACATTCTCAAAACTTCCATACTAATCAAGAACAATTTCATGTAACACTTCTCAGGTTGCCTCCCCTCCCCACCTTCCCCCAAGAGGGTTGTTTAGATGTTTTGTTCAACTGAAGCACTTTAAAGAAACAGCATTGCTAAAACAAGAAAAAGTGCCAGAAAAAGTTCTCTCAGCATCCCCAAACTGTCACAAGAAAAGACCTGATGACTTGGATACGTACATTGTGGCCATAGCAATATCTCTTTCAGAAAGGCTGAGCTTGGACGACTTGGGTGCTGCAGGTAACTCAATTTCAAATTTTGACAGTTTTGCCATGGTTCCACTCTGTTAAACAGCAAAACAAAAGCTGTCAAGACCTGAACCAGAAAGATCCCGAGCCACCTTCCCTCAAATGCGTATCGACGGCGCCCCCACGAGGAGAAGAGTGGTCATAGCCGAAAAAAAGGGGTTTATGCTTTCGTTCCTAAAACAACCCCCAGTGTGTGATTCTAAACGTACTTCTGCTATTGTAACTTTACTTTTATAAAAGCAACGTCTTGATTTCATGAAATCACCTTCAGCTAGAAAAATATGTCTATTTTAACTATGTCAAGACAAATTTGTGTGCAAATCCCATGTAAAATCGTCCTGGCAGCTCTCAAGTTCCTGTCTGTCTTCCAGCAAAGTGTATGCTCCAACTCTTAAATAACTGCTTACTGGGGAAAATAGCATTATGTCCTACTAGCCACAGTTGGATTACTGATAACTTCAGAATCTGCCTTAAAGCATTATCCCTGCTCCTGCCCAAGGTTTCTTCTCTCCTCTTCCTCTTTTCTCTGGAATTTATATTTAAGCATGTTTTAAGAGTTTCCAAAGCTTCTACTGAAATTCACTTCCCGCTCTCATTAACTCATTCCTGAGTGCGAGGTATGAACATTACAGAAGTATTTCCTTTGCTAGAGCTCTATTTGCAAATATTATTTTAGTACAGTACCTTTCTCAGGAGAGCTTTAAATATTACCTCCTGAACACAAAATAAAAATTATTTAGCTTCAGGCTACAACTTCACACAAGATGTTAAAGAGGGGGAAGCGTGACCTAAGTCAATAAAACTGTGAGAGGATAGTGAGTTGCTGGCTACCCAGCCACCTAAGAGAACATCATTTCAGGATGCAGTACAGACCCTACACAAGATTAACCCAAGCCAGGAAACCCACTTGAATAAGCTGCTTTTTAATCTCTTCCCTTAGACTGCAACAGAAATCTTCCTACTCCTTTGACATGAGCAAGCAAAATGCTGTAGTTCTTTTACTCGTTTTAAAAATCATCTAACTGCATGGTTAACTTAAAAGAGATTCTAGTTTACACTACCCTTTTTCCAAGAAAAAAAGAAAAATATTTTCACAGAAACTCTAAGTGTTGTCTATAGGGAAGAACACCAAGAGAAATAAATACTGCAAACAAAGCCCTCTTGTGCTTGGGACAACAGCTGTTTCTTAAGTGTCACCTTTGCTCTTTATCTGTTTTTCATCCACTCACATTTAGTGGATGAAATCCATCCTTTCACACAAGTGAAAGGCCCCTCTTTTTTCTTTATCATACTGCAGTGTGCAAATGTCCATATTAAAAGTAAATCTTAAATACCTATTTAAGTGAAAAGAAAAAAAAATAAAAGACCACTTGAAAGACATTTAAGTTGTAAAATATTTATATTTAGTCATTAATTTTTTCTTTCCTTTCAGAAGATCAACTGTCCAACCTTGGCTGGACACACCTCTTTCCAAAGAGGATGTAAAAAAGAGCGAATTACTTAATTTTAAGACACCATCTAGGAACTAACTTATAGATTTGCTTATTGTCACACAAGGATGTGAACATGTGCATCTCTTGAAATAAATCCAGGAAAAGCAACAGAATACTTGAGTGAAGAAGCAGCTTAAGAAAAGGAAGCACGCAAAATGAAGAGTTTGGAACACATCCCTTTACCTTGAAATAGAATGGCTGCAGGACATTGCCAAGGACCGTGGTGGAAAGAAGGATAACAGAGCTCTCTGGACAATACATGTACCAGTTGACATTAATACTCTGATTCTTCAGAAGTTTTAAACTTCGTTTCTCTGGTAATACCTGGAAACACAGGATATTAGCATTATATTACCAGCAATACTCCAACATCACAAATGGTACTACATAGTAGCAAGGAATAGTAAGTGAGAAACAGTTAAGTGTAAGGACAGTTACAGGGCTAGAATTAAAAATCAGAAACCTGACAATTACAGTTGTGGCCCCAATTTACTGTAGCTAAGGAAATGCACATCATATCCTCAAATCCTAATGCACTCAAAGGTGTTGTGCCTTCCCACTCATCCAGATAGAGGTATAAGTTCTGTCCATAATAAACACCTAGCTTGACACAACTAATGAAATTTTATTAAAAAGTTCTTCTTATTTGTATTACCTGGTAGAATTCAATTCCTTGATCTGTGATGAAGACAATTTCTGTAGAACTTGTCCAGCAGAATCCTAGAATATTGGCATTCTTCGTCTTTTAACAAACAAGCAAAGAAACACCCTTTTACTTGGAAAAAATAACTATTCAGATAAGCTAATATTACTAAATGAAGAACAGGAGACCATAGGCAATTTAGGTATCCAGTCTCTGGAGTTAATACTTTTGACCAGCCAGATACCCAGCACACATCAGTTGCTTTTATAAAGACTTTCAAAACTACACATGAACACAGCTACTGTATGACCTGGATTTCTCACAGCATGTAAGATTTACAAGTTTATTATACAGGCAAATTTTATTTTCAACCTAGATAAAACTAAGTTCTTCTGATTCAAACTGTACTCTCAATTCAACCAATTCCTGACATGAAAAGCAGGTTCCTCATGTTGAGAGAAATAAAGAACGAAGTGGAAAAATTTGCCTTGGCTTCACTCAGAAGTCTACTTCTACTACTACACTCAGAAGTTTCACTACAATAAATGCTTTGCTAGAACAGTTTACTCCAACACATAATCCTAAATAACAAAGCAGACAGTGCTTCAGCTTTAAAAGCTACAGAAATAAAGGCATTTGTACAAATCAGGTGTATAAAAACTTACTTTATCATTCTATTACTCCAAAATGTAATTTGTCTTAGTTAAAAGTTGGAAACTAACGAACAATGACAACGGTAAAATAATCATCAAAACATTAGAAGGATTGTTTAAAAATACAAAAATTAATATGCAAACTATATAGCTTACTATTACTGATTAGTGAAATTAGGGTAAAACATCTACATTAACATATCTGGCATTAATACAATTACTGTCCACTGTTTCTGTATCATCAGCACTTTGTCTCTTCTCCTTCCCAAACCTTGACACTTGTGGCCTCCACAGCATTTCCACTCCCTTCTGGGAAAGAATTACATTCACAGGACCAGGAAGTTTCTTATGGGATTGTCAATACCTGTTTGTTCACCTGTATTTAGATAAATAGTGGTGACTACCTATCTCATTTACTCCACATTAGTGTTTTGAAAGGTATCTCAATTAGTTGTCTGTAGAGTAGAGGCCAGCAGTGTAACTAACATTAAAATTTCACTTAAGCATATAAGCTGGGGACTTTTAACTTACCTTACATTCCTGTGTATATTCTAGCTGAGGGCTATCTGGAATAAAATTCAAAAAATCCTGCAAAACACCCATTAAGTGTATTAGCAGTTATGAAGCACAGAGGGGGTACATACACAGATGCAAAATAATAGATCCTAGTTTATCAAATTGTTTTGGATGACATATATTGAAGAAAAACTCGACTTACTATATTTCACTTCACCCCTGCCAGAGAATTCTTTATAGAAGCTGGCTCCCCCTTACACTGTTTCTGAAATGATGATATTAGCAAAACAGCAATGCTGCCTGTCCAGCCTCTCAGGATGAGGAGGAATTTTTCACTAAAGCTGTTGTTAGCCACCAGACCTCTTGAACATTTGTCTCAGAGACTTCTACTCTGGTACTGTAAGAAGATTTCCAGCTCTAATTCCCTATTTGCAGGGTGTAGGTTTCTTACCACACTCTTCAAAGTTCTCTGCACAGCCAGGATCTTGTTCCCCAAGGAAAATTTGATGCACTTCACTTCTCCTTTATCTTCCATTCTATACAGAAAGAAACAGAACTTATGAAATTATCTTCTAAAATAATTTATTATAGAACTCTGTAACGTACCCTCAAAAAAAAAACGATGAGAGGGGAAAAAGGTGTAATGCAAATGCTTTTGAATACAGATTATTACTGTTGCCTGGCAGTAATGGATTCAAAACGCAGACTGAAAGATAATGTCAGCTCACTCTTCAGAAATCCTGAACACATTTTTTACAGAATCGCTGAAAGGTTGCACAAATTATCATTTGAGGTCACTATAAATGCTTAGCTCTGTTGGCCTGTGGTGTGGAGAGTGGAAGACTCCTGGGACTACTCAAACCTGTTTTATTAGTCCTGTCCCAGTGAGTCTGGAGTTCTGTGGCACCCACCAACATCCTGCAATCAGCTCCTCCCAGAACTACATCTAATTAACACAAGCTTACTTGCTTCCCCATTAGGACACATCACCTGGAAGAACCTCTTACATTAAAGAGAGAGTGAGGCTGTTTTCACACCATTAAACAAAATAAAAAATGTACTCTTACCAAACAAGCATCAGTTCAATTGGCATGGATAAGGTAGTTCTACTTCCAGTATATGTTATTAAGTCCACAAAAAGGGAGAGTGAGATAGTCAAGCAGAAAAAATTGTGGAATCTCATGAACTTCTCTTAGTATTTTCAGCTCCCTCAGGACTTGTGACAAGGGTAGTCAAATAAAAATAGCAACTTTCAGGAAGGCCCTATGCAATATCTAACGGATCACAGCAAACAAACACACCTCAACTACAAACTGTTTCACCCACATCTGTACTGAAGCAACCTTCAAGTGAAGGAACTCTTCCTTACACATGGACAGCAGAGTTCAAAGAGCCATCATTCTTGAGAGTGGCATATATAAAATAGTTTTCTAAAGACAAAGTCATTTAATTGAAAGTACTGTTGTTCTCAGAGGCTGCAAAAAATGTTTCCACAAGAAACAGAAGGCAGAAAAGAAGCCAAGTTAGATTAAACAAGGAACAGAATGCAAGAAACCCACATGTAGATTTGTACATTGTGCTTGACTCACAGGCATAAAGTTCAGAAATTACACATTTAAGTTTACTTCATTCTGTTTAACTTGCTAAACTGTATCCTTGGAGAAGTCATGGTTACTGTAGGAATCACAAGTCTGAATACCCATACTCTCTTGCATGTTATAGCATATTTTAATAAAACACTATTGTTTTAAAAAAAAAAGGAAGACACAGCCTAATAACTTTTTCCCGCCCAAAAGACTATAAATTTGTAAGGGCAAAGCATACCATCTTAACTGCAAGATTATCACAGAATCACAGAATATGCTGAGTTGGAAGGGATCATCAAGTCCAACTCCTGGCCCTGCACAGGATAAGTTTTATGCCTGAATTACAGCAGATCAGGCATAATCATCTAAGATCGCATAATTTCATCCCCAGACAAAGGTGCATTACCTGAAGGAGATGGGATTTCTATCCTCTAAACCTTTAACAACAACTCCTGTAGCTCCACCAGATCGAACAGCAAAAACCTATAAAAAAAGTTGTGAGCATATTTTTAACTTATTCAAAGTCATAACCTTAACATGCTGCCTTTCCTATAAGCCACGCTTTTAATTCTTCTTTTACTAGATACAATTTTTGTTCTTTCACAGATCTGCCAGTTCACACTAAGATAATCAATTCCTCAGTGTGAATAATCAACTCCTTCCTCTGGAATTCCAAGTTTCCTTAGAGTTGACAGGTTTCCACTGGTACTGTTACAATCTTGTAGCATATTCTGAACTACTGGGCACTTTAAAACAGTAAAAGTCTCTACAAGCTATGCTCTTTTTTTAATTTCTTATATTAATATTTTCCTAAGTCAGGTATTAGTAAAAGTATCCAAGACATCAGGGTATTGTTTAAAACAAAAAGGAAATCAGCTCGGGGATTGGGAAGAGATGCAACTCAATGACCCAGAAGTTTGATCCCAGCAGAAGGTGCTACTAGCAGGAATAGTTTAATAGTAATCTTCAGTTTTGCACTGGTGAGGCTGCACCTTGAGTGCTGTGTCCTCTAGTGACAGGTCTGGAACACAAGCCCTGTGAGAAGCAGCTGAGGGAGCTGGGGCTGTTTAGCCTGGAGAAGAGGAGGATCAGGATGACCTTATCCCTTTCTACAACTGCCTGAAAGGAGATTGTAGCCAGGTGGGAGTCGGGCTCTTCTCCCAGGCAGCAAGTGACAGGACAAGAAGACATAGTCTTAAGCTGCACCAGGGAGACTTCAGTTGGACATTAGGAACAATTTCTTCCCAGAAAGGGTGATTAGGTATTGGAATGGGCTGCAGAGGGAGGTGGTGGAGTCACTGTCCCTGAAGGTGTTTAAGGAACGACTGGACGTGGCACTTAGTGCCATGGTCTAGTTGACAAGACGGTGTTCGGTCAAAGGTTGGACTTAAGTTAGACAACCTAAGCTGTCTTGTTTCTTGCAAGAGCAAGAAACACATCCCAGAAGTACTGCCTCCTCTCCAAACGCCACATGTGGCAAAGCCATGCCATCTACATGGGGAAGAAAGCTTGAAGGTTTTGACTCTGTGAATGCTGAGGTCACAGAATGGTTATGGGAATTAGACAGCAGAATGCATCCACATCTGCATAAGCCTGATGACAGGCTGTGGATCTTTAGCTATACTGAGCTGAATGCTCAAAAGCCCACAGGGATATTATGGAAAACATGCTTAAAAGCACTAAAAGCCAAGAAATGGCCACTCGGGTCTGAGACACAAGTAAAGCTATAAATATTAATTTTTTATTATTATATTGAATTTCAGGAATTGAAAAGGAGGTGGCAGGGGAATCAGAAACATTGGGCTAACAGTGAAGTGACAAAGTTTGACAGTCACGCTGGGACGCTCGGAACAGAAAGGAAAAGCGCTGACGCTGGAGAATTCCAGAAAGACCTTAGGCAGCGACAGTTAAGGCAGGTGAAATTCAACCTAATAAACTGGCGGGGGGGTCGGGAGGTGGCAATCTACCGCCCCTAGCACGATGACAAGTCGTGCCGAGCCAGCACCCAGAGGGAAGGGGAACAGCCAGGCTCATGCTCAGCAGCCGAGGGGAGGGGCGGACAGCGAACCCGGGGTGAGAGCCTCCAGACCCCGCTCCCCGCAGAGCAGCAGCGGGGTGTGCCGAGCGCCCCGACCCTGTGAGGGCGGGGAGGCCCCGCCGGCCCCCACCTGCTTGTTGGCCTCGTCGAAGAAGACGCAGTTGACGGGGTTCGCCTTCTCGAAGTGCACGGGCCGAGCGCACAGCGCCAGGTAACACCCGCCGCCCTCCGCGCCGGGCCGCCATCTCCCCTCGCCGCCTTCTCCTCCTCCTCCTCCCGCTGCTCCCGGCAGCGCCTCCTCCTCCTCCGCCGGCCCCGACGGCTCCCGGCTCATGGCGGCGGCCATGGACGAGCCCCCCCGGCACCGCCCGGGCCGCCCTTCCTGTTTACACTCCCCTCGCCGTGACGCGGGGCGCTCCCGCCTTAAAGGCGCCGCGGCGGCCGGCACGGGGAGAGAGTTCCTGCGCTTGGAACAGCCCGCATCCACAGCTCGGAGAGGCCGGGATGTGTCGAACGTCAACGTCTGAAAGGCGCCGATGAGCTTAACGAGCGAAAGCAGGAGCCTGAGAAGATGCAAAAACTCTTTCATGAAAGGTGTGCAGCTGAGGAACGCGAGGAAGGAGCGTGGAGTTGCAGGATGGTACCACAATGCCAATATTTAGGGGTGCGACTATGAGAGGAGTTAAAAAAGGAGGAATTAAGGTGCTAGAGTTAGCACTGACTTTAACCAGTGCCACTTATCAGGGCACTCCTCTAGCTGGGAGGGCTTATTCAGCTTGTTAAAGCAAAGATTTAGAACAGTAAGTAGGCAGACAAAAGCACTTTGTCTTTCTAAACCGAAACAGCATCGAGGAGGCCGCAGGGAGTGCAGTGCTTTTGGCCCAACCTTTTACAGTACTGTAAAAAACAAACCAAACCAAACCAAACCAAAACAAAAACAAAACAAAAAAAACCCAAACAAAATAACAAACACAACCCCAAAACTTTTAGATGGGGAAAAAAAGAGGAACCAGCTACTTCAGAGCTCTGCCTTTTTTTGTCCACGCATACTGCATCATCACTGCGAATCAGTCACTATTGATCCTGCTCTGCAGCAAGAAACTGCTTCCAGTGGCTTGTTGTAAAATAGTTCAGAAAAGGAAATTATACTCTGAAAATAGCCCTTATTTCAGGAACAATATTAATAAATCATTATTGACTTAAAGTCTGGCTTGGTCCTCAGCATTTATTCTTATTTGTATTTTAGTCTTGAGAGTAAACTAGCAATGAGATTTTTTTGGTTGATGCACTGGCTAATGTCTTAGTTCACTAGTTGTAAACCCTACAGTAAGATTCAGAAATTTTGAGAGAATATGAATTATATATTTGCTTATTGGTTTAGAAAGGGAAATTTAAAAAGGGGGGGGGGAAGACTGAGATTATACCGATTGCAAAATTTTCAGATTAAAACAGAGTAGCACAGCTTAGTACAGGAAAAATACAAATTTAAATACCAGATCCTAAGACTACCATACAAACAACTGCTGGCTGACTTGTGACCCAGTTAGTGCATCTGCAATAATTTCACATCAGAATAGAGATACTAAGGTCACAAACAGGAATTACAGCAAGCTGTTTGTTCTGCAGAATCCTCCTGCATCATCAAACAATGCTATGTTAACTAGAGAGGACAAGTATTTCCAAAGTATTTAAAGTACCTAAAAGTTTATAATTTTCTACAAAATAAAATTAATTTCATGTTAGCCAGACATTTAGTTAATCCAGGTCAAAATTTAAAAAATTCTACTGACATTTAACCTTCTACTTCTCTAAAGAACAGTATACACTTCCTATAATTGCAGTACAAACTGAGCTATCTCGTGGGTGAAATCAGCAGACAAGTAAATAAACACACAACTTGAAACTCTTGTGGTAGAAGTAAATCTGATGGTGAATTCCAAAAGTAAGATCCTATTTGCTTAATAATAATAACAATAATCCTGGAACTTTTTATTTCAAAGGAGTCCAGGAAAATGCTTGTTTTAGCAAATTCTTGTTTTCAACTACTTAAAAACATACCAAGGAGTCTTAAAATCTCAAAGCAAATTCCTGAGCCAGTTTTACTGCTGGAAGTAAATATATATATGATATAAAATATAGAATACAGAATATGATTGGGCCCAATAACTTTAAATTAGATCTAAGAAAAATTGCTTCATTTATTGGGGGGGGTGTTGATTTGGTTTTTTTGGGTCTTTTTTAAACCTATGCTAGCCAAATTTTAGAAAGAAATTAAAAATTATAGTAACAACTGTGGGTTCAGTCCAAGCACAGTGATACAAGCAGGGCCCGTTTCAAATGGCAAACAGGCCAAAAAACACCCTCCCTTCACTTCCCTTTATCTCTGCTCTCTCTTCCTCTCACCTGATGCAAGTCTCTGCAGATATCAGCATCTTTCCTAGACAAGAACATTTTAAGGTATTAGCAACCACTTTCAGATTTTTTTCCCCCCCTCTAAGAAATGTTAAGAGTATTAAAGCTAGTTATAAGCCTAGAATAGGATTAACCTTTTCTTTTTAAAAGCCTTCTCCTGTGAAAGAGATCTGCTTATATTTGACAACAGAAGCTTGTAGTCTTCCTGAAGGGGTCAGCTAACAGCAGCACCTCATCTGTTCTTTCCCTAATGCCATTATTTTGGGAAACTTTCACTGAGAAATTCAGAACAGACTTAAGTACCCAAGGGCTGGGATGAAACTGGCAAAACTATCAACATTGTTTACTGTTCATGTAGTACCCACCCAAATAGTAATTTTTCTATTGTTACAAGGAATTAGTGTAGTCCTACCCTAAGACTGGTCCAGTGAAACACCGAGGATCAGTGAAGGCCTGTATGATGCAAAGAACCATGCAAGAATACCACCAGAAGATCTTAAGATTTTACTTCACCACCAGTTTTTCAACAAAGAGATAAAAAAGTCACTTTCACAGCACACTGTGAGAATGTCACATGTAGCATCACTATATTCTGCTTGATAAAGAGCAGCAATCAGAAACAGCAATCTGTTAAAAAGAAGTTGATTCGAATTTCTTAATTCCAAACCATCCCACTACATCAGTCCATCTTTAAATGTGTTGTTTTGAAGAGAAACATTGCTAGATTTTTAGAACTTGGTAAAAAATAAAAAAGTCTGACATTAAGAATAAAAGCATGAAATAGACTGTGGAAATTAAATATTTCTAAGTGAAGCTTTTTTGCTTACAGGTGCAAAAAGAATACTCAGATTTGTCTATGATTACCTTCAGGTCCAGCACCTTTGATGCTCTAAACATTCTGGGCAGAGACAGGATTATTACAGAGTTTTATTTTTGATTTGCACCGAGTTCTTGGAACTATTTGGATATTAAGAGCAAAGCTAACTGATCTTACTCTTTGCACCTTGGACGCAGCCCTCAAGATTTCCTGGCATGACACCAAGGAAGTCCTCTGCAGGCTGAATTTATCTGTTTCTCCTGTAATACTCAAGTGTATTTACAGAGATACTTAGAGCCACATTCCATATACTTCAAATGAAAAGGTCCAGACTTTTGCATATATAAATACATTAGTTTGTTAAATTAACATTTTCATACGATTGCTGTGCGTAGTTTGACTTTTCATTTTGCCCTCGGTGGAAATGGATGAAAGGTTCACTGACATATGTCCATACATATTTTTTAATTAGTCTTTCAAGCTCCAATAGGAAAAAAAGAGAGGGCTCTTCTCATGTGCTTTCCCACTAAATATTTGGATGATATAGATGATTTTTTAATTTTTTTTTTTTTAAAACATATATAAGCTCTGAATCATGCAAAATATGACCACCTGAGCTACATTAGTCTAATGTGACTGGGCAATTGGTGAAGTTGTCAGACTGTCCAAACTGGTAGTGACACTCCATTCTTACAGTGCCAGCCTGATGTGTGGGACAAGTTAAAAAAAGCAAACCACTGAGGCATCACCATACGCTCACTTGTGTTTTCCATTTTGGTATTCCCAGCCAACCACTTTCTCTTGACATCAGTAGTTGACATTTAGCACTGCACCAACATAGTTAGAAGCAGTAAATTTGTGTTTTGTTTTGTTAGCAGCTATACACTCAGTGCTATTCATCATATATAGGTGGGTCTCCATCACTTGAAAACGTTGACAGTTTCTTTCCATGATTCTGCACATGATCTTCATTCATCTTCTCCAAAGCTTCAATCTAGAGAGACAAAAATAAAACCGTGCTGAAGTCATAAAACCACGCCTGCACTAGAATGCTGCTAAACAGCGTTAAAAAGTAAATGACAGAGCGGGTATATACAGTGTTGCTATTTCAGTGATACAGTCACATGTACAGAGAGACATATTTTGGAAGTACAGCTTGAAACATCTGTTCTCAGCAAGTTACTGAGTAGCACTCCATTATAGTTTCAAGCTAGGTAACTGCAATGTACCAGTTGCAGGGAGGACTGCATGATTCTTAAGTCTTTGGCTGTATTTCTCAAAGTATAGAAATGTCCCTTTCTCCAACTCTGAACACCTCCACTGTAACTCAGCCAATTCTGCAGCACAAGAGAAATTCCAAGTAATACTAACATTAGAAATCCACTGCAGTAATTTTTAACAGTGAAAGTTGAAGACATATATACTTCAGTGTTTTATGCAATCAAAGTGACACAGTACAGTAGCTTCTGATTGTTAAATTTGGATTGCTTCCCCTTCTACTCCAGGGGAGATAATTTTGACTTTAGTCCCTAGTAACAAAAGTCTGAAGTTTAAGGATGAGCTGCTCAAATTCACCTCTATGTAAGCAGCAATGTTAAGTCTTTCCCATAAAACTTATAAGCACTAAAGGTTACATAAAACAAGAAAAACACCGCGCTCTACCCCCCAGTGCTCACACCATAGTCAACGAGGGAACTGTTTTTGCTTGATTACCTGATACATAATGATCATGGAACTGTGACATTGTGTTCCCTTTAGCTTACTCTGAGGACCTTCCCCAGGAGCTACCTAGTTTCAAGCTGCCACACACTCCATGCTGGACTAGCATAAACCTATATTGTCATGAGTAATTAGGTAGAGTAGAATTGCCATGTCACTCTAACTTTAATTAGTAAATATTGACTGTTTGACAACTTGTTTTTTCAATGTCTGGTATCAGGATGTATGCCTTGAGGAGTTACAGACAAAGGTTGAAAATTAAAAGCCAACAGTGACCAAAGACTCCTACATCCATATTTACATTAGCATGATTTTAGCCTTGAAAATTGAAAACACTAGCCTAAACTTTGAATTCTAATAACTTAACATCTAAACCATCAAAATAAGCAGCAGAACAATTATTATTTTTAACCCAGCTTTCCTTTCTCTGCACAACCTTTAATGTATGTAAGGGAAGACAACAATGCTAGCTTTTAAACTAAAACCAGACCACCAGATTTGCCTTAATCCTGAAAGAAGCAACTAAATACAACATGAAGCCTTTTACACTTGGGAGCAGGGAGATCAGGAAAGAGGGTGGAGAGGCCTGTTAGTATGAGTTTCTGTAAACATTTGTACTAGGTTGAAATACTCAAGTTTTTAAAAAGAGGTGCAGAACCACTGCTGAAATTTTATTCACACAAACCAATCGCACAAACTAAATGTGGAAAGTTAGGGTATGCTACTACAGCTAACCAAATTAAAATTGTTAGACAGATAAAGCTATACCTCTGCTTGGAAGTCTACTTCATTGTCAGCTGTAATATTTAAACCTGAGACAGCGTTGAAGAGTTCACGCTCATTAAGTGCTTCTGCCACACCTCCTTTCTGGAAGAACTAGTCAATATAAAAATCACATATTAAACAATTTACTAAACAGAACAAAATATTCCATTTTCTTCCCCAAGTTACAGTTACAATATTTAGTCAAAATTACGTTTTTGCTCTTATTGACCCACGGATAAAAAGAACTGAAGGAAGTTTTAAGTTCTAGTGGTATCATTTTACTCTTCCACACTTTTTTCCCTTTCTGAGAAGAACATCATCAGCATGGACAATATGCAACAGTAATCTTGTATATATGTGGTAGTGATCGTTTTTTTACTAAGTTGTATTGGTTGATTTTTAATTAGCTCTGAATTGATTTTTATCGTGGAAAACATTCAGCAGAACAGAAGATTGTCAGACAAAGAGGTCCTACCTGTGCAACATTCCTGCAGTCTCTGAACAAAAACTCAAGTCCATGAGGATGGGTTGGCTCTACAGACTGACTGACATCAATGAGCCAGACCTGTAGTCACAGACAAATAGCAATTCACTTTGTATTAAAATTTCACATTGGAGAAAGTGTCCAAAGGAGGAGATGGTAAAGGGCCTTGAGGGGAAGCCATATGTGAGGAGCAGCTGAAGTCACCTGGTCTGTTCAGACTGGAGGAGACTGAGGGGACACCACATTGCAGTATATAACTTCCTCATGAGGGGAAGAGAAGCGGCAGGCACTGATCTCTCCTCTGTGGTGACCAGTGACATAAGCCAAGGGAATGGCCTGAAGTTGTGTCAGGGGAGCTTTAAGTTGAATATTAGGAAAAGGTTCTTCACCCAGAGGGTGGCTGGGCACTGGAACAGGCTCCCAGGGATGTGGTCACAGCACCAAGCCTGAGAGAGTTCAAGAAGCATTTGGATAATACTCTCAGGCCCATGGTGTGACTCTTGGGGATGGTCCTGTGCAGAGCTAGGAGTTGGACTCCACGACCCTTGTGGGTGCCTCCCAACTCAGCATATTCTGTGATTCTGTGAAGCCTTTCCTCCCCACATTAAGAAGAAACTCACCTTCCCATCATGCCAAAGCATGTTGTATTCACTCAGATCTGCATGGACCAGGTTGCACTCCTTATACAACTGCTGCATCATCTGCAAGGAACCAAATTAATGAAAGAAGTATGCTACACTCCACATAAATATTGCTTGCATGACAATAAAATAAACAAACAAACAAAAAAAGGCCTTTCCCCAATCACTGACCTAATTTACACAACTTTTACCCAAGTTTTCAATAAATTTCCACACGGGGAATCGCAGTTTTGGTACTTTGCCAGCAAACTAATCTTTTATCACTGAACTTAGCTTTGGCAAGCCTGAAGAATTAGTCTGCTAAACTCAGGTCAGCTCTGCCAACCTGTCCAAGTGCACGAGACAGATAAACACATTCTCTAAACATACATGTCATTTTCACTGCCATCACAGAGCAAAGAAGTCTCAGAGTTGTAGATGCTGAATCCTCACCAGCATACATATTCATATAAAACATGGTTGTGTTGCTCACTGGTCTCACAATTTGAGGCCTAGACCATTCATGTTACCAACATGCAGAGTTGGTTGGCTTTTTTAATTTCTGTAATGTAATAGTGAGTAGACAGTTAGCAGGTATATGTTTGAACCAATTACAGCAGAAAATAGAAAAATCCACTGTGCAATACTCTAACTCATTCTTCGATTTCTAGGTTTGCTGAAGAGGGGGGTGGGAAGGGCACGATCACTGGAAAGTGCTTAAGCCTTGTAAATTAAGTGTTTGGTAAGCCCAGAAAGACTTCAGAGAATTTTATAAACCACATGCTGCTTCTATAAAAGGACTACTTGCTGATAATTCCTCTACTGCTAAGTATCTATCTGTCATCAAGTCCCAGCATGTCTTCCACTCAGATTAAGATTAAATTTAAATATCTTTTTTTAGTGGATAATTTATTTATTCTAAGTCACACATTAAACAGCAGCAAAATAAGACTTTGGACTTCATATCTTGAAAGTGATGCAAGCATCCTGAAAAGTAAATAAATGATGATTTACCCTTAATTTATTCTCCTAAAAGAAAACACAACCCAGAATTGGAGGAGAAATCAGCATTGTCTTACACTGAGAGTCTGATAGTAGGCCTTTTTCATGTCTTCACTACTGAGTGTTACATCCTTTAGTTTAGGAGCTGGGATTTGATCCTTGCCAATGAAAGACATAACCAAGACATGTTTCTTAAGGATAACCACTTGAGGACAAGGAATTCCTGCATTTTGCATTCTGTGGATCAGAAAATTG
Organism: Lophotriccus pileatus; assembly: GCA_035583135.1. Classification (NCBI taxonomy): domain Eukaryota; kingdom Metazoa; phylum Chordata; class Aves; order Passeriformes; family Tyrannidae; genus Lophotriccus; species Lophotriccus pileatus. The sequence goes on along the minus strand of JAWWES010000081.1, from coordinate 104,423,751 downwards.
ATACTGATTAAGAAAAACAAAAGCCCCAAAACCATATAGTCCTAGTTCCTGCTTGCTCATTTCCAATCTGAGAGAGCATGTAAGAAACTTGATCCAGAGTAAAAAAAGTCTTTGAAATAGAGAGAATTGAAAATTGAATAAATTTATTTATTTCACATAGGAAAATTCAGATCCTAAAGTCATAAGTGAGTCTAAGAATGCTCACTGAACACCAATCACTTTTACAACTAGAGCCTGCTAATTTCACGGGCTTGTAAATTCTGCTGCCAAATCACTGAAGATGCTGACAACTCATTAACCTGTAAGAAACCAGAGGGTTTTTCAATCTATGGCACATTGTATATTATTTTGACCTAAAAAACAAATCTAAACTTCTACCCAGACATAGTGTATCTTCCTTACACAGAGAAGGCATTTGACAACTATACTTGATTTTTTTTTTTCTTTACCTTGTTAAGTTATGCATTTCTTTCTCAGCCCACATACGAATAATCTTTCGTGGATTCAATTTACTAAAGCGGTCTTTAAATCTGTAGTCATCCTTGATGTATTTGTCACGGTTCTTGAATTCATTAAGAGTTGTTTTAAACACTTTGATGGCACATTCCGGAGGAATAACTTTATCTTCAGTTGCACTTCTCATGGAAAAAGTCGAATATACAACGAAGTTAACTATTCACATCTTTACAGGCAAATGCATGCTTTTGGGTTTTTATATAATACAAGATATAGCAATTTTTAATATAAGAGAAGTCTGACTTTCTATCAAATCTAGAAGTCAACTCAATTTAAGTTGATAACAATTCTATGATTAAACTTGCATATGTATATTTGGGGTTTGGCATTTTGATTAGATGTTGCTTATCAAACAGGTTACATCTCCCAGCTTGGTATTATTTTACTTAAATGTCATGGCTAATAAAAGCCCTGTTAATGGATGTACTTGTTGCAAGAATTTACAGGTGAAAATAGTCTTCCCTTAGAACAAGAATAGTGGCATCACAGTATTTTGTAAAGCACCACAAAGATATTCTGCATTGAACAGTACCAAGCAAAAGAACACTCCTGAACATCACTGAAGCAACAGTCAAGTTAAAAAGAAAAAAAAATTAAAAAGGCACATCTTTTCTCCCCAGCTCCAACTTACCTCTATCTTAGCATCTCTAAATAGATTATCTGTATTTGGGTTTTATTAATTCTTTCTAAAACATCATTAATTTAAAGTGAGCTAAATGCACTACAATCACTACTAACATATTATAATCCTTCCAGTGTGGCAGTTTTTACAACTGGATTCTTGCACAACTCCCAAAGGGAACAGTATCCCAACACTATGCTCAAGGTAACCCTAAAGTAACAAACACCACCTCCACTGAGCTGCACAGATGGAGCTGACCATACAGTGATCTGTATGGAAAGACAATCTTCAGGTAGCCTAAAATCATCATGACAGTTCTATAGTCTGCTGCAGGTTGGTGGAAAGAGTTCCTCAGAAATCTCAAGACTTCTTTTTTAAAAAGAAATACATCTTTTTCTACAGAAAGGCAGGTGGATTTGTCCCTGTTCGTTAAATAGACTTCAAGGAGGAAAGTAGGTATTTTTTCACTTCTTGGTTGGTACCATTTGGTTTTTAGATATTATTATTATCTGCGTACTTTAAAGGCTTGTAAATAAAAAAGATGCAGCTGTTTAAATATTTCTGTGGTTTCTGCTTTTTAAATCAACTCTGGTACTTAAAGCTACCATCAGTAACAAAAACATACTTACTTCCCTCCATAGGCATGGAAAACAACAGATTCTTTTCCTGTGCTGATGCAGCCTGTGATGGTCTCCAGCATCCCAGCATTGACCATCTTGTACAGAAGTAAACGTGTTTTGGGATCCACTGCTTTCTCCTAGAAGCGAGAAATGAATATTCAATTCATTAAAATAATTCTTTGTTTTATAGCGAATTTACAATATTTATATACCACAAGATTTCAACTATGTGGAAAGAATAATATAATAATAAAATTCTCTCAACTGATAAAGAAGGAAAAAAAATAAACTGAAACAGATGAAGCAAAATCAGTCTGCTCCAGGACTGTCACCTTAGGATTTAATACTGTCAGGTTCCTTATCAGCTGTGTAACGCATACGGTATTTATCAATTCCACACAGACTCAACAGCACTTTCTACAGTGTTTACAAGAAGTGTCTACAAATCATGATTCAAAATATCCTAACTATTGTACTTCTTTGATATCAGTAATAATAAAGCAAAGTTGAAGAAGTCCACAGCAGGAGTCACGAGAGGTCCTACTCTAAAATCACCCATAAAGCCTACCAACTGACTTCCTAAATTATCAAGTCAGTTTAGCTGGTCACCTCATCTTCCTGGAACTTGCTATCAAGACAGATATTTGGAGCCAGAGGGCTGAACTGCAGAGGATTAGTCCTCTGGATAGTTTCTATAAATAACTTCCAGACACTTTATTCGTTATAGCTGATGAAGTTTAGGCAAGTTTAGAAAGACAAAGAGGAAAAAAAAAGTGGAAGGTGCTTGCTCTTACTTTAATATGGCTCTCATAGTAATGCAGCTCAAATAAAAACAGCCTTTTTGCAGTACGAGTTGGCTGATACCATCTCCTTCAGCAATGTTAGTATAATATTACTTAACTGTTTTACTACAAATGGAATGCTTCAAGAAGTTACCAAAGCAGTGTTCAGCTATTACGCAAGATAAAAAGTATATAGAAAGAATTTATTAAAAACATACAGCAGTGGAGTGCTCCTTCTTTTCATGGAGCCTTGCACTTCGACGTTCCTCAGAGTATGCATGTTGCTTTAAGGCATTGAAGACTTGATTTGACAGCTTTAGGTCCATTCCAATTCCATCCCCAACTTGGAATTCAGGTGCAAACTACAAGCAGAAATAATAGAAATTAAAGCATCGTTACTCGCAAACCTTGTTACACCAAAAGTTGGCACAAACAGAAATTTGTCATTCTGATTTGGAAATACCCTGGGTAGATTAGGACCTATCTGAAACCCACTTTGTGCAATGTTGTCGCTACGTTAAAAAACATTGCTTTAAACACAGAACTCAAAGTTCTGCCCAAATAGATATGAGATTACCTAACATCCTGCAAAAATAGCACTTGCAGCATTTCCTTATTTGCACAAGCTACACTACTTACCTTAAAGAAAATGGAAGGCACGTACTATATAGACAAACAGACTGAAAAGCTGTAAGTCAAACAATTGACTGAAAATAAGTTACTTGGCTCATCAGACAAAATTAATTAAAAAAAAGAGGTTACACAACAGCTGTGCCTTTCAAAAGTAGCTTCAGTGTTTTATTTGCCTGTGTGCCAAACTTGCCGATAGTTTTGTTTTGCTAAAACAGTTCTGTGCAAATTCTTGAGTCATGGTCAATTACAAACTATTATTAAACAGAAAAGCTGCACAACTCAAACTACCAATTTGAAACCAAACACTACATTCTTTGATTTGATGGGAGAAAAAATCTTCACCCTATCCAGTAGCACAGATGGACAAGCATTAGTTCTTTGGTTGAATTGCAGCATTCCAGTTTTATACTAAAAATAAACTTCCCTAAGTTTTAGCTTACATTTTCCATGCGAGCAGTGTTCTTTCTTCCGCATACCACTTCATCATGTTTAGTAGTAATATCTTTTCCTTTTCCTATGAAACCCCTTCTCGGTGTGGTAGTAGGTTTATCTGCCAGCAGTGAGAAAAATAAATCAAACTTTACACCTAAACAAACATCATTTATGCTCACAAAGGTCCTACAATGTCCACAAATGTAACAGAATTTCAGATTACTTCAATTGTATGATTTTAGTGAAATCTTTTCTAATCCTAAGCATGACATTTTCTTTTGCTATGCTATGACTTATTTCTATGTCTTCTCTGGGGTGTCAGACACATTTTTGGCATATTAAGACAGGAATACTCAATGTCATGGGAAGATGATATTGACCCTAGCCAAATGTAGATGACAGATATGCCCATCTCAGAATACTTTCCACGTACAATAGTTATTTAGCCAGATTCATCCACTGGAGCCAGCCAATACACTGGCAGACAGAGGCCTGAAATTACCTGCCCAACCTCCTGCTTACACCTCCCAACGAGATAACCTACAACTGATATACCTCCTTACATTCAAAGAAAACTTGATTTAACTATGTCTTAGGCCTATGAACTGAAGAAATGGTATTGTTTGAAACTGTCACATACCTGCTCTGTATGGATCATGACGGGTATCCTGCCAATCAACCTCATCCTCTGAGCTGTCACTGTCATAGGGATGCACCTTCCGATAATTTTCGAAGGATATGGAGACTTGACAAACAAAAAAAGTAAGTATGTCAGTGATTATCAGGGATTTGCTATTTCCTCACAGCTCTGCCAACTTAAACAGAGTGCCAAGAATATCTCCAAAGCAAAAATATTTCTTCTGATGAAGGTACCTTTGCTATCGCCATTGATCTTCTTCTCTTCACGCCGAAGCTGTGCATCATATTCCCTGTCAAATTCCATCTGCAGCATCTGAGCTAACATTAGGTCACTAGAAGTGTCAATATTTTCTCCTGTAATAAATGGGCCTTCAGCAACACTGTATGAGATGAAAGCAGAAATTTTAACAATTTAAACACAGTAATCTAAGCATAAACCACTGCTTTGTATCATTTCATCACTTTATACAAAAGATTTCATGCAGAGCTGCGCAGAAAGGAATGGATCTCAGCTGTCTGCCTCTCCTTTAAGCCAACACTAAATATTAATAGATCATGACTTCATTTCTCTTTGCCACTTTTTTATGATGGAAACATTACTTAAACTTTTACTTGTTTACCATTCTGTGAGAAGCATTACGCTCTATTTTTAAGGTGTTCTTCACAAAAAAAAAAAGAAAGCCTACAAGTGTATGTGTGTGTGTACATATTTATATGTTTTGTAAATAAAAATAAATAAAACCCCAAATAGTGTTGCTTTACTTTGCTCTGCTTCACAGGAAAGACTGCAGTAAAAATTTTTATAAGTTTAGAACTAGTAAGCTCTTGGCCCTTGTTTAGAGGTTTCAGGTAGTAGGAGGATACAGGTGATATACCTGGCAGTTCTTGAAGTAACATTTTACACTGTTAAAAGGAGCTCTAAAAGGGCAGAAAAAAAAACCCCAACCATTTCTGAGATTTCTCTAAACATAGCTTACAGCTTCTGGGTTAATGCACCCAGAAAATGCAAAGAAAATATCAAGAAAGAAAGAAGGGCAACAAAGAAGAGAATCTAAGGAAGATTTTTAACTGGGGAAGCCATCTTCACTGAAAAAGATCTGAAGAAGCAGAGTTAGGAGGCAACAGGCAAAGCATTTGCTATATTGCTTTGCCCAAAGCACATTGTAAGAACACGCACGAGAGAGAGAAGATGGCAGCACAACTGTGGAGATCACTAATCCAGGGCTTGAACTTACGCAACCACTTCAGGAAAAGCAGCATTTTCCTCTTCCAGCTGCAGTTCTTTTGCCAGCTGTTCACTCATTACATCAGCAAGAGAACATGATATTGATGTTGTGTTAGGGGTTCCCCACGGACACTGTAAATAAACATTTTATTGAAATCAGCAAGATTCATAAAGTGACGACACAATAATCAGGATAATTAGCTATCGCTGGCACCAAAATAAGCTCATGTAATCTTGTAAGAGCTTGTCTTCTACAGATACTTAGGGAACTATGGTGTACTACTCAAAGAGTAGTTTCATAAGCTCAACAGGGAGAACTGGGGTTGAAAAGACGTTGGTAGTCACTAATCGGGGGAGGAAAAAGTCAACTTGGCAGTACTCTCTGAAGACAGGGTAAAGTCTTCCCAGAAAGTTTGCTTACAAGTGTACACACAATCTGTGTAAAACTTCCCTTGGAATAACACAACCGTAATAGCTTATGCACAGCTTCCTCCCCGGTTTTTAGGGCCCTGAAAAGACAGCCATCATAAAACATCCCCTCAAAAACGCAGAAACACACACATAAACTCGCTGGGGGAGGCGGCGGCTGCGAGTGACGAATGCAACCAAGCTGTGACTCACTGCCTATGGCCGTGACAACCAAGCTCGCTTAGCTCCAACTCTCTGCTCGCCAGCAGAGCTTGGAGAGAAGCAAACGTGTTTATCAGGCTGCCACAGCAGCCCTGTCCAGCAAGTAGATAATTGCCGGTAGCAGCAAAAACGCCATTCCCCGTCCATCGCTGCTCGGGTGGCTCTGCCGAGTGACCGTGACCCTGCTGGTGCTGACACCGCCCCGCAGCGCCCTCTCCACGGCCTCGGTTCTCCTCCTCCTCCTCCTCCACCTCGCCGGAGCCCGGACAGCGGCGGCCGCCCCTCTGCGGCCCCGGGCTGCCGGCACAGCGCTCACCTTGCTCTGCCAGGCGGGGCCCGGACCGGCGTCGGGGGGGGCGGCGGCGGCGACTCCCACCGAGTCCATGGGGCACACAGGGGCGGGCGGGGAGCGGCGGGAGCGGGGTCTCTCTTCGGGGCAGTGACGCTCCGACTGCGAAACCTTCCGGGTCCTGCCCGGTCCTCCCCGGCCGTCAGGAGGCCCATTGGCCGCCGGCTCGGGCATCGCCCGCCTTTCCGGTGATGTCAGCGGGGCGGCCGCGGCGAGCGGGGCCGGCGGGGCGGCCGGGCCGAGCTTCGACAGGCGGCCCCGCAGGGCTGAGGGGCAGCGCCGGGGCTGGGATGGCGGCAAAGCGAACGAGGGGGAATTAAATAGCTGGCGTTCGTTTTTATCTCAGGAAGTAACCGAGGAAAAAAGCCAAACCAAACCAAACCAAACCATACTAAACCGAACCAAACCATGAGTGAACGGCAAAACAAATGGACGAAATGGAGTCCAGAAGAGGGCTACGAAGCTGGAGAAGGGACTGGAGCACAAGTCCTATGAGGAGTGGCTGAGGTTGTTTAGCCTGGAGGAGGCTCAGGGGAGGCCTTATTGCTCTCTACAACTACCTGAAAGGAGGTTGTAGCCAGGTGGGGGTCGGCCTCTTCTCCCAGGCAGCAAGTGACGAGAGGACATAAAGTCTTAGGTTGCACCAGGGAGACTTGGGTCGAACATTAGGAACAATTTCTCCCCAGAAAGAGTGATTACGTATTGGAATGGGCTGCGGAGGGAGGTGGTGGAGTCACCGTTCCTGGAGGTGTTTAAGGAAAGACTGGACGTGGCACTTAGTGCCATGGTCTAGTTGACATGGTGGTGTTGGGTCATCGGGCAGACTTGATGATCTCAGAGGTCTTCTCCAACCTAATTGATTCTGTGAAATTAAATAGGTGATGTTTGTTTTTTATCTCAGTAAGTATCTGAGGGAATGGGGGAAAAAATCCCAAACCAAACCATAAGCAAACAATTTAATCCCATACCTCATGGTAAATACAAAATTAAAATATTTTGTATGTGACCTACCACCTCTTATGCCTCAATTTTATACATAATATTTATCTGGAAAATAGTATTGTGATTAAAATGCCCTATTTCCAGGACAGGGGCAACAGAATGGCATTTTGCTGCGACAGAGATGTTGTTTAGGTCTGCTTGGGCAAGTTTCCCAACAAAGAGGAAGTGATGCCTAGAACCCTCAAGCCTGGCTCACCTCCAGCTGTTGAAGGTATCTCAGCAGTTGTAGACCAACGTGCCATCACAATTGCCGTCAATAACCTGAAAAACAACATAGCAAAGTTGGCTGGCTTCAAGAACAGAAGTGGTAAGGGATTGTATAGCTCCTCCAGCCTGCTCAGAGTAAGTTCGGGGTTACACATCTAGCAAAGCCCATGCTGCTGGGTAGGCCCAGCAAACGCTGCTCTCATCAACTCTCTGGCATGCAAGAATCAGCTTCATCGGCCAAAGTTCATCTACTTTGTCTTTAGCAACCTGCAGTGATGTGACATACTGCAATCTCCCAAGACAATTTGTTCCAGTGTTCATTATTGCAGGAAGTCCCCGGCTAAAAGACAAATCATTTGGAAGGTGGTAGGGACCCAGGTTGTAATGGACAACCTGCAGGTACTACACAAGCTTGTGCCATGGAGAGATTATAGTGTCATAATATCATTTGGGTTGGAAAAAGACCTTTAAGATCACCAAGTCCAACCGTTAACACATCACTGCCAAGTGCTGGTGAGGGTGGATTTTTCTAGCGATGAGTACTAGTGTGGTTCTTGTCCATTCTGCGCTTAGCCCTGGCAGAAAGAGATTATTTCTTTGCCTTTGCAGCTGCCTTTTTGGGATGTGAAGACTGCTGCCATACCCCCTTCAATCTTCTTTGTCTAAATTTAACAGTTTTATAAATGAGAAGAATATCAAAGCAGTGTCCTGCTGCCCTGGGAAAATCATTGTTCTTGCACAGCTATGCAAGCACTGATTAAGAAAATGGGTTTTGGTAGTTTTTGATTCAAACAGTGACTTAATATTCCTATATCTTGTTATTAAGTTTTTAATTTTCAAAAATAAGTCTTCTATTTTAGTCTCTTAAATATTACCTGATTAGGCCTTGATCCCATGACCTCTTATATGAATGGATCAAGCTTTGAACTGAATTGTAGTAAGAAGAAATGTTCTGTAAAATGACATCTAAACTAAATTGTTTGCAACACATTCACATCTCACAATAAAAATAGTTAAAAATCTAGGTAGAGCAGAAACTTCCCTTCATATTAATCAAAATCTAGAGCAAAGCTATATAGCAATTACTTAGTGTGTAATTCAAGTCAGTCATGATAAACAACACCAGCAGAAATTTGTAGCTTCCTTCTTGATCCCTGACTGTAAGTGGTTTACAAGAATTCAAACCTGATTCTGCATTTTGCTGTAGGAAGATACATCTTCTTTGTCTGAGTTTCCCACTTGTAATAAGAAATACTGCAAAAAACCAAGAGATATCACTCTGGAAATGATACCCCACTGAAATATGAAGCCAAAAGTGCTCTTATCACATGCTTTCATTAGTCTCTGTAGATATCTGTAAACTTTTCTTATTCTTTTTTTAAAGCTTTACAGGCTGAATTTTTGGCACAACGGAAAGTATACCGTTGCTTGCAAAATAGACCTCTGCCATGCTTAAATAAGCAGGTGCTCTACAAAGTGGAAATGCTGTGTCGCCTACCCGTCCATCTCTAACACTGACAGTGGCTTGTCAGTGATCTCTGTAGGCCTGGATGGGCCAAACCTTTCAGCACTGGAAATCCGATGTCTGTTTTGGGCCACCACCTTACAAACCAGATAGGATCACGTCTGATGCACCAAAATGCTTGAATTTGTCCTGGTGCAGTGGCAACTGTTCAGCTGTCGCACTCTGTTGACTTTGTCTTTGGAGGCTAAACATAGCAGGTTAGACAGGCTCATTTTATGGGCTGGGTTTGACTACTTAGTGCGCCCTTAACTCCCCAGTTTAGGCCATGCTCAGTTCCTTATTTATGCTGCTTAGTCCTCCAAAAACAGGGTGTATGTGTACAGAGAGAGCGTTATCTGAGCAAAGTCAAGGTCGGAACTGCAGATATAGAGTCTTGCTAATGCCAGGTCTGGCAAGAGTAAGGCTTACCTAGGCCATAATAAAAGGATGCCCAGTCACCATGACTTAATAGGGAGTGTCTTTCTCTGCTTCTCTACCTCCCTGGGATATTTATAGTTTACATGTCACCAATTAATCATATGATCATAGAATAATTTGGGTTGGAAGGGGCCTTTGGCCATCTAGCTCAACCTCCCTGCTGTGAGCAGGGGCACCTTCAACTAGATCAGGTTGCCCAGAGCTTCACCCATCCTGAATTTGAACACTTCGAGGCAGATCCACCGCCTGTGCCAGTGTCTCGCCACCCTCACCGTAAAAAATACCTCCCTTACATCTAGTCTAAATCCACCCTCTTTCAGTTTAAAGCTATTCTCCCTTGTCCTATCACTATATGCCCGTGTAGGAAGTCTCTCTCCGTCACTTTTGTGGGCCCCCTTTAGGTACCGCAAGGCTGTTCTAAGGTCTCCCCAGAGCCTTCTCCAGGCTGAACAACCCCAGCTCGCGATCATCTCTTGGCGACTGGACTCGCTCGCTCTGACAGGTCCGTGTCCTGTGCTGACGGCCCCACACAGCTGGACGCAGCACTCCAGATGGGCTCTCACAAGGGCAGCGCAGAGGGGGACAATCACCCGCCTTGCCCTGCTGGCCGCGGTTCCCGGGATGCGGCCCAGGACGCGGCCGTGTCCGGGCTGGGATGGCCGCGGGCGGGCCCCTCAGCGGGCAGGGCCGCCAGGCGGCAGCAGCGGCGCCCGAGGAGGCGGCGCCCATCGGAGCGGCCGCGGCGCGACGTGTCGCTGCCATGGCCGGCGGGCGGTGACAGATGTATTTGAAGAGGCCGGCGGGCGGCCTCGCCTTCTGCCTCTTCTACCTGGCGTCCTGCTTCACCAACAAGGTGAGGGCGGGCGCGGGGCCGCCGCGGTCCCGGAGGGAGGTGCGGGGGCGCTGGGCAGGCGGTCCGCTCAGCGGGAGCGGGGGCGAGGTAAGTGCGGGCACTCAGGAGGAGGCGAAGGAGGGATGATGCTCTCTGCTTGCCCTGACCTGCCTTGCTCTTCCCGGGGAGAGCCGCGGACCAGCCCCTCCCGGACGAGACTGTCCCGCGAGTGTAAAGTTCCCTGGCATTCCAGCCCGAAGGGCCACCGCCGCTCAGCAGTGTACGGTCCCGAAACTATAGGACTGTCTGCTACCGGTCTCGTTTTTCTCGGTGTGTGACATCTTAACCTTTCCGCGACATAGAAGTTCCAATACTGGCTTGTTCGGGAGAGAAAAGAGGTGACATCATATCATTCCAATGAATGAAGTATTATAGAGCCAGAAATTAGGCTGCTCTGAAAGTATCGCTGATGCTGTATATATATTGCATTATTGGATATCTAGCAACCACACCCATTCCCAACAGAAGATCTGTTAATTGGAACAATAATATCCCAGGGAAAAATCTGAAATATTGGAAGTGTTGTACCAGTAGTGGAAAAAACGTTAACTTCCATGGATCCTGCGGCAACTTAATTAGTCAGCAAATTAAGGAAAAGAATTTTATCTTCCATTGTGTAACTGAGTTGCTTATTAGTGTTGCTGAGATGTTTAAGCAGAAGGAGAAGCAGGCTTCAGATGGCCACATTGCTAATAAAATTGTAGACTTCAAACATAGTTTGAAGCAACAAACATAGTCTGAAGTAGTTTTTTCACTCTGGGAGGAGGATATAGAGTAACTGCTCCTTGCTGTCCTATTTATCTTAGACTGTGTGTTTCTGGTTCCGATTTGTGAAAGAAAAAGTGTCATTGAATGAATCATTATGGATTTCCTGGGAGAGGGCTAGAGAAAAGTAGCATTTCAGAGGTGAAAATGAAACCTCTTCTGGGCAGTGGCCACTGGTTTCTGTTCCAAGGTACGCTTGCCATTAAGGATGCCCAGAAACAGACTGAAGTCCAGACAGGAAGCAAAGTCTGTAGGGAGAGATAATGCGCTTGATTTGACAGACTGTTAGGAGCAGCGATTAGTTAAACAGAAAGAAGCTAGAAGAGCTGCCAAATTGCGTCATGGATTGGGAAAGGTACTTGGCTTAACTGTACTCGAGAGGAAGTCAGAAGGACTTCGACATAGGGCCTCCATTTTCAAACCTGAATGTAGGTTTTAGTGTAATAAAGTTAAAAATAACTAGAATACAGACCTTTTAGTTGTTGCAGGTGGTATGCAAATGCAGGCGGGGGTACGGACATGTGCATATATATTGTCCGGATTTAAAACCCATGTGGTAGTTCTGACTCTTGTATGTGTAATATGGCTCATCAACATGCCTTGTCTCTGTATATTGATGCCAGCTTCTTAGTGACACCCTACACACCTAAAAACTGGACCTTGCAAGGTGCTCAGCACTGCTTGCTCTCTGTTGAAAGCTTTCAGCTTCTCCTTTTGCCCCTGACAGCTTCTGCTGGCTTCTGGAAGGAACAGCAGGTATGTTTCATTTCCTCTGAGGAAGAATGCTAAGGCAACAACACAGAGACTTTGCATTTCACCCCCATGTATTACATCTCCAATGGGCTTCACGGACTGCTTAGTATTTTACACAAAATAGCATGTGAACAGAATGTTAGGTGTGTAAGATGCATTGATCATAAGGAGACAGTTACGTTAAGATTATTGGTCTTGATTCTGCCAAAGGTTGCCTCTGTGGTATGATATGATTTTAACTGACAGGTGCTTATGGCTTTTTGTTTCTGTTAATCCTTTTCCCATTTAGTATGATGCATGGAGTGTGCTCAGAAAGTGTAAGTACAATTCAGAAGGTAGCCTTCTCCATTGTTCAGTCACTCCATGCCTCATATACTTTAGTGTCTATTACCTTCCACAGTGACTGAGGCAGCATCCAGCAGTTGTGGTGTGGGAAGTGTCAAAAATGAGTGGTTTAGGTTGCTCAAAGAGTCACTGGCAAAGGTATCAGCAAGAGTGGGTGTAGTATTAAAGTGAGATCACAACAGGGTTCGTTGGCAAGGTTTGTTCTACTATCATAATTACTACTTACCTTATATTATTACATTACTATGTCGTTGCATCTACTACATCATTACCAGGTGGTTAAAGCAGACAGAGAAAAATCAGACTAAAATCAATCAATCTGAAAATAAATCAACCTAAAATGATCTACGTGGAAGTAAGGATAGGAAAGGGTAAGGATAAAAGGGAATAAGACACTCCAATTGAGTCACAGGGTTCAGAGTGGACCCCCTTGCCAAAGTTAGCCCCAGACTTGACCAATGGTTTAGGCCTAAAGGTTTTAACAGCACTTAAACTTAACACTGCTAAACGAATAGCTTATTTTAAACAGTTTAACAAAACATTCATCCAGAATTTATGATATCACTACAACAGTGACTCACTTATAGGTCTGTCTTACTTATGAATCTAATATACTTAAGAATCTAAGGGAGCAACATTCATAGGACATTTGCTATAGCATATTCACACTTTTGTGCACACAGACCTGAAGAACTATGTACAAGGTATACCTGTGAAAAATTGCCCTTCAGTGCAGTGAAATGCTCATGTCTTGAGGAGTGGGGGTGTCAGCCCAGGCTCTGTTGTCAGTGTTCAGTGGCAGTCCTCCAAGTATAGCAAACTTGAGAGTTCACTGGCTCTGAGAGGCGTCCCACTCAGAGGGAATTGCTGGTCACAGCTTGCTGTGGTCCAGGAGAGTTAAAAGGGGCTTACTTAGGACTGCTGTTCATAGGGTCACAAGAATTGGCTTTAGTCATAGTATTTTTCCATCCTGGCTGCAATGCGGGTTGGTAACTTTCTCTAAAAGTTCAATAACAAAAATGTTGTTCCACTTGGGTTGCTATGCAGGCAAAAAAATTAAGTCTCCAACGCTGTTTGTTAAAAAACAGGAGCTCATTAGACAGTGCTGGTTCCTGGGAGCAGACAGTGTTTCTGATAAGCTCAATAGAAACTTAGCCCAGGTGCTGTTCATCAAGACTGAGGCCTAATGAGCATTTCTGAGACCACAGTGTGGCCTGAGAGGGTAAGGAGGGAAATGTGACAGAGAAAGAGAAATTACTAAACATTTTTTTTGTCTTTTCTACCAATATAAGGAAAAATGGAAACTTTTTGTGTGTATTTTGGTGCTCTTGTTTGTTGATGTTATAAACTGTAGGTGTTTGATGTCCATTAATTTGGTATTTGTTTTCCAGTATGTCCTGTCTGTCCTGCAATTTACCTACCCTACCCTTTTTCAAGGGTAAGTACTGTTTTAAGAATCAGTTGTTTGAAAAATGACTTTCGTGTCCTGCTGTACCGTGCTGAAGCTAGCTTCAGTACCTCTTGTCATTAATGGCTTTTGCTGTCTTGAGAACATAATTCATAAAGCCTTAGTAAAGCATTCATTGATGTGTCAGTTAATTTTTTTAACATCCTGGTGGTGATGTAATTAAGATATACAGAGTCCATAATTTCTCATTTTTCTGAAAGTCTTAGCTTCAGCATGGAGAAGTTACAATTATGGTACAACCTGTCTTCCTTGGAAATGGCACTCTTGATTAATGTGAAATTGTGGTGTTTTCTTTAGCTATGCTTGAGAAAACCAACCTTAAATCCATCTTTAGGCACTTACAAATACCACATTGCTTATTTTTGTGCTTGACTTTGGTTGTAACTCTGCATCACAAAGTCATCTTGATGATTGTAATGAGAAATTGAATGTTTTGACAAGTGTCCATATATACCATCAGTGCTGTTGATAATTTTTGAGACATGCCATGAAAATCTGACCTCTTAGAGTCAAGGCTTCCCCCATTTGTTCTTTTGAGATAATATTGAAATCTGCATACACTGGATATCTTTATTTTCTGCTGCTTAGCATGGCTTACATTTTTGTCTGACTTGCAGCCCCAGGACTGCAGTCGACTCTAGAAATAATTGCCTGAGGAATCTCCATTTACTTTGAGTGTATTCAACTCAATTAAATATTCGGTGAATGCTTGCTTTGTTTTTGGCACACACAGGGATTGTCTCTTGGACAAGGCTTTTATCATATGGGGAAAGGGTTTTGAGTAAAGTTTGAAAAATACACGTGTGGTAAATCAACGGTAAACGAGCGTATTTCAACAGCAAGCAACTGCCCGACTGTATCTGTGTTACCACAGTTATTTCCTTTGTCTATTATTTGGCAACGCATTTCAGCATCTTAATGTTTTTCCATAAGTTCTGACTTTTAAAAGTGATCTTTCCTTGAAATTTTTTTAAGTGGCTCAGACGTGCTTTCATTTGGAGCTGTGACAGATGAGCAAAGGAGGGAAGGAATGCGTTTCTCAGTTCATGCTGTTATAGTTCATTGTCATTGGTTTTGTTCCCATTACAATCTAAGAATATATTGCATAGTGCTAAGCATCTGAAACTGTCACTAACTTCAACTTTCATCATTAAAACCTGAGACGAGGAAATTTTTCACAATAAAGCTGATAGGAATTCATAACTGGCTTTGGATGGAGCATCTTCAGGACTGCATCAAGCATCAGGAAAACCTGGCTTTTAAGCTCTTGTATGCTTCGCATCTTAAAAAAAGAGCGGTGAGCTATGATATTAGCATTGAATATTTACCATATCCACATGGAAAATGAGCCATCTCTTCTCTGACGGTGTCCAACTGCATCTCATATTGCATAGAGTGAATATTTGTTTATTTGTGTATGTGTGAGAAAGATTTTAAATAATTGCTTAAATGCAATTAATTCCCAATGAATGGGAATAATAAATGAACCCACTTCTATACCTGTTGTGGATGTTAATGTCATTTAACATTGTAATAGAGTATCTCTGTCTAAACTGTGCTAGATATTCAAGGATTTTCACCCAAGAAACATGAAATACCTCTCTGAAAATCACTAACTTAAGGACAAAGAAAGCTAATAAATTATTTTAAATCTTAAAAAAAAAAAATCAATGTGCCTGACTACTCATTTTAAGCTATCTGCAAGTATTTCTTAGACCTCACATACTATTTCTGTAATAGACAGAGGAACAGCTTTGTGGTAGGATAAGTCATTAGATAGGTAAGTCAGTGCAGAGTGAATGTAATTGTTATGTACATTTTCAATGAGAAAAAAGCAGTGTTGTGGTTTATACACAAGGTTATCTGGCTGTAAAGATGTTTTCTCTAGGGGCTCTGAATCAGAGGCTCATGCAGCATAATGATGTTATTGTTGATGACACTTCACTTGGTGCTTGCTACACAAGCTCTAGAGGCAGGGCAGGAAGCAGTCAGTTCAAGGAATTTTGTAATCTAAACCCAGCATGAATTACCGTGGGAAGTCATGGAGCTAATGTTTGAAACTAGTAGGACTGCACAGGTTATCCTTGGGGCTTATTACTTCAGCTGAAGTGAGTCTTTGAGTCCTGAAATCATGTTTCTTTGCTCCAACAGTAACAGTTTATGTATGAAAAGATACTTATGTATTGTCACAAATGTTGCCTCGCTTGCATCTTCAGATCATCAGGGCTGTAACTTCGCTATTGTTATTGTAAACCTTGTGTAGGAAGAGATGATAAAATGGGGACTCAGTAACATGATTAAGATAGTTGTGGTAGATGGTAATTTATTTATAAAACATTTGAAACAGGATGTGGAAGCACCAGATTATTAGAAAACCTGCAGGAAATGAAGGTCCACAGAAATGAAAGATTCAAAGAGGAATTGCGGCATCCCTGGTAGCCTAGAGAAATGGTAGATAACTGGAGTCATGGGTGTGCTGTGAGAAGTTCTGTGGATTCTGAGGTCATTCTCATGATTAAAGAGGAGAAACAATTCAGAGATGCTGTGTTTTTCTGTTTCAGGTGGCAAACATTAGTGGGTGGACTTCTCCTTCACCTCTCCTGGAAGCTCGGCTGGGTGGAGATAAACTTGTGTTCAAGGTACTCTGGATTTTTTGGTATCTGCTAAATACTCTTTCTCTGTAGCTGGATCACAACATAGTTAGAGTGGTTGTGGAAGTTACTAACTGGCTAAAATAAAGGTTGGGGAGTGTGTGTGTTTGCGTGTGTGTGTTCTGCTTCGCAGATGTAGAAGAGAACTCGTGTTTTAGTCAAGTGCATCTTTTATCTGCTGTGTAGATAAATGGAGGATATTGTTATAATAGCCATCAGTGGTATTGGTAGAAACAAGATTAGGTCCAAACATTGCTTTAGTGGCAGTTACTGATATCTATATATTATTATCAAATGTATGGTTTTGGTGCAGACTTTTTCTTCACAGAACAGTCTAAAGGAATGTAGCTGTGAGTAATGTCCTTTTTTAGTTCAACTTGTCATCACTAATGATTACTTCTACTTTAAACCATGAAATTAAAGAAATTGAATCCTTTTTTTCCCCAGCTTGGAGAAGATATTTTGATTTTTTTTTCAAATTCTGAAAGAATTTAAAGAAAATACTGGACAAGAACCACTTTATGATGTTGAAGATTTTGTTTTTATCTATGAAAAGTTTTGATGAAAAATTATTTGTATTTTGATGCTGGAGACTTCAGGCCACTAGGTGTCAGTGCACTGTAGGAAAACACATTAAAATACATCTTGAGAGACTTCTTATTAGTTTAGTGAATGCAGAATACCTGTTCTAGAATAGACTGAATGGAACAATCAGAATTAATTGACATGTTCTGGCTATAATACAGACAAATACTTAATCATGAGTTTAAACCTGTCTTTCTTCAGAAGAATCAGGCACATGCTTTAATGCTTTGCTGAGCTGGACTTGTACCTTGTATCTCCTGTATTAAAACAGAACAAAATAAACCCAAAATAAAATTAAAGAAATAATAATTTAAAAAACCAAAACCAAACCAAAAAAAAAAAAAAAAAAAAAACCAAAAAAAACCCAACAAACAAACAAAAAAAAAAGCCAAAAGCCAAAACCCTCTAACACCCAAAACCCAACCAACAAACCAAAACCCCAACGAACAAACATAATGTCCAAAGGTGATTTTAGTGCTACCACTGGGATATGGATATATCCACACCCCCACCCCTTACAGAATATTGGTCTCTGAATCTATCTGTTGGTTTGGGGGTTTTCTGTGTATGTGTAGGATACTTAGGAATACCATATCCAGTCTCCTCATGATTCAAATAATAAACGGCCATCCATTTGTTTGTTTATTTCTACAAAGTCTTAGTTTTTCTGTCATGTGGACTGATCTGATATACCTTCTGAGCCAGTTCAGGTTATCTCAAAGTATCTCAGCAGAATTAAATTATTACATAAAACTCATCAGCCTTTCTCTAAAGTCCAAAATACTAACTTCACAATAAAGACAAAATAAAAACACATTACTTAGGATAATCTCTCTTAAGTTTTGTGGATAACCTGCTTTTCATAACCTACTTCCCTCCAATGCTCCCAACTTTAAGGGACTCTCCATCATTGCTTCTAAACAGTAAATACTGTCTGCAAAGCTTGTATCCAAAACAAGGGCTTTGTGGAGCACAGTGGAATATGTGTAGCATCTACATAATGGTACATAGTGCTGCAGTCTGCTGCCCAGCTTCTGCCTGACCCTTGTAGCCACTAAGTCCAGTGTGTTCTGATTGGCATTTCTTGTAGTGCTGCATTTCCCCCCTAGCTAAGCAGCAGCTCAGAGCCTTACTTAAACCAGAGCTCCAAAGTGTGGTTTAGGGGAACCTACTCACTGACTTTAGTGGACTTTGGATTTAGCCCTACAACAACCACAAGCTCATCAGTTCTTTTCCTGTTTTGCACGTACATCACTGTACTGGATCAACATAAGAAGTTGCTAATTGGTTTACATACAAGACAGATTGTTGATGTTGACACGTTACATCAAACATCCATGCATTCTTTTTCAGTCTTGAAATTCCCACTTGGCAGCATAAAATTCTACCCTTACATCATGGAAAAAGCATCTGAAGTCCTTTTCCATTGCGCTTCACAGTATTGAGAAGAGATGAAGACATATTTGGGATTCCTACAGTTTAGTGGTGGGGAACATGAAAGAGTCATATTTTTATGTTCCAAATGAAATTTTGATTTTCATCATGTGTTCCTTTCATCTTCTCAGCCCTACCTTCTTTTCTTCCCTCCCCCTTCCTTCCATTTGTTGTAGTTCCAATAGGGCGGGGGGTATTTTTGTTGGTGTCTGATGTGAACTCATTGGTAATGAGGCATGACAGTTTTAGATCTTGATCTTGATGAAATTCCAGTTGAAGTCAATGACCTTAAAAGGAACAGTGTTTTTATTAAAAATTATAGTGACTATTCAAGAAAACCCAGAGCAAATATTTATGCCAGTGAAAGGGTCTAAAGATCATATTCATGGCCCTGGGTTTTTGATTGATTATCTTGGAAAATTATATAACAGAAAATGTGATATTTACGGTTTCTTCCTTGTCTGTG
>JAWWES010000081.1:104371835-104404693 GCA_035583135.1 Lophotriccus pileatus | reverse complement strand
TCTTAACACCTAGTTTATAGCCTGAGGAGTCAGGCTGCTCTGGGCAGAGGGTGTAAATGCTCTGTTGATAACAGTTTGTGGGAAATGACATGGAAGGCTATAGAATACACAGGTTTGGGTTACACCCATCCAGTGATGAATTGGTCCCAGCTGTTTTAACTAGGACAGTTTTGTTTTCATTCATACTGTTCTGATTTCATTGTTTAGTTGTCTGTTTTTCTTGTGTTGCATGAAGTGTAGTAGTGTAGTGGTACCTGTAATTAATGTTTTAAGTCTTACTTGCTAGTTGGAAGTGTAATGCAAATTAAGGAACTACAAACAGTTTGGTTTTATTCTGAGAACCAGCATTATTTGTTATCTTTTTCTTGACTTTAATTCAAATCTTGGGAAGAGTGAATGGGTTAACCATGCCTTCAGTCCTGGACAGCCTTTGATTCAGGCCCTTACCTCACTGCTATTCCTTTCTTCCCTTGCTTAAAGTGTTCCATTATTCTCTCTGAAATTTACCACCTACCTGATCCCTTTTTTCCCCTTAAGTAACAAGATTAAAAAAAGGAAAAGTGTAAATTCTGAAGCCACTTCTCAGCACTGAAACCTGACCCTGCTGCAACAACCATAGCTAAAAAAAATTAATCAGATCAATCTGATGACTTCATTCCTCCATTAGTTGTCATACTGCCTCCAGGAGTTTGGCTTAGTCAAAGGAATATCATTAGGAAATCTCAAGAGATAGGCTCCCACAGAGACAATCTGATCTTTATGAAGAATCTCTTTGTAAATCTGGCTGAGAAATGAATGTGTGGGTGGCCAAGTGTATTTGTACATAGTGAAAATGTGTGCTGTCTGTGCAAATGTGGCATTTTATGCCTTCATTTGTCAGTTTTTGTTCCTTTCACAGCACATCAAGGAAATTAGTTGCAATTTCTCTCCTTTAAAACGAATGGGAGTAATTGCTAAGGAAAAAAGTAAAACAACACATTTTTGGAGAGAGAGAAGCCAGGGAAAGAGTAAAACAAACAAAAAAAATATATCTTCAGATAGTTCCTCTCTTGGATTAGATGAAGTGAATAATTTTTGGACTCTTGGACTCTTTAGTAAATTGGAGGAATACTGAACAATCAGACAATGACTTTAATGTGCACACATTTGAAGTTTATGTACATATATACATATATTCCTTGCAAGCAACTGTTCCTGACTGTACGTAATCAGAATGAGGTGAAATAATGAGATTTTAATTGTTTTCACAGATCTGAAATCCTGTCATGGCTTCCTGCTTCAGTACTTTTTGTGGGCATTATTTATGCTGGCTCTAGATCACTCTCTAGATTGGTAAGAAACACACAACTAGAAGTCACTTCTTTATTGTCTCTACTTTGTAAACAGAGAACATTCCCTTCATACATGGTGTTTAATGCTGTTCCTGGGTTGAGGGGAAAGGAGGGAGAAGGGGTTTAAATAATACATCCATTGTTAATGGTGCCAAAGCAGCGGTTCAATCCTATGAAGTATCAAAAAGGATCTGTGTGACAGTCCGAAGGACTCAGCAACTTTCCAGAATACTCAATGTTTTTCAGACCAGATCCTCAGTGGTTTGAATTTTTCAAGTAGGGAAGAAGCTGAAGAACTTATTAGCTGTAATGTTGCAAAAGGGAGAATGGGACTGTGGGATCTGTGGGAAATCCTTCCAGGAAAGTGATGAAGACCATTTCAGTGAGAGGCTTTTGATTCTTTACCGGATATGAAAAAATAAATTGAAAGTGTGAAAGAGATTTTGGGAGTGGTTAATCAGTTTTATGATCCATTTGCATCACAATGACCTATCAAATGTTTACAAGATGTTAAAGCTGCTTTCATTAAACTTGAATGCTTTATACTTAAATGATACAGTCTATCTTAAAAAATAAAAAAATTAGTGACATGAATTTTTTAAAAGCATAATGTTTTATTGCTGTTATGCAGTCTGCAAGCCCAAATTCTGCCTTAGTTCCCTTCCGCATTCTGTCAGTGCATCTTACTGTAACTCTAGAGCCAGCTTGCTCCTGTCAGCTCCTAAACCTCAAAGAAGAACAAAAAGGAATTTTTTGCAAGATTCTGATTGTAGTGATCCCTTGAACATCTCAGTTGAGAGGCAGAGAAGAAAAGGACAGGAGGTCTCTGTCCTCATAAACAAAGTTGGGGACCTCATCTTGGACCCAAATAACCTTGGGAAAGCACAGGCATGTGCTCAGAAGCCCCATGCTTCCAGATTAGCTCTGTCTCAGGGTGATTGCATTTCCTTCCTCCTGGTTCCTTGTCAAAGGAGGTTCCACTGAGCCTCTCTGGTGTAAAGTGAGCAAAGATCCATGAGGACAGCCTTGCCTGGAAACAGCAAAAAGCCTTGGCAGCAGCATCTTTTCTGCTTGCTCACCTGGGTGGTGGAGGAGTTATGAATCACATCCTCTCTGCTGTTTCTTCTTTCGTCCTAGTCATCCAGTCAGTTACTGTGTTTCTCTCCTGTTCCTGCTCTGGTCATTCATGACTGAGCTGCACTGGAGTGGCAGAGGGGCTATGAATGGTTTTGATTTATATCCCAAACCTTTCTTAAGGAGAATCTCCCATTTCTCAATGGCTTTTTGTTGTATATGAATGGAGATTTAGAGGCCTAATTCTATGACCGTTTTAGGAGGAAAGACAAAAGAATAAGTAGTCTTAGGCCATAATTATTATGTACTACCTTGTACTAGGACTAAATTCAATCTTACATAGAAGCTTTACTTACAGTAACTTTGTGTAGAACAGTTTTATGACACAATGAGAAGGAAACTCATACCTGAATTGGCTCACCTCAACAGCATATTTGATTTAAGAAAGTTTATTCCTAAAGCAGAATCTATATACGCTTTTTTTGATTAAATCCAAGGAGACCTGCTTTCAAACACTCCTGTATACTGGCAGGACTACAATTTTTATCTCTGTTTGTGCCTTTCCCTAGAGGTGCTGGCAGTCTCCCCTGCCTAAGAGTCCAGAGCTGGAAGTGGAGGAGGACTGCTTAGCTCTGGACTGTGATGCATTAACAAAAGTATGCAAAGCTGTGAAGGGAGGTTTGTAGAGTCAATTCACCCTGCCTGCCCAACCAGTAAACCTTTCTTTTCATAACCCACTCACAAATTTAAGAAATAGTCACATCAAAGGCAATACACATATGGAGAAGGTTAACTGGGCTAAGCAAACTGGAGCCACTGTTGGCTCCGAAACACATTTGGAAGAGCCAAAAGCAGAGGGGAGGACAGAAAAACCCAACAAATTGGCTTCACAAAAGGAAGAATGTAATTTCTGCTGTCAACTTTCTTTGTTTATGGCTATTTCTTGTATTTCTTATTACTGTGTCAGGCTCAGGGTGCTCACATTGTATGGTTTTATATTCTCAGTTGTCCAGCAACAGGCTTGAGAATTGGCTTTCAGAACTGGTGAAGCTGGGTCCAACAACTTCATGCCGGTTGTGTTTGTGTGATTTTCCTTCTTTATTAGTTAAAGGTGTTAGAAGTTATCTTGGTGTAACTCCTGTGTTTATGGATCCATCCCAGCTGTCATTATGACTTAAAATGTTTAATTAGCGATGCTTATCCAGTTTCATGGTAAAGAAAAGAAAATTACAGAAAATACAGATTTCTGAATGCAAAGTCCAATTTAAGATATATGCCGCTTATATCACCTGATACTTAAAAACATGAACATCACTGAGAAATTACCTCATTCGTTACTCATGTGATTTAAATACTATATACTAGTGGGGAAATACTGCTTCCTAAACTGGCTTATTCTTTAGATTATCTTAATCAGAGCAGAGAATTGCTTCTGTTTCAACTGTTTGAGAGACCGTGGATCTGAGTTGGAGGAAGTATTATGAACCACTAATTCTGGTTGGGTTTGCCTGTGGCAGTGGGTGTTTGATTCATTATTGTTATCACTGGGGTATGTTTCTTAATGATTTCATGTTGGGATGGTGTCCAGATACCTCAGTGAGTATAATTTCAACATCACTTGTGTATGAACTATTGCATTTCTACCGTAATTTTGGGCAGCTCTTCCTAGCAGTAACTGAAAGCAATCACCTAAAATCATCTTACCCACAATTCTGTTGCTAGGAGTCACACTGTATTCTTAGTACCAGTAGACAGAGATGGGAAAACTGATGAGAACTGTTTACTGTGGAGGATGCAGGTATTGGATCAGAGAAGGCAAACTAGAGGCAGAAACCTGGAGCAAATCTGTACAAACAAACTGGCTGAGCGCTCAGAAGTGGGAGAAGCAACAAGCAATGCTACAGCAGGGCCTGCATTTAAAAATCCCTGTGCCACGTGGCAATGGTTGGAATGGGTCTAAGTCCCTTTTAGGAGATATGGCATGGGTTTACAGCTTAAAAAACAAAAACTACAAACATGTGGGACAGCTGTCTCTAGGAGGAGTGCCCCTTGCTGTATGTCTGACTGTTCTGGGTTGATTTGGGCATTTTTATTCTCTCCCAATGGTAGCCAATCCCGGTGTTCCTCACTGTGCACAACGCGGCTGAAGTGATAACCTGTGGGTTCCAGAAGTTTGTGCAGAAAGAGGTAATTGATCTGTTTATTGATACATTCAAGGTAACTACTGTGATATAACTGCCCTATAACAAGATACTTAATTTATTTTAACACAAGCAGCATTAGTTCAGTGTGCTTTTCTGGTCTCTCTGTGATGGCTGGTCATTAGTGATACCCAGAGAGAGCTTTGCTGTTGACAGGTATCTATACTGATAGGAGATATGAAACACTGCTCATGTGTATCACCAGTTTGATCTGTGTTTTTAAGACTGACTTGATCCTGCTTGTTTTTTCCTTTCGAAAACTTTCCCTCCCTGTCATAACTTTTATGTCTCCACATGAAAATCTCATTGCTTGAGCCGAGAGGGAGGAGGACTGGGTGCTGAGATCTAACCAGTATAATATATCTAGTGTGTTGTATGATTACAGATAGATCACATCTCCACATGAAATGCAGGAGGAACAGTGCACTTTTTAATTAGTTTTGAATTCTTGAGAATCTGCCCCAAGACCTGTGAAAGTCAGGTGAATAATTCCTGCACCCTTTAGTAAGAGCTGAGTTTGTTGCTCACAAACTGTATTGGGGAACCTTCTTTTTAGACTTTTCTTGAAATGCTTTTCTAATTTCCTAAAGAACTGCTGTATGAGCTAACAGTGGGAAATCATTCGTCACAAAGTTGTTTCTACAGTGGCCTCTGTCTTGCTGTAAAAGAGATGTTCCATTCATTGTATCTGTTGCCTGTATAGAAGACAAATAAATGACCCATGTTTGCTACTTCTAACAAACAGAAGAAGTCACAAAGGTTATTTATGCCTAAGGGACATAACAGTGTGTACCATGCTATGTCCCTGTGACATTGTCCTCTGATTAGTGTCCCTGTCAAGGTATTTCGTATTTTCCTTCTATGTCACATGCTTATGATTCCTCTCTTTAAAAACAAAAGCAGCACAGACAATGATAATGCAAAGACAGCCCTTGTTGGGAAGCTTCTTGGGAAAAATTTTGTACCAAAGAATTGGGAAACTTTCATGAGCTTAGATCAAGACTGATTTGACTGATATCTTTTATTAGGTACTTAATTAGTACATAATTAGGAAAACCCAGTGTTTGAGTACATACATGACACAGTTTTGGCATAATTCACGTTACGTTTGAGGACCAAGTATATAGTTCATGCTGGTTTTAGATTTACCTGCTGGTAAGTAATCTCAAAATGTAAATCAAGTTGAAGTAGGCTAACCTGTAATCCTGATTCTTCTTTTCCAAATTAATTTTGCTAAGCAGTGCTCAAATGTGATGGGCTGTTGAATGCTGGTAATTGAAATTTTAATGTGTTTAGTGCAGTAAGATCAGCTGTCATCACTTTCCAGTTTTTGGAAGGAGAAAGCACTATTTCACCATTTTTACCATTAAATTTTAATCTTTTAATCATACTTTCTTTTTTACAGCAGACCTCTCATCTGAAAGTCTGTAGGTAAGCTTTTAAAACTACTCACGTTCAGATTCAGACTTGTTTTGGCTCCAGCTTCTCTGTTTGCTTCAGATAATGGCACCAAAACAATGAAGGATGTAAGGCACATTCCTGTGGGCAGTAAGCCTAAATTGCAACATAGAAGTAATTAAATATCTTTAATTTTTTTTTAACCATTGCTTGAATAGATATGTTTTTTTCTCCTTACAAAAACAAACAAAAAAAAGCCAGAAGACCAGTCTTCCTGAATGAAAAACAGTGCTCATAATATTTTTGGAAAGGAGATGGAAACCAGGTTTGAAGTTCCAGTGGGTTATCATAAACAGCATCAGAAAGATGATTAATGTGTTAGAAAATAGTTAAAAATGCCTTTCCTAAGAAATAAAAGGTAAATAATATCTATTTCTGCTAGAATCCTTCAAGTTGGGAGTATGTCTCTTCTGCCATGTCTGAAATGACAGGATAAGAGGAAATGACCTTAAGTTGCACAAGAGAAGGTTCAGATTTGATATTAGTAAAAAAATTTCACCGTAAGAGTGGTTGGGCATTGGAATAAGTTGCCCAGGGAGCTGATAGAGTCACTGTCTCTGGAAATGTTCAAGAGGCATCTGGGTGTGGCGCTTGCGGCGATGGTTTAGGGGTGATTATGGTGGTACTGGATCAGTGGTTGGACAGATGATCTTAAAGATCTCTTCCAGCCTTGATGATTTTGTGATTCAGTGATACTAAGCTATACAACCTACCAACCCTCGTTGGCCCTGGTTGTTTAGGCTTTGAAAAGGAGATAGAAAGGGACAAACAAAAGTCAACTAGCCATGTATTAAAAGTTTAATTCTGTGCCCCCACATCCCTTGAAGAAAGCATATTTGTTATTCTCCACATCCTGTAATCTTTTAGCTGTACTTAAGAGTGGATAATGTTGGGTTACTATTTAGTATACTCAGAGGCATTATCTTCCTAATTTCTTCCTGTTATTTCCATTATCTAACTTACTCTGGCCTTGTCTTCACCACTGGATTATTGTCAAGGATACTAGGGGTTTTTTATAATCTTTATTCTGTCTTTTCCTGTGCCCCTAGAGAGCAGGAAAATAAGCTGCAAACCCAAGTGTATGTTATTATTAATAGTGACAGTCCACAGAAATTCGACGTCAATGTATTCAGTGTAGCGTGAAGAAATACTGACTCAGCCACAGGTTAAGAATTGATTTAGGTTAAGTCAGTGGATTAGGAGAGGACTTATGTTGTCCTTAAACCATTTCTAGTGTAATACCTCTCATTTTCACTTTCCTCTATGTTCTGGAGTAACACCATCATTTTAAGGGAGTCACTTCTGCTGGAATTATTGTAACAGACAGTTCACCTAAATGAAAGAAGTTTTTGGTAGCCATTCAGCCAGAAATTGGTTGATTTTGACTTTCTGAAGAAGCCTAGGGAAGGCAGATGGCAAGTTAAAAATAATATTCTCTACCAAAAAAACTTGATTTCATCACTTCTGAGATGTTTTGTGCTGCTTCTCCTCTCAGACAACTTTTCTGTGTAAGAGTTACAAACAATGCATGAAGTAAAACTTAATTTTGGTGGCAGAAATTGCTTTTTAAATATAGAATAAAAAACTGAAGTGTCAGTGTAAAATTAAGTGGAATTGCCTCTACTTTGCTGAGAGTACAAATCCAAGTTGCAAGCTTTTGGTCTTGTGGTTTGTTGGTTTTTTTTTCTCTTCTCCACAGTGTGCTGTTCCTCCTGGCAGCAGCAGTGTGCCTTCCTCTGTGTGACACACAGGTGAGCTCTGCAGCAAGGGTTACAGCTTTTACTTGTAAGCTAGGGTAGGATTCCTGTGAAGGAGCTGTAAATGTTTCCTATTGCTGTGTTGTAGTCTTGCTGGTTTTACTGTGCAAAGCGCTGAGCAGCCTGAGCATGCAGCGCTTTGGTGAAGACAGTGGCTTGGGAAACCACGGTTTTACTTCTTGCAGGGCTTACAGCAAATCACTTAGGTTTGGGTTAATTGCATGTATTTTCAGAAAGTTCCTAAATTAGTTTTGTATTCACTCTACACACTTTCTGTAGCCACTGGAGAAAGGAAGGAGGTACCTCCAGAGAGTGCTCCCTCCAGCAAAGGTTTCTTCATTGGAGATTCTTTTTTGGAGACCTATAAAGGCTGCTTCCTTGCTTTAGACACATCAGTTAATATCTGAAGTCAGATGACTTTGGAACTTGTCTGGATTCATCTGATCAAATGTGGCCATCAGAAGCACTGTACCTGCGCTAGCTCTGCATAGTCCATGGAGCAGAGCAGGAACTTCTGATATATAATTCATCTCCCTTGAAAGCAGACATCTAAAATATGCCAGGTGAACTCCTCTCAAAATATTTGGTTTTCCCCACTGATTGTGAAGAGGGCCTGCCTTGCTCAGGGCAGATGACTGAAGCACTCTTTTGGATACTCTGATTAGCTGGAGCCTTAGCTGCTGCAGAGGCTGAGAGGAGAAAGGAGACATGACAAACACCTTAGTGATGGTCCTCTGATCCTTTTGCTCCTTCCTGATTGGCAATACAGGACTAAACAGACTGGGGTCCATATCTCGGGTTGTTTAAAACGTTGTACATATCTGAAGGAAATAGAACCATCCCTGTGAAGACAAGCTGAGAACCTGGGTAACTGGCATATGCCAGGTCTCTAAGTGGGACAGGAAGAACTTTTAGCATTTCTCCCACTCACCGTACTTGCTTTGGTTAGTTAACTGTAGGGAAATCACAATAGGTATGTTTTCATGAACATGTTTTTATTTATATAGATTTTTTTTTATTGCAGTTTGATCCAAACGGTTATTTATGGGCTCTAATTCACTTGGTCTGTGTTGGTAAGTAATTTTCTTTAAGAAAAGAGTTAGGAAGAGTAAATGTTTTGGAGAAATGAGCTTTATTATGAAATTACTGATATTTGAGATTCTTTACGTAAGAAACATTTGGAAAGAATGAAGATCAGTAAACATAAGAAAGTGCTTTCCTGTAATAGCTTTTATGTTGAAAACACCAACAGAATAAACTAGGTATTGCAGTCTGTTAACAGTGGATGAGAAAATGCACATACAGTTTTAATCAGCACTGAGCTCTTCTGGTTGTTTTCTGATGGTTACCTACTGAGAGACACTTCTTTCTAAGGGGAAAATAAACATGAAAAAGGCAAGCAATAACATGTAGTTAGAGCTTTATTGCACACACAGATTTTATTTAAAAACTGACAAAAATACTCTAAAATATCATGGAATATGGTCCCGGAGGAAGGATGTTGAAATGCTGGGGTTTTTTAGGCAATCATATGCATTTTTTTAAAATTTTAACAGTGAGTTGCATAACCATCAGTTTTTCTTTTCTCTTTTTTCAGACTAAACACTGATTCAGATAAATTATAACTCTTCCCTGAAAAGCTAGAAACAGTCAGACGCAGAAAATCTGAAGAAAACAAGAGTAGTAATTTTTAACTAGGAGATTTGTGTCCTTTGGAATATTTGGGTGCATAATCAGGCACCTGTATTTGATTCTTATCTGTCCTATAGATTGAGTGACTCATTCCTATGTTGTCTTGTCTGCAGATGAAGGATGATTCCTTCTTTGTTTTTTCTATTCAAATTGTAAAATTTTCAAGGCAGAGGTAATGTGTTTATATGTATTTGTATCTAGGGAGGTCTAGAGATCCCATTCTAAAATGTTGTTAATATATAGATGTGTAATAGGAGATTTTTTTCCTCTAGGAAATATTATATGGTAAACATTTGCTCATTTAGATAAAAGCAGAAGCTATCAATTTTTTCACATCAAATACCTATTTGCTGTAATGAGTGATGTTACTGCTTTCTCAAAGCCAAAGGGTTTCACTTGTAAAGCAGTGCTTGGTCATGGAGGTGGGAAACTGCTTAGAGAGTCTTCAAACGGCTTCTTCTGTGTGTTTGAAATGTGTAGGAAGTGCCAACAAAATGTTTATGCTCAAAACGTAGCTTCTTTCCACTTCTCTTGGTTGTGAGAGTTGTTGATTTGACTGTTGGGGTTTTTTTGTGTAATTAGATTTTCTTTCAACTGAAATAAAGATGCTACAAGAAAGGGCAAACAGGTGAACCAACTTCCTGCATTAAGTTTATCAAGACAGAGCATTAGAGAAAGGACCTATGTTTTACCCTTCACCTTGTCTAGTGGAGGCAGAATTGGGTACATCTATTTCAGTGTTCTACTCGATTTAATTTTCATGTTCTGGTTCTCTCTGTGAATAAAAAAAAAATACCCCAAGGCCTTGAAGAAAGGGTCTGAAAAAATAGAGCCTGAAGCTGTATTATTTCTTCCATGAGTGCTTAGAGCTTTACCCAGAATAGAAATGTGAGCTAACCAAGGTGGGTCAAGAATGTAAAGAACGTGGAGACACTAGATCTGAGAGTACTTTAAATAGTAAAGACAGCTCAGAGCTGACAGCTCAGATCCAACAGCTCTACACAGGGGTCCACACAGATTAATAGGTCATAGAACTTACCCCCAAAATCAGGTGGACTGAAGAACCCATTCTGTGACACTTTTCTGCATATATTTTCACACACACACACACACACACACACTCTCTCCTTTGTGGTTGCTGTGAGCTAGAAGTTGTCTCTTCCTCAGAAGAACTAGCAGAACCACAAAGCATGGCTGTACTCTGAGATGATAACACTTTGAAAACCATTAATTTGAAGTGATAGGTTCATTTTACTCATGGTTTAGGAATCCTTTGTGCCATGTTGCTAAACTGTAATTCAGAGGGGTTCCACGTCTGCCAGTACCACGGCCAAACAAGCTGTTGTTTGTCAGAATGATTGCATGTTATGGCAATTACACATGTCACTTCAATTACAGGGGCTTACAAAGTATTTCACAAGTTGTGGAAACCTGGCTCCTTAAGGTAACGTGTTTTCACATACTTTTACAAAGGAAGAGATTGCTATCAAAGAGGCTTAGAGACAGATCTGTGTAGCAGTCAGATAAACTGTAGGGATCTCTGCATTATCAGCATGAGATGGGCCACTCTTGGTTAATCACTAATTGCAAGAGGAGCCTTATTTATTGTTGGTAACAATAGCATGTGGTTATTGATAGTTATGCTGCTAACTGGGACGCTGAATTAGTTTTAAATGTTGTGTTATCCAAGGGTGATGACTCAGTCCTGGAAAAAGAACCCGTGATTACTGGCACAGGTGTTAAGAGGCAATGTTAATTTGTGTTCACGTGGAAAGCTGCCATGGTTTGAATCTGTCAGTAACTCCCTTTGTGACAGTCTCAAAAGTGTTCAGCAGCTGCTGACTTACCACAGGACTGAAATGGCCAAGTACCTTAAACACCTGGAAACCTTTCACTAATCCCATTTGCATGTTAGAACTCCAACCATGCAATGGTAATCTTAGAATCAGGTGGCGCTACATGTTCACAGTGTGTGTAACCTGCAGTTGTCTGTATAGATGGAGATGGATCTGTTGCCACTGCATATTACATGTATGTTCATAATGTATACATCTGTAGAATATGGATAAGCTCATTTATTTCAAAACTGTTTTCCATCTCTGGTACTAAATTTTAGTCTCATTTTACTTAATTTTAAACGAGACTTCCACTGACATAGTAATAACAGAAATAATATGTGAATTATTTATAAATTAATATGTGGATTGAGAATTTAGTTAATTTATTAATATCAATTAAATTATTACTCTATTATGTTCATAATGTATGTAATATGTTACTATTACTGAACTATATTATATAAATTAATATAATGTAATATTACAGTGTATGATACTGCTTAATATATCCATCTCTTATACCAAATGAACTGCTTTGCTAAACGAACACCTTTCTTTCTTTCCCTCCTCTCCCAGTGATCTGGACCAACAGTACATCAACTATGTATTCAGGTAAAATGAATAAGTCTTTGATACACCATAGCTGGTTTTATGTGGTATATGTTTTCATTTTCAACCGTGGCTTGTTGAGGAAACTCATAGCTACCACTGCTTAAATGTATTTATTTAGCAGGACATTCACTGAAAGAACAGTGCTAAGCTGAATGGCTTAGCAGCTGAATTTTTTTGGCTCTGGTTATGGGTGGATATGCCAATATACACCTGGGAAGGTAATGAGGTGTTAATTATGAATTTTTAAATCACCATGTGCACAAGTGATCTATCATTTCAAGAAATAATATTTACAGAGTAACTCCCTGGCAATACCCCACTTCAGAAAATAAAACTTGTACAACATTGCCAGGAGGGGAGGTAGTGATTACAAAAGTACTGTGTGCAAAGAACATGAGCAGTAACTGATTGTTTCAGAGTGCCGTTAGTGGGATTGAGTAATTCAGACTTTAAGTTGTTTTTCTGATTTGGAGATATAAAAGTCGCTTGTTATTTTTTAGCTAGTGAAAGAACCTGAGCCACTGACCATATTCCCCTGCTTTATTAAATTCTGTCCTTTCCTCAAAGAGCCACAGAAGTCAGAACATTCAGTGTACTTGACTTCCTCTGGGTTTTGGTGAGGCTTTATTTGAAGTAGGGCATATAGAGACTGGATTAGATTCTCCTCCATCCATATGCTGGATGACCATTCCCCTCCATCCATATGCTGGATGACCATTCTCCTCCATCCATATGTTTTTATCTGTTGGCCTCTTCTTAGAGTGGTAGCTAAAGTCATATGGGGACACTATGAAGTATGAATAATAAATTCAAAGAAAGGGTAGACAAAAGGAATGAAAGAGGGAGCAGAAGTTAGGAATAAACATAACAAAAGTAAAGTTGTGGTTCTCTGTTTGATTAGATGGATGACCACATGAGAGATCCTTGACAGGAATACATCAGGGACACCAGTGTAGGAACATTGCTTCACTTCAGTTCCCATTTAACTTGTGAACATCATCCATATGATAACACTGTGTCTCTCTTTCTATCTGAATTCAATCAAATCTCCTGTTTCCGTATATAATTAATGCAAGCCTGTGATTTTGCCTCTGCATGATTCCAGTGTCTATTCACCAGAGTCCCATCCGTGGATAATATCTGAATATCAGTTTGCTTGAAGTGATCTCTTGTTTAAATCAGTTGTTTTCCATCTATGCAATACACTATGAAATGGAAAGCAAATCAGTTTTGTGCAAAGGAGGTAGGTGTGTTTATTGAAACTTTGGAAGAATCAGTTGTGGAATTTGCAAATAGCTGCCACATGCAGAAATAACCCATGAAGTCTTGAATGAGCTGTTGCTGTATTTCTGTGTTGAAGGGAAAATCATTAAACAAGCAGTAAAATCAATTGATTTTTCATTTGGCAGATGCCTGACTATGGCTCTCAGTTGTCATGGTAGTTGAAAATTGCACATAGGCCTGAACCTTTAAATTCTGATTTTGGCTGAAGGTCTTTAATTTGCAGCTGTGTTTGAAAAGTCAGGGCTGGGTTCCTTCTCTGTTAGTTGGTGATCTTGGTCCTTTGGAGTCTGTGAACTTGTGTCCAGCAGAGAGCAGGAGTTCCACATTACATGGAAAGTATGATTGTGTATTTGGAAGCTTTTGAAAGGGAAAAACTTCTTGCTAAGGAGCTGTGAGGTGCAGTGGTATGTATTTTAAAACTTTTCTTTTTACAGAACAAACAAACAATCCCACAATGGATTTGTGCAAATTGGAAGATGGCTGTTTTCAGCATCTGCTTAAAAACAAAAATTCGTTATCAAAGCTTCCAAAGATTTTCACCAATAAGAGGCTTAAAGGTCAGCATAGCTTATAAGATGAATGGTGCAAAGCAATTTCTGGAAAACAGGTGGCTGAGAGGAGGTAGCAGACTGGATGCGTCTTTGTTTGGCTTGGGTCTGTGGATATCTATATGTGTTTGTATTTCTATGTATTACAAAAACTCACAGTCCACAACATTTGGACCTCATTTTTCCTAGGGGAAACAAGCAGTACCACAGACAATGGGATAAGTGACAACTGATTTCTTTTAGAGTTTTGTTTTGTCATAATAGCTGGTGATGTTTGAAAGGGTGTGAAATTTGGTGGAAGCTCTTTCTGTGTTTGCAAACTCCATGACATGCCACCTCCAATATTTAATGGGACTTAAATCTTTCTGCTCCAGAAGGCACTGGCAGGGTTTGTTTCTTCATGATTCCTCTGTGCATGTAGTTATCTTGGAGATCACTGCCACTTCCTAAATTTGGATGAAGCTGTTCGGAGTGTTTGAGAGCTATGTAGAGCTGTGTACACACAGCTTTACTGCACAAGCTTGATTTCTGTAGAAAACAGTCAAAAGTGTTTTTAAATCTCACTGAGTGGACGAATATTCTCTGAATGAGCTCTAACCCCTCACAAACAGCTCTGGGACAGAATTAATGTAAACATGGATTTATCTCTGCCAGAGGGTGCCCAGCGCTAAATTCTGTGATTTAGCAAGTGTTAAGGCATATGCTGCTCTTGAGGCTTCTTGAGGACTGTTTTGGCCATGACAGAGCCCCAGTTCTACTTCCAGAACAGGATACTGTAATGCGTAGTGGAGATCTTGTCTATACAGGCAGGATTATACGACTCTATGATTTATGAAGGAACTTGCTAGTGTGGCATTAGTGCAACTTTCTCCTCTTAGCAGTATTATCCATAGGTCTTTAAAGCTGCTTATTTCTAACCTAAATCACACAGCTGGCGGGCGGCTGTGCGGGCAAAAGAGAGCAGCTGTGTGGGCACAGACAGATAGTGTGTGCACACACAGACACACAGTGTGTAGAATCGTCTAATCATTTAGGCTGGAGAATATCCTGAAGATCACCCAGTGCATTAACCAAATGCTACCAAGTCCTACACTTGCTAAGCACCACATGTATAGGTCTTTAAAGTACCCTTGGGAATGGTGACTCAACCACTGCCCTAGGCAGACTGTTCCAATGCTTGATAACCCTTTTAGTGAAGAAATTTTTCCTAATATATAGGAAAATATATAGGATTGTAACAGTAGAGGCTGTTCAAAGCATTTCTGTTCAGTGTGAAAGCACAGTTGTACTTCGGGTGTAGAGATTACCTGCACAGAGCAGATGGAAAGTTTTGCACCACATTACTGGGTGTTAGAATGTACCGGTATGTTAGAGTAAAAAATATATATTCAGATTAAAAAGAAACATTAACCGTATTGGCTTTGTTGGACGCTTCCAGAGATGCAACTGAAATTAGCAAAGTCTCCTAACATATGCTGTCCTTACATGCCATGAACTGTTTCATGTTTTAAAATCTGGAACAGTTTGGGAGAGGAGAAGATTCTAAGAAAATGTACATGAATGGGAACTTTCCAGAACTAAACAGATCTGAAGAAATATTTGCTGATGTTGAAAGTGTGGCGTTCTTCTCACTTCATCACTTACAGCACGATTACTCAATGGCTTTTTAGAGGGGAGCCAGAAGCAAGTGTAAGAAGAAAAGCAGAGCTGTGCTATGCAGAGAAGGGAGGGTGAGGTTGCTGCTCAGTGCCCAACCCCATCCTTGTTCATCCCTCTCTCTTGTGTTTAAGCATCTGGGGCAGGGAGAGGGAGGAAGAGAAGAGGGGCAGTATACTTCCAAGATACTCCCTCTAATTCTCCAATTCTCTTGATCCTGCCTTCTTTTTTTCTACTGCACTGCTGTATTTCTCTGTACTCTGACATCTGCATTGGTGTTCTACTTACTAGTGCTTTTTCTAGTAATCTTGGATTTTCTTTTATTCCTTTCCCTTCCCCCACTTTTTATCCAGAAGGGAATTTCTTCCCCCCTAGCTGGGAAGAGGTAGTTTGAGAGGAGTAGTAATGTCTGCCTGGCATGTTGAGGGATACATAATATGTCTTAGAAGTGGGTTGCAGCTCATCTTGGACTTTCTCCTATGCTGATACAGGTAGAAATATGTTAGTTCTTATGGAGAACCTGTAAGAAAGTTTCAGTACGTCCCAAAATCTGTCCCTGTCTGATCTGTGTTCACAAAGGCATACCAGATGGCCTAGCAGCTACTGGTGAGGAGAAAACAGACACATGAGAATGGTGAAGAAGTGACACTGACAAAGGTAGGAGGTAGAGGCTCTACTCTATGCAGCTAAACTACATCTGGATTCTGGAAGAGCTGCTAATCTGTCACTTTTGTGAATTAAAAACGCTGCAGTAGATTTTCTGCATAAGGGGAGGGCAGCTTTGCAGGCAGAAATTAATATTCTTGCTGACAAAACCTCTTTTAGCCAGAAAGGAAACTGTGGGTGACCCAGCCCTCAGTACTGAGTACAGGGAAAAAAGAGAGGAGCAGAGAAATCCATCACAGGGGTTTTCATTTTGCTGCAGCCTGGTGTCCGGGCTGTCCTCCTAGAAATCTTTGAATCCCTGGTCTGGTTTTACAACATCTTTGTGTCTTTTCTACTGATTCTCTGTTCAGAGCAGAGCTACAGTGAAGCTGTAATGCCATCTAACCCATTTGCCTTAACTTGCCTCACACTTCACAAGTAAGTTTTTGTTTTCCTCCTATGTTTTCTTTGGTTCAGAACCTGAGATGTCTGGTAGGGTTATCAATTCCTCTTGGTTGCAGAAGGAAGTTTCTGAGTATTTCCCAATCTCAATGTTTTTTTGTTTAAAATTTAGTAATGCAAAAAGGAAGTGGAGTAACACAGTTTAGTCCTGATTCTCATCACTGTTGATACAGTTTCCTTTGCCCTTCCAGTCTCCTGTTTTCTCTGTTTCTCAGTCAAAAGCAATAGACCCACGCTTCCTTTTCTCTCTTTAGCAGGAAACTGAGGAATTGGGCCTGTTTATTGTGAGTTCCTCTTGGTGTCTTATGCAGGGAGAGCACCCGTGTGTGGGGAGGAGTGTGGGGGGCAAATTACCTACTGTAAGTGATGTGCTCTGACTTCTTTATTATCTTTGTGGCAACCACATCTTTTAAAAACATTTATAAATATTGACAGTGTGAACATACTGTACCAGCTGATGCCTTTCAAAGACATAAAATGTGAAGCCTAAAATACCCACCTGTCTGTCCTTCATAAACCCTTTCCTTCTCCAGCCCATTATGTCCCATGGCTGATTTCAGTGACAAGCTCCCCCTCCGGGGCTTCCTTGGCCATGGCATTTCCATGCTCTTTGCAGTTTCTTTTGCTGCCGGTGCCTCTGTGAATGACACCAGAATTCACCAGAGCTTGTTGAGGGCAGGTCACTAAGCACAGTAGCCTGGTCATGTAGAGAGCTGGGACCAGCTGAGTGAGCAGGTTTTGAAACAGTGGCTGTGTTAACACTGGAAAAGGGAGTTGGCCTGGAATGCTTTAGCTTTCATAACATTAATGAATGTCTTTTTCCCTCTGTAAGTGCAGTGCTTGCTGCTTTTTTCAAGAATCAAAGTCTGCAGGTACTCTTTTCTCCTTCTCCCACTTGTCCTTAGTGTTTGTCATGGATGTATGTCATTAACTGGAAGAAGCTGTAGCTCTGCTTTGGAGGCATACATGCTTCTTCCATCTTATAGTGCCCCACAATATGTTTCCGTAGCTTTCTAACCTTGGAAACAACTTGGAATGAAAAAAGTTTGGGAAAATTTTAGCACTGAAAAGGGCTCTGTACAGCCTATACTGCAAACACAGAGGATGAAGTCTTTGTAAGACCTCAGAAATCTTAAGTGATACTTCAGGTAAAGGACTGGTTACAGCTGATTTGCTTGATCACTTGTATCTTTATGAAAAATCATTTGGGCTGTACTTGATGTTATTTTCATGTGTTTTTAAACTTGTTTGTGTGCAGTATTTGGCATAATACAGAGCAACAACGATGTGTTGCCGCTTTGGTGGTTTAAAAATGGGACAGCAGGAAAAACTTCTTTGCTAGAAGGGTAGGTAGAGTGGCCCTAGGACAAGTTGCCCAGAGATTTATGGAATCTCTATGCTGGTAGATTTTTGAGACAGAACCCAGAGGGCCTGATCAAATATTCGTGATAGTTCTGCTTCAGGTGAGAAACTGTATCAGGTAACCCCAGAGATTCTTTCCCAATCAACTTTTTTTTTTCTTTTAATTGATACTTATGCCTCAATTATTCTACTTAACTGGAATAAGTTTCACCATGAAAAAAAACACCAAGCTGTCAATTTATAATGTTCAGCCCATGTTATAAATTCTGTAGTATCCAATTAATTATTTTTTTTTTTAATTTTCTAGTGTGGTGCTGTTGGCCTCTGCGTCCCATCCAGCAGGTAAAAAGTGTATTGAGTTGTTCCTTTTTTTAGGTTTTCATATTGCCTTTCCTTTCCATGCATGTTTTTAGAGACCAAACCCTCTAGGATTTTAGCCTTGGGTATGACCAATAATATGTTATTGTGTAGGAAGAGGAGAGGAGGGTGTATAGCTTGGTGTAATTTGTGTGATATTCCCTAATACCTTTCTTAGCTGCCCTTTGCAAAGAAGCAGCATGGGACAGACAACAAAAACCAGTTTTTGAGTTGGTGCATGGTAAAGAACAAGGATTCCCTAGGTCAACATGTCCTCTTCAGAGCATGTCCCAGCAGGCCATATAGAACCTATAGAGTTTACTTCTCTGCATTGCCCTCTGTGCTGTGCAGAGAGTTTGTTTTGTTGCTTTCATAAGAGGTATCCCATCACTTGAACCCATGGCAGGATTTGAAGTAGCAACAGAGCAAATGGTAAACTGAGAACTTTATTATTTTATGGTGGCTAATATTCCTACCATACTGGTGTTTTCATAGTTAGAAGAGTAAAGATGATCATCTCTTGCTTTCACTAGACATTTGTTCAGCCAGAAATCAAAGAAGCATTTAAAGAAACATCAATTCCTGGTTTTGCCTGGTGGTGCACGTTGAGTACATAGGCATCCCCCGCCCAGGATAGATATAAATGTTAAACAAAACAATCTTAGTTTCAAAAAGTGAAAGATGGAGCTTTCTGCAAATCTGTAGAGCCTAAAGGCCAGAGAACTCCAGGGAATTGTTGCTACCAAGAGCAACCAGGGTCCAGATTCCTGGAAATTCAAGTTCTCAAGAGCTGTACTTGGACCTGGGAGAACTTATATCTCTCAACATGCTCCAGGTTAGAGAGTTCAAATGCCAGAGAGGGAAGCAACCACCATATGTGTGAGTTTCCTGTTACTTCAGTAGGAATTATCACAAGCTCTATAATAAAAGAAGTGGATATGATGCATGTCTGTCCACTGGCAACTGTTGCTTAAGCAGGATCTTCTTTATACTCACAAAGAATACTTTTACGTATCCCTTTTTGCATTTTTCATCCAAAGGCAGGAACTGGCTAGAAGCAAGGTCAGAAAGAAATCATTAAACACACCAGAAATGTGGAAAGCATCATAAATGAAAAGTTAGCCAGCTGTAAAGGC
The DNA here is from genome assembly GCA_035583135.1 of Lophotriccus pileatus. Taxonomy (NCBI): domain Eukaryota; kingdom Metazoa; phylum Chordata; class Aves; order Passeriformes; family Tyrannidae; genus Lophotriccus; species Lophotriccus pileatus. The sequence goes on along the minus strand of JAWWES010000081.1, from coordinate 104,385,280 downwards.
TCAAAGGAGTGTTAAACTAATAATGTTCTTGTAATTGCTGTTCCCTTGCTTGTAACAGTGTTCCAGTGAGTATATTGCTTTGTCCCTCAGGTGATCTCTTCAGTGCCTTGGACTTTCCATTCCTGTACTTCTACAGGTTTCATACCAGCTGCTGTGCCAGGTAACATCTCTGCAACAGGACACGTAAATGTTTTCAAAATAAGAGAGCATGTTGACTTCCAACCTTGACTCTCAGTTAAAAATTTTGGAGCATATAAAACCTTAGTTATACTAGTTTCTGCTGGCATAAGCAGTAAAAATGCAGAGAATATACATCTGTGGATATGCATTTGAAGGCCCAAGATTCAAATGTGCTGGAATTTTATGTGTTTCCTTGAGTGAGTGCATTCTGATCAGGAGAGTTCCCAGTCACCAGTACAATAATTTTTACCAAATGTAGCAACTTTGATACATAGCATCTCTCAAATGCTTCTGAAGTCGGATTAGCCCTTGTAAAACTTGCTGTTTGCAGCGATTACAAAGTATTAGTCTTCAGCAGTATATGAGTGTACATGGTTTTATTTGCCTGTACATCTTGTTATTTGCCAGAATGCTTTTTTTGGGTAAAAAGGAGAGGTTTTAACAAGCATTCCATTATTTTGAGAAGCAAAAGTTCACTGCCTAATAGCAGAATTCTTACAGGACAACATAAGTATGTTTCCTGTAGATGTTAAGTATCTCAAAAAAAAATAAATTCTAAACTTTCCCCTCCAGTCTTTTGCCAAATAAATGTATTTTCTTTTTAGAGGGGAAAAAAATCTTTTCATGCTAACTGGTGGCAAAAATATTTTCTCATTGTTAGGCTTTTTCTTACTAGTATCCAGATTTTCCATTAAAAGGGGATATTAAGAATGATTGTTAAATAATTTCCAATGTACATAGGTTTTTGTTATGAAAGGGACTTTTTTTTCAAGGGTGGGCTATCCACACTGAAAGTAACCTGCAATTAGGTATTTTTTTGTGAAGGCAAGGTCTAACTGCAAGCACTAATGGATATCTGTCTAGCCCAGATATTCTTCTCTCTCACTTCATTAGAATTTTAACACTTGTAGTCTCCCACTTCTGTTTCCATTGCCCTACCTTCAGCACACATATAGTAGATAGCACTGTACACTACAGGAAGGGGAAAAGGAATGATGAGATGGAGGAACAAGCATCTCAGTTGCCCTCTTACACCTTGTAATCCGGTGTCTTTGTAGACATAAAGGATTTGGAGGAAAACCTATACAATGTAAAGTAAGGGCAACTGATACAGCTAAATCTACAGAATGTCTAAAGCATTAGCAGTGAGGTGCAAAATGCTCAATCTATTTAATAAAATAAATTGGTGTTAATTGTGGCATCAGTACTTAGGTAAACATTCCCATGTTTTGCTATTTCACTATCTCCGAATTACACTAAACACCTTCAAATCTCTATGACTAAAAGCCCTTCACAGCAGAAGGTCTGAAACAAATTTAGGCCAGCTACTGGACAGTGAAAAGTCTGGGCAATGTTGGATCATTGAGCTCACTCATTTCTCAGAGTGGAATGCTCTACTGCTCAGCACTTCTGCAACAAGTTGCTGAGTTTGGGCCTATCTTTTATCATTAAAGCAGCATCTGCTTCCTTGTCTCCGGGCAGAGCAGATAGTCCTTCAGGGTCTCATGTTGTGGCTCAGTGTAAGAAACCCTAGTTCCTTACACTCCTGGGAAGTTATCTTACTGTTTAGTACCTGTACCGACATGTGGCTGAGATGGAACTTTGCCGCGTGTATTGAGCAGGAAACAGCACTTGGCTGATATACAGGAGCCCAGCATGGAAAATTCTGACCTGGGGAGCCACCATTTTCCACCCTTCCTGCTGTTTTAGAGGGGGGACCAACTGCACTGCATCACTAGCCTGAGCAGCGTACTCTCTGCAAATACCAACACTTTTTGCTTCACCACTTGTATGTGGTATTGATCCTATCTCCTTTCCCATGCAGATTCCCACAGTTCTTTGTAATCTCTTATGCCTCACAGTAATTTGTGCCTTACATATTTTGAAGTCCTTTTTCTATTCCCTGCTTGCTGATTTGCACTATTTCACTGGTTCACAACCAGTGGGTTGTACGTATGTCAGAAGTGAAACAAACTCCAGAACCAAGGCTCGTAAGCTCCGTAAAGTCCAGTGGGATGTGGAATAGTTTCCTTCAGAGGAAATGCTCCTTGGCTACAGGAGCACTGGGAATTGCTGTCCTATATTATTTGAGAATCAAAATTCTCTTAATGGTCAGCAGAAAATGTTGGAGCATCCTGTTCCCAGCACTACTGAGTCATCTATTTGTTATACAGTAGAGATGTATTTGACTTCCTAATTGGAATTTAGTTTTCATGAGGTTTAAACAGCTTGAAAGCTCCAGGCAGAAAATTTCCAGTGGGTATTTTTTTTCAGTTCAAGGCTCTGTGGAGGTTGAAGTGACTTAGTTGCCAAACATGTGTGGTTCCTGTTGAAATTAGCATTGCTGTTATTCAGGGCCATTTCAGTGCCTGAAGTTAATATTTCACCTCATGTTTCCAATAATCTCTACTTTTCTGATTATGCAAGTGCATTAGAGACCAGCCATAAGAGTGTCAGACTTACTTAGGTTCTAGTCACTGACTGAACAAAACCCAAGATGTACTGGACACGATGTAAGCTCCTTGTCCACCAGCTTTCTTTACCCAAATGGGATTAACATTGCAGTTCTGAAAACCAAGATGCCTGTAAGAGGTTGCTTAGTTGAAATTAAGAGACTTTATTAAACAAGCTTTCCCCATCCCTTGCAGTGGACTGTTGGGATTCTTTCTGATGTTACACACAGTGAAGCTAAAAACCAGCACAACCTCAGGGCAATATGCAGCCTGGAGTTTCCTTGCAAAGGTAAGAGACCCTCACAGGAACACAGTGGATCTGGGCTTCTCCTGGGAGAACTGAGGAATTTCTGCATCTCTCTAGTTTCCCTTGCTATTCCTACTTGACACTCCTAGGGCCTGTCTCTGCAACCTGCATGTAGAGTTGAGACAACAAATATCAGGTGCATAATACACCAGGATCATTAGCTGAGATGAAATACTGTGTATAAACTGAGCTTAGTGGAATTGGACTGATTATGGCAGATAAATATTTGGCCTACTGAATCCCAGTAATACAAATCTATACTTTCCAAAGGTGTTTTGGAGAAGACTACTCCTTCTGAAGTGTGTGCACCAGCTCTTGTTTGCAGCATGCCTTACCTGAGCCAAGAGTTAAAACTAGTTCCCTGAAGTTCAGGACCAGAACTCCCACTGATTTTGGAGCAGGGGAGAGCTGTGGGTGTCATTCGTCTTGACATTAACTAGGCTTTTGATGGCATCTCCCACAATATTCTTATATCTAAATTAGATTGTTACAATCTGGATGGACAGACAACCAGACGGGTAAAAAATGATGATCAGGTTCAGAAGGTGAAAGTTAGTGACTCCTACTCTAACTGGAGGCTCGCGACAACTGGAGTGGCACAGTGGTCCATCCTGGGACCCTTCCTGTTTAGTACCTTTACTGAAGAATCAGAGGTGGCAGAGTGCACTCAGGGTTGTGATGGACACCAAATTGGGAGGACCAGTCAATAGTGCTGATTAATAGGGTTGCCATCCAGAGGGATCTGGACAGGCCGGTGGAATGAGCTAACAGAAATCTTAGAAAATTCCGCAAGTACAGATGTGAAGACCTGCACTTGGGAAGGAGGAGCATCTGGCAGTAATACAGCTTGGGGACTGCACAGCTGGAAGGCAGCTCTGTGGAAAAGGACTTGGGGATTTTGGTAGGCAGCAAGCTGGACAAGATCCAGCAGTGTGCACTGGCAGCTAGGAAGGCCGTAAGTATCCTGGGTTGTACCTAGAGTAGCATAGACAGTAAATTCATGGAAGTGATCATGCCCCTCTACTCAGCACTTGTTAAACCATATCTGGAATAGGAAGCCTTGTTTTAGGCACCTCAGTATAGAACAGACATTGGTAAAATGGAGTGAGTTCAGCAAAGAGCTGCCAAGAAAGCCAGGGGACTGGGGCACTTGCCTTTTGGGGAGTCGCTGCTGGACCAGGCTTGTTCAGCCTGGAAGGGAGACAACTTTGGGAGCACCTAACAAATAGCAGCCATCCAGTAGCTATGGAGAAATTATCAAGAAGACAAATCCAGGCTATTAACAGTGGTGCTTAGGGGTCTGTGTGTAAGATAAAAAGAGAGTTTCAGACTGGGTATAAGGAACTATTTCACCCCAATAACAAGTCAGGCAAGGGCAGGAGTAGCCCAGGAAGGCTGTGCAGTTTCCATCTTTGAAGGTTTTCAAGATCCAGCTGGATAAAGCCCAAAGCAACCCAGTCTGACCTCCTGAGGTCCATTCCTCCTGGAATTATCCTATGATCTGAGGATTTAGGGTCTGGCTGTGCATGATTTAAGCTATTAACAGCTGATTTGTTAAATTATTGGTGATGAACGCAGTCAGAAAAGCTTGTTAGACTCCTTTTCCCTGGTTAGATTTTACTTAGTTTCCTCACTCTCAGCTAGGTCAGCTGAAAACCACAACGTTCCTATGTGGTTTGTGATCACAGCTTTCCTACTACAGTGAATGAAGCTGTTACCTTACCAAAAAAAAAGTAGACTTGCATAATATGCTTGTTTAGAAACTGTAGTCAAATGAGTCTGGTGTTTCTGGGGATAACAAGAAGGGAGTGATATGGCTTGCTTTGTGCTTTGCAAGCTGTTCCACACTGTACAAGTCTCACCAGTTTGAATGTCTTCCAAACATTCTGACTGTGCAGATTTTAGTACCTTAGCTTTCTTTTCGCTTCGTGGTAGCAAGTCAACTGATCTAAAACTTGCTCTTGAGTCTTTTTTTTTTTTCTTTTTTGTTTAACATTTTGGGTTGGAGATGGGAATAGCTGCCTCTGCTAGTGGGTGTGGGTGTTGTGTGTGAATGAGGGTAAATGGTTCTCCATGTGGTATTTATGACCCATCTGAAAAAACTGCAGGCAAAGATGTGTTGTGAAATATATTTTAAGCAGATTTGGGTCCTTCCCAGCTCAAGTGGATCAGAGCCACAAAGTCTGGACTGGATCAAAGCTTTCCCAAAATTCAAGGGTTTCTAGATTTTTGGGGGTTTGGCCAACTCTAGGCTAAGTTAGACAAAGTTTATTCTAGCCGCTGTTGTCAATGAAATTATGTGCCTTTATAGTAACTAAAAATTTGCCCCTGTGTCACTGTGAGGATATAGTCTGTTTTTCAACCTTAAAAATGTGTGCTTTTTAGCTTGCATGGCTTAATTATCTTGTTTAGGAAGGTTTTTGTAACAGAGCACATTAGTCCTTTTTCTTTTGTTGTAGCTTCTAACTAAGTGCTCAAATTATGTCTTATCTTGAGTTCAAAGAGGGGAATAAGTAATGAGGACATGAGATTTGTCTATAGCACTAATCATTTTATCAAAAGTAGCAGTTTCCCTATGTCTTTCACTACTGTTTTAAAGCTTGCTATAAGGCTTATTTAAGGTTCTGCCCTCCCCATCCAGGGATGCACGAGGAGCATGGGAGAACTGCTGCTCCAAGTACTGAAATGCAGCTGATTTGGAGTTAGAAGTCAGTGAATGTGTGAAAAGTTTGGAAACACTATACATCAGTTTTAGAAAGAGATCAAAAGACACTGCAGAGAGAGACACAGATAGGCAGAAAACAAGAGCTGAACTGAGGCTTGCCTGAAGGGTAGGGGCTGATCTCCCAGCTCTTACAAAATTCTCCCTAGGAACCTTCTATCTATAAAGAACTATAAATTTACATATGGGGTAGTTAAGAAGAGTCCTACCTGTATGATCACTAATACTGCTTCCTGCAGGTGTTTGAAAGTGTTAAAACTGTGTACTGATCCAGCTCTGCACTGCACGGGTATGAGAGCTGTGTCAATCACATTTTAAATCATCATAAGTGCAGAAATACAGTATTTAACTAGCAGTATAAAAATCTGTTTAAATCCAAGTGCGTGGCTCCTGATTAAAAAAAAAAAAAAACCAACCAAAAACAACCAAAAGAAAAAGGAATAAAGTTAATGTGGATAAAGAATAAAGGTAGAAAGTATTTGAGTCTGGACTTGCAGAATGGTATCCAGTGGAAAAAAAAAAAACCATCTCTGGTCACAACAACAGCTTTGCGTTCCCACATGAGCATTTTTCTTGGATTGAGTAGTGCCCTAGATCATCCTCTTAATCTCTCAGACTGACTGGAGTTTTCACCAGCAGTTGGAAGGGAGCAGCACTAGAGGCCAGAATATGTTTATCTTGCAAATGAGCCAAGACAGGAGAATGCTGTAGTCCTCAGATGCAGCACAGGCCTCTAGGGAGGTGCAGAGGATCGGAAAATCTGGTTTCCATGTGGATGCTTTGTACCTATGTGACTGATGAGCTGGGGCTCAGATCGTTGCCACAGCTTCATTTCCAGTGAACTAACCATGAGATCTGATCAGGCCTGCTTTGCACATTCAAGGAGGCATTGTTTGTGAAGCCCACATATTTGGCCTCCTCCCCTCTAATTTTGCATTCACTTATAAATTGGAGCTGGGTCGTAACTCGTTTTTATGATACTTACTTTGGCTGAGGCAACTTAATCAATGTATGAGGTTTTTAAGTTCTTCCCTGTAATGGTTTCTGACAGCTTTCATGTCAGAGCATTGCTTTGTGCAGAAACAGACAAAGCACAGGTTTCATCTGTGTATATAGTCCAGTGTGATATTTATAGTGACAAATGCTCTCTGCACTTTTTCTGTGAGAGCAAGTAGTGTGTGTGTTAGTCATATCTGTATAAATTCATGAGAAATGCCAAAAAAATCACTGAAGTGATCTGTATAACAAAAACAAAAAAAAGCTTTTAAGAAGTCCAAGAAATATTAAATGCTTTGTCATAGCCTTGCATGGATTTAATCCCCAGAAGAGCAAGGATTTGAAGCTGTACTTAGATTTCTTGTTTTAATTTGAGAGCAGTGCTGGTATCATGGGTCATGCACTGGAAAGAAAAACTGGAGATGCTCATATACAGACAGAAGCATCTGGTGAGAACGCTAATGAGCTCTAACAGTGCTGTCAGTGAGTTTGCTTTGATTAAGTCTGCCAATCTATATCTAGTGATGAAGCCTGTTAGGGTCTCTAAGTTAAGTAGCAGAAATAATTTAAGTAATAAATAGAATGGAAAAATTCAGCAAGATACTGGTTACTTAAGAATTCATATTTCCATATCATGTTTAATGTTATCCTAATAAACTTACAGTAGGAAGCTTGTTCCCGTAGGAATCTATTGAGACAGCTTGTTATAAAGAGGAAAAACAAATGAGAAAATCAGTAAATTTGGGATTCTCTCCTTCTTCCTCCCTCATCTGAAGAAACAAAATTAAGTAACTGAAATCAAGTTGCATTGAGCTTTACACTGGCTTTCTTATGCATTGTTTGGAAGAAAATTCAGATTAATCAGATCAAGAGTATGCAACTCTTTTCTATATGACCATCCCAGGCACTATTATGTAATCTATAGTTTATCTGAACAGTGTTGGAGGCTCCCTAATACGTAAAACCATCCCCTGGCAGCTGCTTTGGTTCCTTGTTTGTTAACTTTAGACGTGTTTGCCCCAGGTCATCCTGTGTTTAATGCTGGCTGCCAGACGTTGCGAAAGCAGTTTTGCAGAAGTGTCTGAAAGCCTATCTCATCCATGGGTTCTGTGTACCTAACTGTAGCCCACTGTACTTACACCCCAGCAGTTTTAGTCTTCCCCCAAATATATAATGGCTATTCAGAATCCCTCCTGCTATTCAGAATGACTCCTGGAGTCTTGGATTTTATATTTTGTGTCTGTGTGTCTGCTTCTTTGGTCCCCATGATGTCTTGAAGAGAATGGATACACTAGATTCCTCTTCATGTCAGTGCAAACAAAAAGAATAATATCCATCTTAATGACTGGAAAAGTACTGAGGATTTTTATTAAAGCAGAAATTCTCTTCTTCCTGCTTCTCATAAAATGGAGAAGACACAACTGCAGGTCTTCTGTGGCTCCTAGGCTGGTTGTGCTCACTGCACCTTTCTTCACAGACTATTCACATTTTATCTGCTTTAATTCCAGGTGCAAAACAACCAAGAGAAATAAAATTAATTCATGCTTTTTCATATTTTTGCAGTCTTTAAGCCTCTGCTAAAGCATGTACTTCTATTTGTGTATCTCTTAATTCCTCTGTCACTGCTGCTTCACATGCAAGCGCTAGAAAATATTCTGGTCCAGAATGTCGGTTCCTTACTTCTGTTGAGGGCTATTTACTTGAAGGAAATAAGTGGCACTCAAGAATCCGCAGTGGGTACTTTGTGAAGCAATTGGATCTCCCTGTTCTTCTCTGCCCTGGTGGAACAGGATTCTATGTTTAAAAAATCTGTTGAAAAATTTTATATGTATATCGTAACAAGAACAAGAACGTGTTTGGTTTTCTGGCACTTGCCCACTTGGTTATACTGTAGACTGAAAAAGTGTCTTCTTTGCGTGCTGCTTGGCTAAGGCAAAAGTGACAGTGAGATTCTTGGCTGAAAATCACATTGCTTTCTTGGCTAGGACCTCATAAAGCTTTATGCAAAAATGTCATAAACTCCCACTGAAATTCCATAAACACAGTGCGATTTCATTTGACAAAGATCCTGCCCCGTATGCAAGACTCTCAAGATCTCTGCTCACCCAGCCTGGAGAAACTGTACATCTGGCCCCAGGATAGAGGGAGAATTGTGTGCTAGACCCATCTGGACTCTACTGATAGGAACTCTCTGTGGCACCAGCATGGTTAGAAGTGTGTCTCTAATCTGAGAAGGAGTTTCTGTGACCCTAAAGCTTTCAAGGATGCCAAGAAGGGGTTCATAAGAGCAGAAGTGAGCTTCTTCCATCCACACACCTCGTGCACTGTAATGCACGTGGATATGCACACATATATGCATAAAGGTAGTGGCAAATGGTAACAATCCCTATTGTGATTGGACCTCACTGTATGAAATATGTACATTATTCTTCATACACATGGTTGATTCCTGTGAGTCACCATTGGGACTATGCAAATACCTTGGAAAAGAAAATGTGTTTCTCAGCTGAGCTTGACAAGCAGATAAGGCAATCAGTGTGCACTTCACTGCATATGAAGGGTCTATAAAAAAGACCAGTTGCTGAAACCTTAAAAATACAGGGTTTTGGGTAGTTTCCATGGAGATAGCTTGATAGTTATGTTGTAGCAGCCAACACTAATTACACCATATAATTGTTAGGAAGACATCAGTCTCCATAACAACTCCTTTGTGTGCTACATGACCACTAAGCTAAGTGACACAGGCTCCCTGGGGCACTAATGCAATTTAAGGAAGCTGTCTTGTAAGAACAGCTGAGACTTGTTGGAGATTTTGAATCTCCAGGTAATGGAAAACTTTAATGTTTTAAGAGGCAGTGTATAGGGCTGCAGCTGTGTATCCATTGAAAATGCTAGCTACACAGCTTTTGGGCCTAACATGGTCACACAAATAAGGACATAAAGTTATGTGTGTTGTGACTCAGAGACAGTATTGCAGCACAGTTTTCATCAGTGCTCGACATAATAAATCCAGTTTTAGCAGACATTAATTTATAGATTGAGCCCTAAGAGATGCTCTGAATTAGTTTGTTTCCTTTTATCCGTTATGACAACCATTTAAAGTGTACATTTGGTATTGTCATTTTCTGGAACACAAAGCTAACAGTGGAACCACTAGCTTGGAAGGTACTTTTTCACCCCTACTACTGACAAACTGTCTCTGTATGCTTGACAGTAGAAAATGATAATTTAAAAGTAAATTTTGTCAAATCTAGCAGAATTTTGAATTGCAGAGGATGGAGGTTTGTTGGTTCCTCTGCATAATAGATTCCTAGTCTCCCAAGTTTTTATTTGGTCTCCTGGAGTTACTTATATATGGAGAGCTGAGGTTGGTAGATGAATCATAAGTGTGACAAAGAGAATGAGAAGAGTTTTGGAAATAATTTCCACTGCTAATGCACTGATGTAAATGCTAAAATTAATGGGAGAACTGCACACTATATAACATACTAATGTAGAAGGTTTCAAAGCTAGCTAAGGCTGGGCTTCTAAAACTGAGCAAAAACAGTCACATTCTTCTCCTTTGCTGGTTCCAGATCTTTTCAGGATCTGGATTGCTAGCTGCCTGGTTGATTCTAGAATACCTTCATGGGTGAGATGTCTCCAGACTGTCTCACAGATCTGGAGGTTAATCGTTGACCTCTCTCATAGGCACTTGGTGTCACTCTTCAGGTGGCTTCCTTCAGAAACTTCTCACATTTGCAAGCTGCTGCTCTCTGAAATGGGGCTCCGTGTCTTTCTCTTCTTCCCCAGTTTGGACCCGATCCCTGCCAAATCTCAAGTGCATTCATTTCTCAGTCCAGCTCTGTACACCTGTTTAAGGATTAGATTTTGACTTTCAACAAAAGTCAGCAAACAACTATAGGGCTTTGGGGAACTCAGACTGAATGGCTTATGTCCTGTTCCTCAAATATGTGGTGCTCAGGGAAATCACACAGGCTTCAGACAGTCTCAGGAGATGACTGTGAGTTGTTCTTGACCTATACATGGCTGGCATGGACAGGAAGAGGGCAGAGTCCAGCTTTTTCCATGCATGTTGCTATGGATAGTTGTTCTAAGGAGCCAGAAGGGAATGGATCTGTCTTGCAGAGGCTTCCCCACCCTTTATGAGGGAATGGGAGGCCAAGGCTATAGTCAGCTATAGTCACTTCTGTCACTATCTTCCCATGCGTGGGACATGCAGGGACTGCTGAGGCCCACAAAGCTAAGTGTATAACCTTGTGACATTGCTCATAAAACACATTACTCAAAATTGATCAGCTGTGTAAATGTTTTTTCAAAACATTTTTTCAAGTATCATATTATTTAATGTTTCTGATAGAATATTTTGACCTTTCGTAATATTGAATGGTTAGAAAGCTCTGGATAGACTTTTGTTTTTGAATGGAAAAATAAAACCTTAAAGAATACCAATTCTTCCTTGTAGTCCTCAGCATAATAATAATAATAATAATAATAGCATGTCACTTACTTTCCATTACATCATTACTAAAACAGCACAAACACACCAAAGAATGTCAGTGCAGGGACTGTGTCTCTGTTATTGTTGGGTTATATGGAAAGGGGTCAATAGGGAGATTTAGTTATCTGGTCTGCGAATTGTTTGTTTATGAAGTACGTTTTCCCAAAGGACTCGTGAGATGGGAAATACAATAGGAAATGGACTTAATACATGCACAGAAATACCAAAACTGTAAGTGTCATGCGGGAGAGAGATTGATGGAAACTTGCTATTTTTGCTAACAGATTTTTTTAAAACAACTTGATTACGCATCCCAAAGTTTCCTATGCTATTTTGATACTACTGATATCTTCCACACAGTCTTGTGTTAGTCATGGCAGAAAAATGTTTTACATCTGATAATGTTGACAAGGAACTTAAGCACTTCAGGTGTTTCTATAGATTTTAACAATGGAAAATTGCATTTTTATTGCTTTAAAAACAATCTCCTTAAGCTAGGCAACCTCATTGGTTCTCAAAGTCTCCTTGAACCCTTGCAGCAACATTTGGGCTTTCAATGCATAAGTAAAGCAGCATGTGTAAGATCTGTTCTCTTATAGCAGTGATACTGGGGGCAAAAAAAGGTTTGCAGATGCACACAAAAACCACACAGGTCTTGAACTGACAATGGCCTCAATCTTCAGTGTTCAGCCTGATACCTTTGGGCAATCTGGCACAGAAAGAACGATCTCTAAGAACGTGTGCAGCATCCTACCAAGCACTCCTGTACAGCAAAGTGCTCCAGATGTGATTAATCCTGAGCTGGTCCCCATCTGGGTCATTTGAGTCAGCTGTGCAGTGACTTCAGGGTGCACAACTGGGCGGGTGTTCACCTACTTGATGTCTGTATGGAAAAGTTCACCGTTGGCTTCCCAGGTTGCTCGGGGGATATTTACTGCTCTCAATCTTCAGGTCTGTTCTGTGAAATTATTGTCTGGTATAGAACAACACCTAAGCATATGGCTTTGAGCTGAGTGTCCAGCTGACTTGTAAAAAGACATTCAGTTTTTGTGATGCATGGAAACACATTGATGTAGCCTGTAACATCTGCCTTTGGCCCCATTTTTTTTGCCTTAGTCGCTTGATTGTTGAAGTTGTCTTTCAAAAGTCATGGTTCCTTGAACTATGTTCTCTTGCATTTCAAGAGAGATCAAACTGACAGTGGTTGAAAGAATCAGCCTGGTTAATTTGGACTTTAGTAAGAATTATGAAGTGGTGCACAGAAAGTAACTAAATGCTGAAGAGTCATCACAGTCACTGAGCAATCTATTACTAAAAACCACTCTGTCTGCTGGAACCAGCTTTTTCTTTTCCCCTGAATGCCAGCTGAGCCACTGCTGTGGAGGTCATGGTCCACCTTTGAGGAGTTTGGAACTGCATCCTCTCCTGTGGTTGGTCAGAGGTCCTGATATTGCAAGCCAGTTATACTAACAGTTCCTGGCTGATCTGGCTGTGGGCCCACCCATTGGCATCTACCCCTTGGGAAGAAGATAGACATAGGCAGATGCTGAGCTCGGTCCTTCCCAAGAAGCCAGCTCCTTTTGTGCCAGATACACATAGCAAACTGTCAGTTTGCCTGTTGAATTCACTGCTTAAGTGTGACAATGAAAAGCATGGTCATCTTATCAGGGTTATCAGTCTCTGTCTCTTTATGGTAATTTCCATTTCATGATCTCATTAGGTAAAGAGTAACTTGCCAGAAGGCTAGCTCTTGCTGAGCTTACGGTAAGATGAAGTGTATTTTATTGTGATATTTTACAGCAGCAGAGGGTTAATAGAGCTGACTGTTCCCCAAAACTGAAGATCAGTACTTTCCAAATCAGATAGAAAAAGTAATTATTTAACACAGCGTATGATATTACTGACCAGTAAAATTCAAGGCATCAAACAGAAGATGATACTGAGACTGGGTAAAAGTAAAGAGGGGTGCATATTTTTTACAGGTTCAAAAGGTTTCAGTGACTGAGTTGCTAGTCATTTCAGCAGAAGCAGATATTATATGAAAATGTTTCTAGGACAAGTGGAAAGATTAATGAACTGTATGCCATGGGATGGAAGTTTTGCATCAATTAAGATCAAGATGCAAATAACCTCCTTTTCTCTGATGTACACATTGACTGCAAACTTGCTGCATTAGGGAAGATCATAAATTCTCCTGAATTCTCAACCAATACTTGACTAAACAAACCCTCATTCCCATCCGGTTGGTGTCTGTAATCCTGGTAGATAGAACACTTCATAGCTGTT
>JAWWES010000081.1:104277398-104371735 GCA_035583135.1 Lophotriccus pileatus | reverse complement strand
ATACTTGACTAAACAAACCCTCATTCCCATCCGGTTGGTGTCTGTAATCCTGGTAGATAGAACACTTCATAGCTGTTGTTGTTGCTATTGCAATGCTTACTCCATTACACAAATAGTTAATAATTCATAACATAAGAACAAGATGATGAATCACATTGCCCTGTCAGCTTCTGAGCTCAGAAGTTTCAGGAGAGAGACCAAATGTCAGGAGCAGTTTAAGGCCTTTGCAGTAAGGAGGCAGCATACAAGGGAAGGCGACTCCTTGACAGGCTGAAAAGGTACAGGAAAAATATAGTTAGGCATTATAATGCAGGAAGAATTTACAAGAAACAGGAGGTGTTGGGTCTTAACTTTGGTGTAACCTGGAAATACAAATATAATTTAGCTTTTGGTCGTATATACATACGTTAACAGCCAATCTGGTAATAGCAAGAATAGGAAAAAAGGTTCTGGGTGATGTCAAAGAAAATCAAATTTATTTGGCCTAAGAAGCCTTCTCACGTCCCTCATTAAATGACTTTTGTTGTCCTTGCTTGACAAAGCTTCTGCATGGATTGTGCCTCTCATTTGCAGAACTGACCTGAACAGATGCTGTTAGTCTGGTGCATGTACACACACCTGTTTGAATCATGATTGATGGTGTTTCCACATCAGCAAAGCGTGCTTCGGGGAGAACGTACAAGAATTGCACAGGGCTTTCCCTTTGTCCCCTCAGAACAGAACTGTGACTCTGAGAGTAATAATAGTATCTGGATTTACAGATGGTGACATTTAAGAGAAATATTTAAATATGAGCAGGGGTACTGTTAAAATTGAGTTCTGTACTACAACCACCCCATAGGCTAAAGATTGGTGGCACTTCTCCAGCTATGTCATTAGTTACAGGAAGGGGAAATGTATGTTTTGGCCATTATCTCCAATAGCAGAGGGCAAATGCTTCTTGTTTTGGCTTTGGCTTTGACGGAAAGTCTGATTTTTATGTTTGACTGAACTTAGGATGTAGTGGCCACTTGATATTCAGAAAGAAATAGCTACCATGATTTTCAACCCCATGTAGTATTTTATAAGGAGCAAAGAGTTTTGATTTTCTTTAAAAGTCTCACTTTTTTGAGGAAAGAGAAATGAATTATAATGTGCTTGTAATAGTTCAGTCCTCTCTCACCTGTGATGTACATTTGTATATTTCAATGGTATATATGTAGCATATGTTTTTATATGAATGACAGACACATGTTTATACATTGATAGATGCAGGCGTTTCTGAAAAGGAGGAGTCTTGTCTTGCCTTGCCTTGTTCCTGTCTGATCATTGTAAATATGACCATGATATCCTGCTTCTCATTAGAGGAGAATGTTCTTACACAGATTCTATTAATTACACTCATATCCTTCTTTGCTTACTTTAACATGGTAAGTTGTTTCTGCAACATAAAATAACTGCCGTATCTTTCTCTGTGCTGGCTCTTGTAAGGTTTAAATAAAGAGTAAGAGACAGTGCAGAGCCAAGAAAATGAAGGTATTGCCACAAATCAGAACAGCTATCTGTGAGCTATACATGAAATCTTTGTATGGCTGAGAGCTGTAAGACAGGTGCCACATACCTTAAAGAGGTGAAGGCAGAGGATTCTCTAGAAGTGATTCAGAGGCAAGAGACATGAGTTCTTCTGAGCCCTTTCTAAACTGTAGAATGGGGCTGGGCACACAGCTGAGTTCCAGAATGACCTAATAACCACAGCTTCCCTAATGGCTCATTTTCTCCTGCAGCCAAACTGCTAATGAGATGCATACAGTGCAAGAACAATAGCTTGGCCACCTTCATCTTACGAGGAATTAAAAAATTATGAAGTTAGACAGCAGTTCAGCAGTTCTTTTGGTATTCACATGATGCTTGGAGCTAAAAATTAGTTACTATAGTATATTAATCTGAAAGTATTGTACACAAGTCATGTATTAATGTATTAATCTGCTAAGGCAGAATGCTGGATGACTTTAAGGAAACTGATACAACCACCTATTGCTCCAATCTTGGACTTGCAGAATCAACATCATGGTTGTGTTGGTCATCAAATCCTGGAAGTGAAAAGAATTTACAGAAAACAGCACCAAAAAAGAATCTTCATAAATGAGATAGAAAGTAGAGGATGGATACCTAATTCTTTAAATACTGCATCTACATGTGGGTATCTAGCCACAGAAATGCAGAGGATTATCTGCCCTCTAAATGCATACTAGGGATAATTAAGAAATCTACTTTTATTTTAGCAGTTGAAAAGCTGATATATAGAAATACTCATTTGCAATACAGAGATTATTGGTTTAGGTATTGGTAAAGTTAAAAAAAAAAACCCTACCTTAAAATATGTAGGGGATTTTAAGCTTTGTCAGAAGCTAGCTGTTATGAAAACCAGATAGATTCATTTATGCAAGAATTAAGGTTTGTCATTATCATTAGGCACTTGACTGCTAAGGCATGTTTAAACATTGGCTACTTTTGAGTCATAATGCATGGAATTAATTGTGTTCTTAACCCCTGGAATTTGCCATTATTGTTTTAATAATTCTCAAAAAAAAAATAGAGAAGAATAAAATATAAGGAAAGGGCAGAAGAGAGTGTCCAAAAACTCCTTTTAGAAAAAAGATACTTTGGGGAAGATGGAGATAAGTGCAGGCATTTAGGCAAATAAGAAATAAAGGTTCTCAAAGAAATTTACAGCAACTGGAAAAACTTCTGTGTGACTGGATCAAAGCTCTGTGGATCATGAAGTTACTGACTCTGTCACCGTTGTCATGGTGCCACTGTTGCCATGGTGCCAGCATCACCAGATTATCCTTTAAGGAACAGCCTGTGTGTCAGAAGGGTTAAAGGGTTTTCTTCCTTCAGGAGAGCTGAGCGGAGTCCTCCTATGAGCGATGTGCACCTAAGTGTGCTGTAATGCACAAACTCATTGCAGTGTCCCCTGATTTCAGAGACTGACAGTTTCCAGTTAAGTCTGTCGAGGAATGAAAACCCTTAGGGCATGTCTGCACTTTGGTCAGGCTGTGAGGGTAATGCAGCAGACATGCTCAAGTTAGCTTTAAACTAATGGGCAGAATTGAGAAGGAAGCCTGGTTTGCTTTCCCCCCTCCTCCAATGTATTTCACTTTGGATTGTTTCTTTTTCTTGTTTGGGCCACTCAGCTTTTCAGGCAAGATCATGGCATTGCTGTTTCCTTTGGGAAGAGCCATTATTTTGGTGGTTCAAAGCTTAAACTTCATTACCTTTCCTCAGAAAAAGATGTGTGTCTGTTTAAAATCCATCCTCGTCTGTGCATTAATTAGTAGTGCTCTTTCAGGTGCTGCATTATCACCTGAAGCCTGTAGGTTAAGCAGCATATTTTGTCTTGCTTTTTGATTGGTAACAGCAGACTCCAGAGCAAAGCTGAAAACTCTCACAGTTCATTTCATTGTATTGATTAATACAACTAAATCAATACCTAGGTGGAGGAGGCTTTACAGGAGAGTTGGTCAGAGGAATTTTGCCTGCATTTGCTGTATCTCTTTTTTAAGCAGAGATTGGCTTTGGCATTATAAAAATGGTTTGCAAAAAGCCTTTGAGCTTCTAGATATGATTGCACAGAAAGCCTTGTCACTGCAATAGGCAATATACTTGAAAACTTCCCTGGAAGTTTTTATTTCTGGCTAGATCATGCCCAAAGCTGACCTAAAATTGAGCAGCTAATGATACTTTGATTTTGGTCTGGTTCTGCATGCAGGATTCATTCAGGTACTTAATTCTGCTCAGGATAGAGGAGATCTGTTCACAGCATCTGCAGCTATTAATGGTGCTTTACTTTGACTGATGACTATGGGGAAAAAATAGTTGTGGTTTTTTTACACAGTTTGTTTGTATTTTTTTCCCATGTGCTCTTTACATGCGATACAATTACAAAAAATCCTGTCTTTCTTAAGAGGGAGGATGTGTACCGTGTCTGTCATCTTTAGCAGGGATTTTTGCTGCCAACTAATGGCAGGTTTCCAGTGATGGTACCAGCCTTCCACAATCAGTGAGCTTACTGGTGGTCATTGGTGCCTCTGCTTGTTCACTGCTGACTTTCTGCGGTTTGAAACCTCACAGTCACCACCTGCTCTATGAAGATCTCCTCTCAAGTCTGCGTTATTTCAAAAAGATTTGTCAGTACATGCTGGACCACTTCAGTCAGGGTTTGGACAAGGGAGAGCTGGGTCCCTCAGTGTTTTTCCATGTATTTGGCTGTCCCAGTTTAATGCCTTCATCTGTTCATCTGTTTCTGTAGCTACTGGATGTCTGTGAAGGAAAGTATTCTTGCTAGGGTGCAGAGAATTTACCCATCTGGCGAAGTTTGGTTGCCTTAAATTCGGATATAGCAAAGCCGAGGAGAGCTAGATAGAAATGGCTTGTAGACAAGCTGGGATGATAAATGTGTGTAAACAGAGGAATGGTATTAATAGCTTAGAAAATTCATGTGAATTAATGAATACAGAAGATGGCATTAAAATATTAGCTATTCCTTTTTTTTTCTATTTTGAAAATTTTAGGTTTGTTTTTGCTGTACTTCCATACCTGACATGACATTTTGTGTGCGCATATGTACATATGTTTACTCTGAAGTAAACATAAGCACAAAAGGGATGTAACTCTGAAACCTGGGAAATTGTTTCAGTGGCTCTCCTTCAAGAAACAAAATATTATGTGTTGTTGCTGATGTTTACCTGCTGTAATTTTTACCTTTTTGGTAGTACTGGATTATCTTGTAGCTGTTTTCAGTGTCACTAACAGTGATCCATTTCCCTGGCGATTTTTGATGATTATCTTAGCAGCTGGTTAAACCATGCAGAAGAGGGACAAAACAAATATTATGTCTATAAAAACTTGATATTGCTTTAATTCCAACAGTAGAATGAAAGCAAAGGTTACGTACATCAGAAGCTTTTTCCTGATGTTTTGAGAAGATGACCCGCTGGTAAATAGAATGATTTATTTTGAACAGAGAGTGAACTTGATGAGCTGTTTCAAAACACTGTCTTTGGAAAAAATACGCGTTTTTGTAAGGACAGAGTTTTTGGCAGTTTGGGGAAGTGAGGTTACTGGCTCTGTGCACACAAATTAAGGAAGACTTTTGCAAAGTATTCTGTGTTTGCTTACAGCAAGAACTATGACATTTAACTTTTTAGCAGTTTAAAAGTTTCAGAGGCAACATACTTTTTATGTGGGGTGTACAAGTATGGTTGTAATATTAACAGATCTTGGTCATGTCAGGACTAAATCCCCCCTATATCTTTCCATTTCAAATAGGAAGATTAAATCAGAATCTAAAATTTGAAAATGTCCTCATCTGTGTTCTTGGCTGTATAAACAATATGTTCTTGAACAGTTCAGAAATGCTAGGTATTCAAAAGCTACAGCCAGCTTCTGCAGCTTGAAAATCTTTTTCTGAAGTAGTTATAAAGTCAGGGATGAAAGGGATCAATGAGAATTTGGTCAAGAATGACACATTTATTGAGCCCAGTGCTGGCTGGTTTGAACTGATCAAGATTTGACGCTCTAGAGGCTGTGGTATAACCACAGCTGGTCAATGGAGAAGGCAAGACAGCAAAGAATACAGAGTTCCACATTCCTATATCTCCCTGGATGCAAGTTCCTGCTTTGCCAAGGACCAGGAACCCTTAGAATGCTGTCTGTTGTCTTCAAGCCATGTCAGACTTACCAGAAATTCTCCAAACAGCCTGTATTTTTTATCCTGTAATCTATAAAACTAAATGAATTACTAATTCTAACATAAATTCCATTTTCCCCCAATTTTTTTTAAACAATGTTTATGAAACAATTTTTTTTTTCACTTCTGAATGTTTTTTCTTGTCTGACCATGATGTGTTTAGGAGAAAGGAGATAATTCATGCTGTGAGTTGTACAGGGGACTGTCTATCAGCGTTCCTTGGGAACTCTTTAAAGCTAACATTAATAGTGCCTCCCTCCATTCATGAGTCACTAAAGCAGATCTACAAAAACCAGATGCAGGAGAGCATGTTCTTTCCTGTACCTACTTTTTTTCCGTGCAAAGGTGATTTTGAATGCTGGATTTGTCCCTACTGTGCAACAAGTTCTTCCACATATTAGGATATTCATGCTTAATGGGTCTTAGTCTGTTACCCAGATCTTCAGTGATGCTGTTGTTTTTCTAGTTACTAGTAATTCAGCCTGATAAGTGGCAAACTCTGGAGCTCTGGAATTGACTACCTTTTTCTCTTTGGATCCTGAAGTTGGGCACTGTGTTATTCTTGAGAACAGCTTGTTAAATGTCAGTGACAATGTAAACAGTGTGTGGGATGTTTTATGGCACATAAACATCTGAGCCTGTCTTTGGTTCACAGAATTATGGGGACCCAAATTTTGGAATGTCCTCCAACCAAGAAGTTTGATACCTGTTAACTGGCTGAGTTGCCCTCTGTTTTTTTCTCCTGGTTCTTTCTTGTTCAGTCCCCATATTAGAGAATTTATGTGTTTCGTCATCTGACTATTCAGGCCCACTCTTTTGTGTGGAGGAGATCAGCCCATCCTCCTCTTATGCACAGACCTCTTCTCAGGTAAGTATCCATCACATGCTGATACACATTGTAAAGAACTAGAACTGGTTTGATTGAGATAACAAACACAGTTTAAAATGCCAAGATTTTTGATAATTTTTAAAATAACTCAGTGATTTGAACTATGGAAATAGTTCATATCAAGACAAATAGGTGTTAATAAAGTGTTCCTTTAAATGGGTCTTGTTCCAGAGTACAATGGAATGACACACTGAAATTATTTTTATTTTATTAAATAATATTTTAACTTTTTTTTTTTTTTTTTTTTTTTTTTACAAGGAAGGGTATGAAATGATTTCTCAGCATAAAATTCAGCTCACATGGAAATGTTTTGTTAAGTGATGCTCCACTTGGATTTTTTTCCTAATTGTGGAAAGCTATGTCAGAATTTTGGGAGAAAACTTCCAGAGTATGGATGTTTTTAAAGTAGCTTTTGCAATACTGCCTGGTCACAGTTCTTTTAAGCAAGCAAGTAAGTAGGTACAGTCCCTGCTCCTGTTTCTAAAATAGTTGGTGTTCAACCATCCAATCTGTATAATCTGATAGAATAATATCTTTATGTCAGAATCTTCAGGACCTTTGTTCAAAATAGGTGTATTATAGCTGAATAAAATTTTCCTTTCCACCTCTTGGTTTTAAAGATTCAGCATCAAAATATATTTGGAAATCATTAACTTTAATTTGCTCTTTAACTTGCTTTCTTTTGTCTTGCAAGCTCATTCCTTTTCCTAAGGCATCTAAATGCCTAGGAGGACAACTGTGACCTTTAAAGTAAAGAAAGAGAGATTACTGCACTTAGCTTGTTGTGATTTTGGGTTTTTTTTAGAGTCCATTCAGAACATCAATGTAGGTGGGGTTTTTTTTTCAAACTAAATGTGCACTTAAAACACTTCAGAAGATGCTGAAACGTACTTACAGGAAAATTGCCTTCTGTATTATGTCCCTAGATTTTAGATTCTTCCCCTGGAACAAATGACATAGCTTCTCTGAAGACTTGTTTTTCATTTTTAAATATATTCCTCCTTCAGGTAAACAATCAAAGGTAGAATATTTTAGCAATGTGCTTTCCTTTTGGTTTGTTTTGTGGTTTGTTTTTTTCTTTCCTTACACACGCTTACTTCCAACCCACATTTTGTCTGTCTTTGGCACTGAGGCACTGTTACATAATTTTTTAAAAATACAGCAGTGTTCAGCTGTAATAGTCCAAGAGGCTACAGCCTTCATTTTTGCAGAGGTTTGGGATGATTGCAGTAGAATGGTGTATTGTTTTGGGTAAGGCCTGTGTTCCGAGGGTTCTTAAATGCCTGTTTCTCTGCTGTTGGCCTCTTCTCAAGTTTCTGATAAACAAGGCACTACAAGGGAGTGGGTGACACAGCTTTAAGCTGTGCCACTTCTCAAATACAGCTCTTCAGTTTCTTTCGGGAGACGGGCTTAAAGAAAAGAATGCTCTGTAGATACCACAGCTGCCATACTTTGTTCGTTCCTGTTGACATGCTCAGTAATTAGTATTGTGTGGTTTTATGTAGTGAATTAGCATTAACCTAAAATAAACTCAGTGCAGTTAATTCTACAAGCACTCACACTGATGTAAATGAGAAATAGTTCCCTGTAGGTCAGTGCATCTGCTGCAATGTGTGTAAGGAGAGAATCCAGCCTGCTAGAACAAGATGTGAATGTATTTTAGAGCGCTGCATTTGAACTGATGGATATCTAGCCTCAGAGCTGTATTTAGGTAAAGTGCATGAAAGAGTCAGCTCCTGAATAGTTAAATTCCTCTGTTTTGAGTAGGTGTCAGCTCTCTCTGGCTGCAAATGGCTATGAATGTGCACAGTTGCAATATGATCTGCTTGAGTTTTGAAGATAGATGTTTGTGACTTGTTCTTTGTCAGTCTCTTTTGGGTGCATATATTTAGTTGTATCTTTGCTTATATGTATACATACAAGAGTGTAGGAGTAGAGCTGATACATATCTCTGATTTTTCCTTGGAATAGGGGTTCACTTTTCCCACTGGCTTTAAGCTTTACATCATTGCCCGTGTTACACACTACTGCAGTTGGCAGTGTGAAAATACTTAAGTCAGATGAAGTTAATATCAGGAAGTATGTCTGTGGTTGTATTGATACTGGAAATTTGCTTGCTGTGCAGGAATGGAGTGGGTCTGCAGTCTTGTGGTATCCTGCCTGGATCAAGTCCATCTCCTGCTTCATTTCCTCTGTCAGGTGCCTGCTCTATAGGCAAATGGAGAACAATCAGGGTGTGATTTATGGTAATGTCTAGGAAGGAAAAAAGCCATCTGTATGCCTGAATCTTCCTAAAGTGGGAAACATCCCCAGATAGGCCAGAGGAGGTACTCATTGTGTAGTCCCCATTGGGCACCATCTCTCCAGTGTGGTGCACAGTGCCATTGCATGGTCTCACTGCTAGGTTTAGATTATTGTCCTCTCTCCACCTAATTCTTAGAGGGGGGCTGGAGAAGTGACATACAAGCACCTCTTCTTCATCTGCTGCTGCTGCTTGTGATCCTGCACTGATTACATTCCAGGCAGATTCAGAACATGACTTTTAAAATGTGGCTGTAGCAAATGTAGTAGGTATTGACTGACACGCTGTTAGCCCAAGCTCTGGTGCACAGAATCCACTACGAAATGGCATTTGCTTCCCTAATGCACATGTAGTAGTGTTTTAATAAGTAATAGATTACAGAAT
Source organism: Lophotriccus pileatus (assembly GCA_035583135.1). Lineage (NCBI taxonomy): Eukaryota > Metazoa > Chordata > Aves > Passeriformes > Tyrannidae > Lophotriccus > Lophotriccus pileatus. Next base: position 104,362,429 of record JAWWES010000081.1, on the reverse strand, counting down.
GAAGTTTCTGCTGTCTCCCCTGGGAGTCAACTAGGCAAACAATGATTAGGAAATCTTAGCTGATAATTGTTTAAATGTTTTGTTTCTTAATTTCATCTTCTTCCTTGGGCAATTTTGTATTATCCTAAATAGTTCCTTTCATTCCTCAGTGCTTGTGTTTCCCAAGTATTTGTAAACCACTACCAAGTCTTCCTTTCCCACAGGCATTGCTTATCCTAACTGTTGACTGAAAATCAATCCCCCCATCTAATGACTCTGTCACTGTTCTTTGAACTCTTTCCATTTTACATTATCCATCTGGCAACAAAATGTCCAAAACTGCACGCAGGCTGCAGATGTGGTAGCTCCATAGCTGCTGAGGCAGGGATCTGTATGTCAAGATCTAGCTGTTTCTGGGATCAGTACTAGGAAAGTATAATATCTTTTCTCTCCAGCTTCTCTGCCCAGGACACCTTGGGGTAATGAGAGATTTGTGATGTAAACCTACCGAAGTTATGGGTTCTTTCTTTATCCTCTACTCTGTTAATTTTTCTTTTCTTTCTTTTTTTTCTTTTTTTTTCTTTTTTCTTTTTTTTTTAATACACCCATAAACACATTTTAAGCTCTCGTTCTCCTCAGTACAAGGCTTTTCAAACCTGGGATCTGACTGCTCTGCCCAGTCTGTTGTTGGCAAGTAAAAGCCAGCAGGCTTCTAGGCCAGGCCATGTGGGATGTGTGATAGAACCCTGCTCTGGTTCCCTGCCCTCCCTCTGCTTTGTCCTGGGTTCTGTGGGAGTCAGAACTGAACTGTGATGCGTGACCATCATACTGTTTTCTGCACTGATTTCCCAGCCCGATGTTTTGCAGCACGCTTTGCCCACGCTTTCCCAGTAATACCCCGTAGTCAGGTCCTGCCCTAAGCTAGCTGTGCAGCTCTTGTGTCCCTGTCTGCTGGGTCCTTTTCTGCTCTGTCTGACCTGCCTCCCACTGGTTGAAGGGGGAAAGGAGGTGCCTGTGGTAGGCTGTGTACTTACACTGGGAAGAAGGTTGGGCAGCAGGGTAAGCTCTGTCTTCAGCGATGCCTCACTGTTCAGCATAAACCCATTGGGTTTCTCCTGCCCATTGAGTGTCTATTTTAGGTACTGCATCTACTGCTTAAGGAAACAAAGGGAAAAATAAAAGAAAAAATATGACTGCATACAGAGAAATTAAATTTTAGCGAAAGTATCCCAGTTTTCATTTGTGATAGTACAAGTTCACAAAGTGTTTTGTTGTTTTTTTTGTTTTCAATTTAACAGGTTATCACTGCTAGCTTATCACCATTCTTCTTTGCCATGACTGCCAACGTACTAACAATTTCTTGGTAAGTGCCTACATGAGCTTTTGTCTTAACAGTAAAAATGAATTTCCACACAGTGCTTTGTGTGGAAATACTTTTAAATGTCAAGTTTTATTGCTGCCAGTATTATTTTGCATCTAAGGAGAACCAGGTGTGCAGTGATGGATGCAGTACAGTAATAGAAGATGTTTCTTCTGCCTCTGTGGGTGAACATGGACATTTTGGATGTTAAGCCTTACCACAATTCACTCAGCATGTTTTACAGCAAGGCAAATAGATGCAACAGGCAAATAAATGACCCATCAAAGTCATGCTACAATTTAGTTCCAGAATTGGAAATAAAACAGTGGAGCCAAGGTTTGCTGACATCATTTTAACCAAAAGGGTGCATTCAAGTTTCCCTAACACACTAGGTACTGTGAACGCATAAAACGAAAACAGTAGAAAGTAATGATAATAAACTTTTTCCAAAGCTGTATCTGGATTTTGTAATGTGTGGCCACACATTATGAATCACCTAACCTGAATTTTTTAGGTAGTGGTATAAAGGATTGTGGTGCAAACTCCTTTGGTCAAAGGCAGTGTTTTTGATCTGTGTTTGTATAGCACCCAGCGAAAGGGAATCACAGACGACGGCTGATGCTCCTAAATGCTTCTGCCATGCAAATAACATCTCAACATGGGATTAGGCATGTATCTCTGAGGATGGCTTTGTTAATGGAAATAAAAATCTGCTTACTTTCGAAAAGCTTTAATCTTCCTTTTTGTCCCTTACTGTTTGATTGCCATCCTAAAGACTCAGCTCTGCACTGAGTGGAATGAGCATATTCTTTTTTCAGGTGTGATAAAATTGTTACAGAAAGAAGAATCTTGGTGCAAACCAGCCCTGTTTACCTATGTGTGAATGTGCATCCCCACGTGTATTTTAGGCACATATAATCTCAAGTGCTAAAATAAGTTGTGTATTTGTTTTAGTGCTAGGAATACGTGTGACCTGTGTGAGACTAAACTGATATCAATGCACCTACAACACTCTTAGTCTAGGCCATTAACTTCCTGCTCTTCACCGTGTTTTGCATGTGTTTGTACAGGTCTGTCATGTGCGTGCTAGAGGTAGGCTTGGATTAAATATATGTATTCACTGACACATATACTAAAAAATAATGTGTACCTTTGTTAATGTGAGCACATGGACCCATATAGTTGCACCCATACCACGTTCCCTATATGCACTTAAAGTTATATAAATGATGGACACTTCTGTGTGTTTGAGAGAAACTTTCCTTTAGCCCTTGAGCCACCGATACACTTTGGTTGTCATAATTCAAAAAGAAAACCATTTATTTAATTTATTTTTTTAATTTGAATTCTCTTATTCCTTGTGCATCGGCAGTGCCTTGGCTTATCAGCAAAACTCTGGGAATAGTTTGTTAGATAGCAGCTGCAAAACACTCATGAGATCATTAATCACTGAGGATTTTAGTGTTGGTTCAGTGTTGTCATGGACAATATCATATGCTAATTTTTGAATGACAGGCAAGTGCAGTTAGCTGTCACCCCGCTATAAACAGAAGCTGAAGGATTTGCCAGATGGTAAATTGAAGGTAAATCAAGGGTTGGCATTTAGCCATGGTTTTTGCTCTGCCTTATCTTGAAGATATAACAATGGTTTCTAGTGGCCTAGTAATCTGTATTCTTCTTCTCTTATGTAGGATATATGATATTAAAGAACAGTTTAGATGCAGGCATCTTTTTACAGAATGGAGCTAGGCAGTTTACTATCTTTTGTACAGAATTGCCAGTCTAATTTTTAGAATGGTAGGTCAAAGTTAGGTTTGTTTTTTTAAAGTATCTGTTAAAAATTTGGAAAACTACTCTACAGAATAGGGAAAACAAAATTCTAAGTCTCTGTTAATTTTAGGTCTTCTACATGCAGTGGGGTTTTTTGTTTGTTTGTTTTTGGTTTTTTTTTCTTTAGGATAAAGAATGCATTATCCGACGTTAGTTTCCAAAGAAATTAATGCAGAGAGGATGTTTATAACCGGAGCTGAAATCCAGGCAAGACAGTGGGGTTAAGCCTCTCCAAAGAAAAGCACTTGGAGGTTGTTAGTGATTGCAGGCGACCAGAGTCAAGTGGTTTAGACCTTTTTGAAAAACTGGCAGCCCTCTCAGCCCTTTGTCCCTTGTTGCTAATTCCACACCAGAGGTAGTCTGTCTCCCCAGTGGACTGTCTACAGGCTGTCTGTAGCACCTACTTTCCATGGCTGTTTACTGTGTAATTGTAAGATACTGAGCTGCTGTTATACAATATTTTTTTCCCTCTCAGGAACAAGGGCAATTATGTGGTTTTTAAAACAGCTCACCAAAGCTACGATTTAAGTGAATGTAATACTATTAGACCAAAGAGCCTTCAGCTTTACGTGCCTTTTTTTTTTCCTTCCCAAGGAAAAAAAAAAAAAAAGCCCTCTTACAAATGAACTTAACAGGAGTTTGTTTTGTTTATAAAGTTCGTTAAGGAGCTTTTCTGTTTCATAAGCTAATTAAGCCATGAGGCCAAGGTGAAAGGTCAGTACACTTAGCTTGGCACTGTTATAAAAGGGGAGAAGAGTCGGCATCCGACCATATTCCTGTCACCCGTGATAGATAGCAGAGAGGGGAGATTTGGGGATTATTAACTATTGCATGGGTCGAGTGGGTTGATAGCATATTTCAGTGAAGGTTTTTGTAAAACCATTCATCCTGGTTCTAGCCTGAGTCTTGGAGGGAAGTGTTAGTGCCTCCACTACGCTGTGAGTGCATGTGTGCCCTTTTGGATGGTGCAGGTTCTTTCACCATTTTCCACACAAAGAGAGGCAAACATGAGCATTTCTGCTGGCCTCACTGTGCCAATGGGATCACACCAGAGCAAAAGTATTTTTCCCAGATTTCCCCCAAAACCTAGGCTTTACATGTCCCCTGACGTTATCAAGTGGCAAGTTTTCAGGACAGAACACAAACAGAAAGAGGGAATCATTAAGCTAATGAGGTTCAAACTCCCTTGCCTTCCTTTCCAATTCTTGCTAGTGTGGAGCTGCTCTTGTAACTAGGGGCAACCTTCTCTATTTAGATTTCTGTCCGTGCATTTTCACTGAATACCATCAGCACGAAAATACAGCAAAGGTTGTTTCTGATGTGATCAGTTAAATAACACATTTTGGCTTCCAGCATTTTCTTAGCAAGACAAGTGAAAAAAATCACCTGGGTTACTGTCTCTAGGTTGGAATGTGTTTAGGTAAAATAATACCTTAGTTGTATCAAATAGAGGGACTTGCCTGATGCTAAATTTGTGGTGTACTTTGTTTACAGCCTTGTAATCAGTGGAGTTGGAGAAGCATTGCTTGTTTACACTGAAAGGACATAAAGAGGAACCAGATCTTACCAGCTGGAAAAGAGCTGACTTGCAGCCTAGAGACACTACGATGAAAAAATTGCGGCAGCAGGAATGAAGAAGTGCAACCAAACATGAGGAAAGAGATCTATTGTTTTTTCATTAAGAAAGAAAAGCCATGCTATTAATAGTGCTGGTAAGGGAGCAGCATAGTTGGCAAGATGATAAGGAGCCTTTGCCTCAAAGCACAAGACAAACTATATCAGATTGATGTGGTAAAGGAAAAAAATGCACTGTGTCATGCTGATGGCTCTGTGTGAGAACCTCTCAGTAGCAGCTTCTTGCACAGGGAACTAAACTCAGGAAAAGCAACATTCCACACTGGATGCCCCCCAGTTTTTTTTTGTTGGAAGCTGACAGCAGGTCATACCAAGCAATGTCAGAGCCCGGATCCTGCCATAAATTCAGGATCCGGAAGGACGGATTTTGTCTCCGGCTGTTCTGTAAGCAGCAAGCTGCCACACACAGGTCTCTGGTCACGTCGTCTGAACTGGCACGGGGACTGAGGCCAAGGGGCTTCTGGAGATAATCCCCTTCTGGAACTGCGGCGGTTTGACAGCTTTGCAGAAAGGGAAAATCAGCAATAAATCTCAATATCTGCAGTGATTGCTCTTTGTGAGTTTTTTTCCTCTCCCATTCTCTGAGGTTTCTCTTGAACTCTGCAAATTTTTGTCGGCTGGTGGGGGTGGAGGGACACATACTGTTCCCAGCAGTGGTTTGTCTCTTCAATTATTGCAAGAGGCAACAAAGATTATGAAAGATTATGAACCTTGAATGAATGTCATAAAGAGTATAAGGTGATTCATCTCAGGAGTTCTTAAAATAATTTCATTTCAGGTTGCCTAATGGCTGTTAGAAACTACTCTTGATATATTAGAGCCTACAAAAGCAATCTGTATGAAAGTAATATTAAATGACAAGTTGATAAAATTGGGGAAAATGTCTACATGGTAAACGGAACTTCATAACAAATCTTCAGCGAGCAGAGGGACTTGTCTTACATGACATTAGATATGTAATGTGTAGTCCCTTAGTCTAAGCTGACAAACTCAATGGAAAGAGAGGGGTGCCCTAACAGAGATGATCCTTCTGGAATAGATTGCTGTGTTAATATGATTGAAAGATCCTCTGAAAGAGTTTCTCTCTCTGTAGATAGGAACTAGGTGACTAGTCTAGACAAGAGACATGGCTTTACAAGGCTACAGTTACCAGAGGATATCAGCTTCACTCTAACAAAATGGATCCTAGTGGCTTTCCAGTCCATAAATTCAGACAGTGCTAGAAGTGATGGCTGCAGCATTCTGCCTTTCCCCAGACAACTCTGCCAACCAGGTGTAGCAGTGCAGTAGGATCCTTGCTGTGCCACCTTTCTGCTGATTTTTGAAGTGAATAGTGACCCTGGGAGACCTCATGAAAGAGTCCCTGAGTGATTGCTGAGGTTTTGCAATCATAGCTGGAACCTTTGCTGTGGGAAAAGCTCATCGTGTACCTCTCTTCTTGCATAACTTTCAAGGATAGGCTGCAGTCTGGTGTTTTTTTTGTTCCTCTATTTTGCCTGTGCTGTTCATAGCAATGTACCAAAACCCAGAACACCCATTTGTTTTCTTGCTGGTGGTCTCAGCAGAAAGGCAGTGGCCAAACCAACAGCCAGACTTGTTGTAACATTTTAATCCCAGAGGGCATGCTTGGGGTGGCTGTGGGAAGCTTGTTTGGCTGCAACAGGCATTACTTTGTACTGGCTTTGGGTGAATTCAGTCTTTGCAGCTACTGTACCAGTATCTCCCTGCATAGTAAGTGTACTGCTTTGTTATTTAACTTCATGTGTGTTAAACAACACTGAGTTTACTTCTGCTTGCCTTTTTTTTGTGCCTTAGTGCAATGTGCTTGCACTTCTAAGACTCTGCTTGAGGTAAGTAAAATAGTGTATGTTTAAATTCATTGCTGTGTAAGCAAATCAAAAAACCAGAGTTAACAGTGAAGTTCGGCTCCTTTCTCAAACATGACTGGGAAGAAGAAGTACCCTCTGAACCAACCTGGCCTGCTTCAGGTGAGGGTGAGTCCTGTGGACCAGCATGAGGCTCATCAGTCTTGCTGAAGACTCAGAGCAGGGTGGAAATAGAGCTCCATCGCCTTCAAAATCCATCTTTGCATATTTGGAGTTGTCTCAAGGTGCTAAAGGCATGGGTTGCCCTCCTTGCTCAGGCTGTGGCAGAGTGGGGCAGCAGTGCTGGGGTCCAGTGGGGCGTCTGCCTCTGAGGGAGGGTCTGTGAGCCAAGGGCTGGTTCAGCATTGCTAGCAGCGAGCTGTTGGGGTCAGCCTGTTGTAGGGGAAAAGGTGGTGGGGAGAGAGCCCTAAGGGGGGGTCTTCTGGCTGCTGGAACAAGTGGTGCCTTTGTCAAGGCGCGTGTGCTGGGGTGGGGATGTCAGCTGGGAAATGGGGAGCTGCAGCAATTGAAAAGCCCCGAGATGGCATCTCAGCTGGCAGTGCCTGCCAGACAAACCTAAAGGTGAGCTGTGGGAGGACATCTGCAGGAAGACCCTGGCTCCTCACCACTGTCCTTGGGAAGGGGTGCATTCCCACTGGTGGCACCCAAGAGAGAAGAGACATGGAGAGACACTGTTTGGGCTCCCTGTCCTGGGAGCACACAGGCCCAGGAGGGCAATTGCAGCAGAGAGGAAATGTGAGGAGGGCAGACACATACTGGCTACTTGCAGAGGTTGAAGACTTGAAGGGGACAGGGCAGAGCAATTTCCTGAGGAAGCAGCAGTCTGATCTTTAATTCAGCCCTTCTTCTGAGGGAGGGATGCTGCATGGTAAAAAACACACTTCACTGTTTTTAAAGTGATCTTCAAAGCAGGAAATCTCAGAAGTTCAAGCTTAAAATGGTTCTTGCAAGACTAGTGAACAGTAATTTAGAGCGGGAATGTGCAAGAGTGGATCATTTATGTCTAACAGACCTTTTTTTCCAGTGAATCAAAAATACAAAGTGATGGACATACAGCTCTGAGGAGGGAGGAGTTCCATTGCATTGTAATGATGCAATGACACCAATTACTACCTGAATGCACAGAGGTGGGTCTGCAGTTCAGCTTCTAGAAAAACTTCCAATTTTATCAATATCCATCATTTAAGGAACTTACTGTCTGAAAACTCCCCAGTTCTTGGGTTGTCAACACGTGAGACTACAGAGAGTAATTGGAGTGTGCTGGTATTTCTGAGAAGCAGCAGATGCCTGGAGGCTGTCCCGTCATGCCCTCTTCACATCTACTGGTTTTGATCAAACCACTGACAGAGATGGTCCTGAATAATGTAATACCTGTTTGATCTTATCTTGCTTACACTTTTATTTTCCAAATGTCTTTTTTTTTTTTTTTTTTAATTACGAAGTAATTGGTTTGGGACAAGGCTTATATTATCTGCTCCACAGGCATGACTCATGCATGTGGCTGGTCTTTGTCAGAAAGCACCTCTACTTAAAGCCAGGTGCCATTAAACAAAGACTGAGACAGTAAAGCTGCTGGATATGGAATACAAGTGGATTACTAAAATGCAGGCCACAGAGATTCTGTTTTGAAACAGTATTCTGGATCTGGTGGCTGTAACATAGCTTCCAGCAGAACATGTCATTAAAATGAATTAAATGAACCTGATACTTACGACTGAAGCCATCCTGTTGTGCGTTGGGTTGGCAGAGAATCTATGCCAGTCTTTCAGGACCTGTTTAATATGGAAGCTGAAAATCTGCAGAGCAAGTAATCTTGGCAAAAAGCAATGGGAAAAGCCTTTAAAATTATTTTTTAAAAAAGCACTGGACCTCTTAAAACATTTGGTAAGGGGTAGAATTCTGATTTTCTATTACCCTTTTTAACACCTGTGTCTGAGTTTATGCATGAGTGTATGTATGGTTATGTTCTGGTTTCCCAACCTCAAAAGAGAAGACCTGAAGAATTCAGGAAATGTGATGTCAACATAAGACATGCATTGAAAAGGGTGCTTTTATCAAGTATTGTAGAAAAGGTAGTTCCCGGGAGCTGCACTGAGTGCTGAGGAAACATTTCATTTGTTTTACCTGTAAACTAAAGGAGGTAGTGGGTTGAAGAAAACTTCATAGCAAAATTGTCTTGCCAGAGCAGAAGCTGAATGAACAGCTTTCAAACAGATCATCTGCTACTGTGAACCAGGAGACAGCCTCAGTATGAAACTTTAATCCTGTTCCAGAGGATAGACACAGGGACAGATTCATTTTGTTTGAAAAGAAGGCGTGGGTGAGGGAAGGGAGATTGGGGCCAGGATTGAAAAAAAATTGAGGCTGAAATACTTTTGTACAAGGAGATAAAATGGGAAGAGATTTGCTTCTGAAAAATGTGTTCCTTATTCATAGGTTTGGGGAGGGGTTGTTGGTTTTGGGGGGGGGGGCGTTGGTTGGTTTTGGTTTGTTGGATTTTTTTGGTTTTGTTTTTTTTTTAAATTAGGGTATATTATAAATACATGTCTGTTTAGTCCCAAAAAGGAATTAGAGGAGCCTATGTAACTATTTCCATATTAATTGACAGGTTTGAGAAGCTTAACCCTTTTTTAAACTATGTTTTGAAAGTGACATTGTTTAAGCCTTGATTTCTTCTAGAAAATGGACTGGTTTTTTGAATAATGCTGGTGACAAAGTTCTGCTCTCTCCTTGATTACCGAGGTGAGGAGTGTGCCTACTCCTTGCTATCTGGGATGGGAAGCAGTCACACAGTACTCTTCTTCTTTTTTAATAAATATCTTGGCTTCCAGAATAGGTGGGAGTAGACAGTTGACATGTTAAGTTCTGGATTTGGTGGTATACAAAATCTCTTTGAAAACCACACTGAGAGCACGCTTAGTATATTTTGTCTTATGTTCTGCCATTAAGATTTAAAAACATGTAGCCCAGAACTTGTTCAGCTGTGAACTCATTGTCCCTGCAGAGAATCCTGTATGTAGAAGAATCTCGTAAAATGGGTGTGAGCCTCTCTCAGTGCTGCTGCCAGGCAATGGATGAAATCCCATAGCTGCATTCCCAGGCATGACTGCAGGAGACCCTGCAACTGCTGAAGCTTTTCTGCTTGCTGTTTGCCATCAGCAGTCCTGTACCTTTCATGACTCCTCACAAACATAATTTTGAGAGGAAGGCAAACTTGCATGTTTACAGATGAGTCTGTTTAAGAAGCGGTTGCTCTAAGATTCGTGTTAGTTCAAGTTCTTGAGGACCAGTACAACTTGGGAAGCAAATGCAAGGCCCATTTTCCTGTAGGAGTTTGATGCCTGTTTACACTTAAACTTCTGATTTCTGTACCACAGCCAGTGGCGAAAGCTGGTGCACCAACAAGTTTGTTTATGCTGGAGGTGCAGGCAACCAGTGCCTTGTGATACCGTGTAAGAACAACACCTGCCTGAAGCAAGCTGGCTGGATAAAACAACCAGCACAACCCCTTTGAAACTGATAAGGAGAAGGGTTGATGTTGTTTGAAGAAAATGGTTATTTGGATTGAGAAACTGGTCATTAGGCAACAAAGATGGAAAGGGAAGGTGGAGAGCTTGGAATGCTGTTTGCCATGCATAATCACGGAAGGACTAGCACTAACACCAGACAGACAAACAAGAGAGTTGGACTTTCTGCTAAGAGGACAGTGGTTCAAGTGTAAAGTTACTGTTAAGCAGAAATGTTTTGGAGATTGGCAGATGCCCACTGTTAAGAACCATACTACGGTAATTAGCAGTCACATGAAAAAGCAGGAAGTATTCATTGATTGGGGTGGGAAACATCTCAAGGCAAATATTTCTCAGATTTTTCTTTGAAAGATGTGGAGACCAAGCTTGTCTGGCTCATTGTCCCCACAAGCCCAGGTTAGAGACAGGAATCAGAAAGGATTTTTTTTGTTTCTTTGTCACAAAGCTTCTGGGGCACCAAGAGTTAAGCTTTGGCTTCAAACAAGACATGGAAAACTTCTCTCAAGGAGTCACTTCTCCCCTATGATGCCTAGAAATCAGTCTGTTCTTTGCCTTCTCATGGAAGGGGTCCCTGTGCCAGTTCACACTGCAAGTTCACAAGTTAGCAAATTAAGTTCCTTCAGGTTTGAGCAGACAGAAGACATTTTAATTGAGACCCTTCATCCCCGTAAGTCTGCAACCCTGTGGGCAGTCCCATGCCAGGAAAAAGATTATCAGCATGTTGCCCGGGATGCTCAGCATGATCAGCCCTTACAGTGAGTTTCTTCATTTAAGCTGAATGTCAGAAGTGACAACCCCATTTCGGTGCCAGTGGAGATCAAGCTGGAGGTGATGTTGTGCATGACTCTGCAGGCATTGCCCTGGATCTTGCCTGCAGGCAGTTGAATGGCCAGGTCTACTTGTGCAGCAAACTTCAGCAGTTAGTAGAGAACATCCCGAGAGCTGTAGTGTAAAAGACACAATAAATTGTAGCAGGCAGAAGCATCCAAATTCTTCCCTTTGCCATTCTGTTGCTGGCTGTCCCACTGCCAAAGACTGAGATCTGCAAATCACTCCAATAATGGCCACTCAGAAAACATAGTTGAACTTTCAACCATTATGTTCCTTCAGGGTGAAGTTAATTGTTTTCTCTCATTTAATGTCTCCAGTTATGGTCAAAAAATTAGGATGTAGGATAGATACAGAAGCTAAAAATTTCAGCAAGGCAGCTTTTATTTCTTTATTACAGTTGTTTGTTCATACTGTCTTCAGCATGGGTGCTCCTTGGGCTTATTATTGATGATGAATAAGAACAGACTGTGCATAGATTAACACAGATGGTTGTAGCCTCAAGACTTCATGAGCTGTAACCAAAGAAAATAAATCTCTACTTTGAAGGACAGCCTTACACAACAGAATTTCATGTGGCTCAGCTGTATTTAAAGTGGAATATTAAAACTGCTGAGCAAAGAATTGAATGGCTCCTGTTGTGAATAGCTGTCTGTATGGGTAAGTTGCTTACCACAGACTCTCAGATGGAAAAAACTTTACTATATTGTTTTCTTTTGGGTTAAAACAAACAAACAAATCCATAAAACAAACCCTCTGTGATTCAGAAATGTTTGGAGAGAAGCAATGTAGTTCACCAGAGCAAATGCTGAATTGCAAAGGCAGCACCACTGAAAATTTTGACAGAGGAACCCTTGACCTCCTGCTAAATAAACTGGTGTAAAGGCTAGAAAATAACTTCCCCTTTCTCTTCAAAATCTCTCTCATATTTTTCTTACTCTTCTTGTTCCTGAAAACGTGAAACAAAGGCACCATTCTGATTTAAACTCCTCTTTGAAACCATGGAAAGCCAAGTTTAAAGGAGTATATGCAGTGGAAAACAACTGAGATGATTGTGTAACATCTTGATGCCAGAATCTGGAGCTTCAGCAGATCATGGGAAAACAGGGCGAGTTTTCTGGACTAAAGGTAGCTTGGCTGTCCAGGTCTGCCCTGTGAGTTAATAAACCACAGTTTTTAAACTGAGGCAAATTAAATCTGCTGTATCAGTCGTGATACTCACTTTGCTTCGTACGGGCTTCAGTCTAGATGCAGCTCTGTAAACGGATGGCTGTGCTGATGGGAATGTCTTAGGCTGTGTCTTCAGCTAGGAGGAGGAAAATAATGGAATGTTATGTTGCATCAGCTCCCAGTCCACACAATCACTTCATCCAAAGGTAAAGACTGGAAAGGTTTCGCAAGTGTTTCTTGGAGAAAGGAGAGAAAGGGAACATGCTCTTAAAGAGACGATGTCTTTTGTGTTGGTCTGTCTCAGAGACTTCATAAGCTCACTTCATGACAAATTCTTTCATGGGCTGGATGTTTGGCTATCTTGCCTTAATAGGAAGGTACAAAGTAGCCTGAAATATTTTTGACCACTCCAAAAATATGTTCCTGCTATAGAATTCCATCATGATTTTCCGTGTAACAGTTTAAAAACAAACAATAAAGCAAGACCATGGCATGAGATTTCAGCTGGAGCATTCTTTAAGGTTTTGGAATTTTGGGGTGGGGGGTTGGGTATAGAATCCATTAAGTTTCCATGTCATCCTCCTATATTCTATAGTAGTCTTATATAAATAACTATAATTACAGTTATTCTTTTACTTTACTGCTACATTGTTAATTGCAAAAAAATTATATGAGGTCAGTGTTGTTGTTATATCAATCAGTGCGTTTAAGAGCAGCTATTTTACTCGGTTTTACAGCTTTTAACGTATTTATTTTTCCCCTTAAGAATCTCATTGCTAGGCTCTAAGCTTGGCTGTGATTTGAAAAGTCTGTTCAACTGATTTACTGCAGCAATTCAGGTGTAGATGGGTTTCTGTGTGCCTTGATGGGCTTCTCCAATGTCTGATCAGGTCTTCAGTAAAGGCTCCTACGGTAACTTCTCTTAGCTGTCTATTCTAATGAAACTGCAGAATGATGTCTCTGAGATTCCTACCACTTTCTCAAACCTATTGAGGAGCACAAAAGTGCACAGGGGATGCCCAAGTGTCATCAGATATGTAAGAGGAGAATAACTTGGATGGTTAGCAAATTTAACATCACAATGATTGTTGTCCTATTGTGTATGTTTAGTTTTGCAAAATGTCTGAACTTCCTGCTGGTGAGGAATGTTTCAATTTCTCAGCCCTGTGGCCTTGCAAATGTTCGTGCTACCCTCCTTTATCGTTCCACCTAAAGATCTGCTTTGGGTCACAAACTGCCATTTCTTTAATATCTGTCTGTAATAATTGTGCTGCCACCATCAATTAAATTCTCCAGATATTTTTCTTCCTGGTCTCCTGCAGCTTTAATCTGAAACTTTCCATTTTCCTGTCCATGGACACCATCACAGCCTGAACAGAGTCCAATTTTCCATTAATGGACACAGCAGGCTTTTGAAATAAATCAGACGAAGGGTGGAGTCTGCAGCTCCGGATGCACCGTGTGAAAGAGTCAGCCAGACCCAACCACCGGCACTGCACCAGCCTCTGTTTATCTTTGTGTTTGTTGAAATAATAAAAGGTGAACTAAGGGGGGGGGGGGAGGGGGGAAGAAAAAAAAAAAGGAAATAAAGATGCATGAACAGTAGTAGTCAAGAGAAAAGCCCATAACAAGGAATAAAAGAGGAAATGGGATCTCACTGTTCCTAATCCATCTGCATGATACATGATTTTAACTTCGATATCTGAAATGTTCCTTGGAGAGTACATCTGAATGCAATGCCTCCTATATTCCACTGACTGGCAGAAGTCTGACTAGGCATGGTATTTCTCAGGTTTGAGGAAATGAAGGAGTCTGTACTGGACAAAAAACCCCAACCAAACAGTAATTCTTTCTTCTGTGAGAATTGTTAACTTCATTCAACTCCATTCTGTACAGATATACAGGTTGCCCTGGAAGGCAGATGACAGCTTGCAGAGTTTTGTATTCAGAAAACATAAATTAACCTCTCGCGCTGTCATGGGAGATGAGCACTTTGCAGTTCTGGTGTTGGCTTTGTGTGCATTGTCATGTTTGCCCATGGAAATACCCCAGATGTTGATGCCATCCCGTCTCTGCTGCTCATTGAATGATGTTTCAAGATAGCTGGGAGGATGTTGTTCTAGAAGAAGGCATTAACTATTGAAATTTGAACAACCTACTGATGTTTGGAAATGTATTGGACTTTGTCCACCTTAAAGGTCTAAATCTATGTTTAGATGTTTTGTTAAAATTCCTGGTGCTCCATGAGGAGCAATAGTGCATCCAGTTTGTGGTCTGCATCATGGGAGGTCAGAGTACAGACCAAGCCCTCTTTGAATAGTTCACTTGGAAGGCAGAAGAAAGGTTGCTAATGGTTGCATTTCAATCGTGCTGTTCATTCAGCATCTTAGTCCTCTCACAAGACTTGTGGGAGACGAAAGATCCATTTCTTAAGAAGAGATGATGATGAAAATTATGATAAGTGGGTAGTCATTGCTTCAACTCTTTCTTTAGGTGAACATGTGTTCAACATGCCTCAGTTCTCCCTTTTCCTCTAGGGATACTCATGTGGACAATTGTGATGGCTTCTTGCTTCCTTCTTTGTTGGCGCTGTGAGTTTCCTTTTAAAGGAAAGCTGAATGGGTGGTGGGTGGGTGCACAGCCAGGTCTTATCCCAGTGTGCAACCAAGAGGTAGTGAATGTGTGCAAGTGAGAACCATGCCCACCATGTGCTCCTGCCCTGCACTGAGGACAGAGCTGCACCTTTCCCAATTAGAAAAAACTGCACTAGGCAGTTTAATTGAGAGTTGGGCTGTCCTGCCTCTCACAAACGCAGGGCGACGAGAAGAAGGTGTCTGGGGTTCAGGCTTCTGGTTAGGGATGTGCAGCAGGGGCATCCAGCTGCCAGCAAGTGGGGAGGGACTGGGGAAACAGCGAGGTCTAAACCATTAATCAAATTCAGATGGTAGCAATTCTGTCATTTTTGCTCTGAGTGGCATGAGAGCAGATTAGAAATAAAAGCCTTTTATCTGTCTTTTTAAAACTTTACAACTACTAAGTTTCTACATGAGGTTTGTGCTTTTTTTTTTTTAATAAAATAACCCCCAATATTCATGCTTCTTTGGTTGCCAGCAGAAAACAGAAACCACAGCTTCCCGTTGTTTTCTCCATATTTATAATTTTGTGAACCATTCCTCCTTCCCTCACACAGCTTGTCAGACTGTTCAGCTCTGCAATTCTGAATCTATTCCTGGCATGTTACCTTCCCTCCCCATCCAGAGTGGCTGTTTAGTTGAGAGTATGTTGAGGTGTGAAGGGTTGGGGGAGGTCATCACAAATGTTCTAATTCCCCAACCAGGGACTGCCATGAGCATTCTTTGCAAAGAGGGAGCAGACCAGAGTGTAAATCTTGTGCTTACCCTTTGGTAAGTTTGCTCTTTCTTTTAGCACTCTGTAAATATGTTGAGATTTGCCATCTTACCTGCTTTTTCTTTTAGTTTGGGTGTATGTGATGCAAAGTGTGAGATAAGGGGAAAGAGCTGAGACCTGTGCACTCCCAGGGCTTCCTAATATACAAACAGATAGGCAGAAATTTAGGGTGTAAAAAAATCTTCTGGTGTAAGAGACTAAAATCTGATGCTGTGTCATGTTTGAGCTACAAAACAATGCCTTTGTCCACTGTAAAAACCCAGCACAGTGCAGCCCTGTGGGCAACATAAATGGTATGGCAACAGAGGAGAAACAGGTGGCTTGAGTTAGTCTAGATGTCTCCAGACCTTTCCTTGCTGTAAGGCTCTAGCCTAAAGAAAAGCGTGTCTAAAGCTCAGTCTAAAACCTAAGAGAAAATCCCAATATTCCTCTCCTAAATCAATGAACAGAATCCATGCCTGGTAAAGCAGTCATTGGTTTTGAACAGAGGTGATTTAATACTGTTTTGTAAATAAACCCTTCTGCCTCTTCATCCTTTTGCTCTCCCGCTCAACTCCCAAAGTAAAAAGCCTCCAGCTGATGGTAAAGGGAAGCAATGGGGAAGAGGGAAATTTGCCCTTTTTGTCTGTATGTGCTTGGAAGAAAGGAAGAATATAAAGGCTAGCTCATGGATGCTGGTGCATTGAAAATGAGGGGAGTTTAGGTCTCATGTCAGTGTTTCTGAAAACCTGGCTTGTAAAGCTTCTCCCCCAATAGTCATACCCACTGATATCAGCCAAGGCAACACTTTACTGCACTTGGAAGCTCTTGGAAGAGGATTGGTTTTCTTACCTTTCCTTTCTCCTTTTATTATCTTACTTAACTAAATGCCAGAACTTGGTTAAGAATCTCAGCTGCTACTGAGGACCTCCCCCATCCCAGAGTTCCCATAGGGGAAAGATTTCAGATTCAAGTTTGTCCTACTTACAGGGGCCGGGAACGGTTTATTACTGTGTGGGTAGGACCAAAACTGTGTATTCTACACCCTCTGTGTCATTTGTGATGGACTGGTAATAATGGATCATTTGCAGCAGCTGCCCAGGGCACACCTAATGACTCAGCTGTGATAACTCCCCTCTGCAGAGGAATTAGCACCTTCACACCCAGCCAGAGGGGTCATCTCTGCTAATGGGCCATACTGGACTGGCATAATAGGCACCTGCAGCACCTAGACCACCAAAGACTCCAAAAATATCCCATGACTCACAGAGTTAAATCACCCATTGTGAAAGTCCTTGCCCTGGGGGAGGTACTGGACATTCCCACCTGAACATGAGCATATATAATCTTGGGGGTTTGAGACTTCTGGTACCACTTGTTGGATTGAGAGGAAGACCAGAACTCCAACAGGACTGCCACTGCCACTCTCGACAGGACTGCAATCATTACCTCAACAGAACTGCCACCAGCATCTGGACCAACAGGTTTTCTTTCCTTTTACTTTGCACCCAGGGGAGCCACATGGTGCTCACCACAGGGGCCAACTGTTCTGTTCTTGTCCCAGGGGGCTGGGTTATGCATCTGGTTTTGTGGGTTAAAATCAGTTTTCCTCTCTATTGTTGCATCTATTGTAATTTATTTTTAATAAATTGTAACTCTGACTTACAACCTCTCTAGAGTTGGGTTCCTTTCTCCTGCTGGTTTACTTTTAAGCCAGCACAAAGTTAGATGAGATACTGACATGAGTTCAAGTTATAAATTGGTCACCAATGAAATCTGACTGCAAACTGGAAGGCTTCTTCAGGTTTGAGGAATTACGTCCTGGAGCATCTGTCTGAACAGTGTAGCAGAGGCAAGGGTCCTAGGTGGTTTAAGATGATATTCAGCAAGATTACAGAAAGGGGTTTATGACAGGCTAGATGAATGTGTAGAAAGGGAAAATTATGATAGTAGCCAGTATTTAGCTCTTGCTAAGGGAAGGAAGTGTTTGCTGCTCAAGTCAGCAGCAACCTCAGTAACTTCTTGTTTCACCCCTGCCTTGCTTTGAAGGTATGCAGGCCATTTTCCAGGATCACAGTTCCTGCTCTCTCCTAGTATCACACTATAAGCATTGCTTCTCCTCTGTTATACTGTTGGTGCTGGTGTTTGCTGCTGGGGTCTGGGCAAGGTGTTGGGGTTTTTCTGTAGTGATTGAGAAGCTCTCCTCTCAACTCATCCATACCTACAGCCTCCAGGTCGTTTCTGGCTGTATGAGCTCACAGTGAAGTTGGTGGGAAGGATTATGGTTTAGGATTTCAGAAAGGCCTTTTTGCTTTGCATATAACAGTCTGTGAAGGGATGCACCTAACATTTCCTCCTTTTCCCCACTCTTCATTACAGAGTTTACAATGAAAGATGAACAAATGAAGTTCCAATCTGCTTCCCACACTCCTTCCCTCCCTTCCCAAAGGTGCAACTTGGGACAGATTTTATTCTCAGCTAGTGATGTTGCATTGCTACTGTGATTGCTCAGTCTCTCACCTCAGTAAACCACTTTCACCTTGTGTTTTTTGTTTTTTTTTTAATGTTTACTTGGGGACCTGGTGCCAAAATCCTCTAGCATCGTGGGAAGGTGAAATCGACTCTTAAAAAATTACTCCTCGCTGCTTCCACAGAAGTGGAAGTTATGCTGTGAGCTCCATATTTTAGAAGGCTGGAGCAATGACCCGAGTTGTATCATCTAAATATGTTACAAACTATCCCAAAGAAGCCCTTACCTGTTAATAAGTAGTTTTGGAAAATGATTGCTAAGTATTTCTCTGTGTGTCTGTATGTTCTGGGGTCAGTGTAAATCATGCTAATGTTTGTATTGTCACAAATATGATTTACAGTCGAGGATCTCTGGAGTGATGGGAGAAGGTAGGGATCCAAACCTTTTCCATAACTTTATTAATGTGGAATGAAAATGGGTGCTGTTTGGTGAGACCACCTAGATAGGTATTGGATTTAGGGGTGGAAAAACAGCTTGAATTCCAACAGGTCGTGGACAATTGGGTGTGCACACACATGAATGTCCAAAACTGAACTTTCAACCTCTGAAGAAGCAGCAGCTGCTTGTGAACTACAACTGGTAGGTAGACCAGGTGTAAATTTTACTACCACCTGGACTAAACCAAAATGGCATATTCCAAATCCTCCTGTAAACAAGGGGTCATGAGATAAGAACAATGCTGAGGAGCCCGTTTGTGCCGCATCCTTCTGCATACTGACAGTTTGGACTCAGAGAAGCTGGTCCTGGCAACTCCAGGAGGAGGGGCTGGTTCCAAAAAGTAGGGCTTAAAATCCCAACAAACCCAAAACAATGAAGTTAAGAACTGGCTGGAGGAAAAATCCTGAGGGCTCTGCAGGGAGCAGAATTCCAGGAGATGACAAGGGGCTCTTGGGCAATCCCACCATTGGTTCATTAATAAGCAGCTCTATGTCCCAGAGGAAGGCAAAACCAAAACTTTTTATACATACAGATGAGAGATGGAATAATTTTAATGCTGGTGGAAAAAAATATGAGCTTTTCAACTTTTTTTAAAACTTTTATTTATTTTTTTAGAAAATGAATAAACTCTGCATGGTAGAGTGTATGGTATATAATTTCAAAACAGAACAAGTGATATGGAATGGATTATTTTCCCAAACTATTTAAGGTTGAACCTAAAATCATTTGTAAATCAACACTCGTTGCCATGTAAGACAAAGGAAAACAATCAACACATTTTTTGTTTGGTACAGATTTTCTCTACCACTTCAGCCTGAATTTTCCCAGGGTTGGGGAGGAAAGGGGGCCAAGTCCTGCCCTAATTGTCCTAATCATAACTGTACTGACCAAGCTTTGTGCTCTGAGATCTAGCATCATATGGCTTTATATATGTTCCTAAGTGAACAGTGCAACATCATCACCATCTTAAGTGTTTATTCCACATTCAAACTGTAAGTGAACATAACTCTGAAACACTTTTCCACCCCCAACACAATAATAACAATAATGAAAAGCAGAAAGTCTCCAGCAATCAGATTTCATCCCAGAAATCTGTGTAAACGGTAGATCAGGGTTGGGTAGCAGCACAGAAGACAAAAGATGTGACAGCATGATTCAATAGCGTCTCTAAAGACTACTGTAAGACTGTCATTCTTTAGTCTGCATCTTGCAATCACAATTTTCTTTTTCCCTGCAATGCTATAAAGCAATATAAGAAAAAAATGAGACTCAAAAGCAAAAGGTAGAAGCCTTTACAGAAAGGTAAAGCTTCTGCTTAACTTTGAGTAGTCGCTATTAGAAACAGATCTCTGCAATCAGAAACAAATCTTGAACATATATACACACAATTCAAGTGGAAGGGGATACAGCCAAGGATGGAAACCCTCCTAGCAGACCCACAGACTGTTTTGGCTTGTAGGTCAACACTACACTGCCTTTTTGGTCTGAATAAACTGGCAGGGCAGCTGTAGGCTCCAGGCTCTTGGCTCCTCTGTTCCTTGGCTGTGTGGAAGCCAGGAGAAGGAGGAGGAGGAGGGAGCAAGAGAGCTGTCAAGGACCCCCCTCCCCTCCCTTTGCAGCTGGCCGAGTGATGCGCAGGTTGCAGTGACATGGGGCGTTACACTGGGAAGGTTTAAGTGCACACTTTTCTCTTTACCCCCCTCCTCCCCAATCCTGTTGGAATGTATCTATATCAGTAATCACATAAGTACTAATAATAACTGTAAGCTAGCATAGTCACCCTCCCCCTTAAAATGGGGGGAAAGCAACAGCATCAAACAAATTCCCATTTGTCCTGACATGTGCAACCTTTCCAGATCCTGTAGAGCAATCATATGCAGGCTTTTTTTTTATACTAAGATTTAAAGGAGTCAAAGTTGGTAAAGAAACTGGATGTGTCCTGGCCTAACTGAAGGAAATAATAAAACTGATTTAAGTAAGAGCAAAAGAAAGTAAGCATTAGTGTGTTTACATCCTCTGGTATGTCCCACTTCTCTACGTTCTGCTCACAAGCCCTTTCTGTACTCTGAGCAAGCACTCCCAAACTTAAGAGAGGTAAGGCTTCAGCTAAAATCTCACAGTCGAGATCATTATTTTATATAATTACCACAAATGTAATAACTTGATTTTAGCGGATCCATGTGGGCCATGTTGAGGGCAAGGCTTATGAAGTGAACCAGCACAGGAGAAGATTTGCTAGGGGTGTAATCCCACATGATAACAGCAATTGAACAATGTTCGAAAGCATGGCACTAGCTTAGTGTGTATGTAGCATCGGGAGCTTGGATGAAGCCCTCGGGTGTCCAGTCAGAACCAGGGAAGCTGCAAAAAGTTTCACCCTAAAACTCCAGTACTGAAATATCTAAAGGAATTGCATCTCTAACTTCAATGGGCACAGATTTTAGGTTCTGCACAGTCAATTCTAATTAAAAACCCAAAACTTCTAACAGCTGATGCCCCTGCTGTTGGAGCCTTAAGACACCCGTTATACTGCTGAGCTCTACTATTTTTATTTTTTTTTTTAATAAAACACTGTTTTAAGATAGAGCACAATTAATGTGCTTATTACGCACTCTAACATAGAGCACAGAAATACAACACTACAGAGTGCAAGTCTAACCATCTCCACAGTGGGAAAAGTGCGAAGGTTAAAAATATGCATGTGGCTTAACACAAGATATTTTTAAAAAACATGACATGGAAATCTTATACTAATGCTTCCATCTTTACCACAAACATGATTGAAAACTTAAGGTCAGTTGCTGATCCTTCTCTCGCAGTAGTAGTAGTGTAATCCTTTCAAAGGTACAATATTGGAAAGATCAGAGAATTAAAAAAACCAAGTGTCCAAAAATGATCCCATTTACCACTTTTCCAGTAGTTACGTTTTTCAAGAAATAAATGTGTAAGGTCACCTTGATCTTCACCATCAGTAACTGATACACTTGGAAACAGCTAAGCTGACCACCTGGACTGAGATCAGTTTGGTGTCGCACACGCACGCACACGCAGATACACACACAAACACCCCACAGGAAAAAGTGCACTTTCAATTGCTGATACAAAAATAGATTGGCACATTCTTTTTGACACAGTGAAGACATCTTCGAAAAGCTTTTTCACTTCAAGAAGTCCTATTGGAATTTGCAGCAGGTCTGTAGAAAAAGCGCTATGAGAATGCACTCAGTGGGCTTCCAGGGTTTGTGTGATGCAGAGAGGGGTGGTCATGGAGGCTGCCCTTCTAAATTTTGCCTACTTTTATAGCTGTAGTCCCTACAGGTAGGGTCAGTCACCACTCAGTTTCAGCACGTGAACCATTTACCAAAAGCTCAGTCTTCACTTGCTTTGAGAAAGCAATGATGCGAAAATTTGTCAAAGCTGGGAGTCTTACATTGATGCAGTGTTTCCTATACGTTGCCGGAAAAACTGTTTTGGGGAGAGAGAGAGAGAGTGAAGTGTAAGGAGTCTGACTTTGCATTTCCAGTAGTAACTGCGGCTCAGGAGAGCCAAGCTGGAACAGTCGGTAGCCCCTTCCCCGCAGGGCAGCCAGCGCTAGGAGTTCTGCACCAAGCGTCTGTAGTGAGGCATCACTTCGTGCTCAGGAAGGTGGAGAGCAAACTCCAAGGCCACCAGCACCGGGAACTCGAAGGCGATCAGCTCTCGCCTGTTCAGCCGGAACTTCTCTTCCAGTTTCTGCAACCACAGCCAAAGGAAAAAAATAAATTAAACAAAATGAATGAGGATTTGCCTTTCTAGTGCTTTTCAAAACACGCATGCTGCTGTCATCAAACTTTTGTCCTGATCAACTTGCATGGCTCTAGCTTTAGCAACTCAGAGCAGGGTGACCTGGATGTTCTGATTCTTTACTGTAAAG
Organism: Lophotriccus pileatus; assembly: GCA_035583135.1. Classification (NCBI taxonomy): domain Eukaryota; kingdom Metazoa; phylum Chordata; class Aves; order Passeriformes; family Tyrannidae; genus Lophotriccus; species Lophotriccus pileatus. Next base: position 104,339,946 of record JAWWES010000081.1, on the reverse strand, counting down.
GTGAACTCACAGAGCTCAGCCAGCCATGGCTGACACATTTGTCATTTCACTCATTCCACTGCCAGAAGATATGTCTTCTAATGATCACACAGTGATTACCACTGCAGGAACAAACTCCTTCATGGCTTCATGCAAACATCAAAATCACTTGTGTAATGGAAGGCATGCATCTTGTAACACAAATTTCCTGCGTAGCTTGAAATCACCAATTTCCTTTTCAACAGTAGACTGTGCTACAACACCCTATTGGGGACATTATTTTTTGCCAGAATTAAATACGTTTGATTTTAATAACTCAGAGGCAGGAGATGTCATCTACAACAACCATAAGAGGAGTGAGTAATAGAAACTACTATCCTCAAGGGGGATGAGATGGGTTTTATAGTTGGTTTTCTGCTGTAATGTACTAAACCTCCCATCTGCTCTGCTGTATTCGTCGGATTTGGATGCTACAAGTAGCAACCAGCTATTCAGGGATATTTCCACCCCTCATACTCCTCTTAAGATCTCTGTGGCTTGCTGCTTCTCTGTCCACTGAGTCTACTCAAAAGCTCAAAGTGTCTTATGGACAGACCAATGTTTCAGGATAGCAAGAGAGGCCAGATTCTTCCAACTCCCACTGGCTTGGGTTTTTTTGGTGGTTATTCAGAGGACTTTCTAACAAGCTGATTGTTGACCCAGCTCTGTGACTGTGGGAGAAAGGCATGAGTCCAGTCCTGTCCCCCATCCAAGTTCTCATGTCTAACTTTCTGCAGCACTAAATCAGATTAGTATCTCGGTGCTTGCAAAGGATTATGGAATAACATTCCCCCATGTTAACTCTTTCACATAGAGTAGGTAGACGACCTACTCTACAAAAAAACTACCTTACTTCACAAAAAGTAGCTGGAATGAGGTGTCCCAATGGGAACACCTCTTTATGGTGGTTTTTTTTGCCTAAAAGCTGAACGTGTTGAAAGAAATACAGATGTCTATTAAACTCCATCTGAAATTAGTATCTGCATTTATCTTTCAAAGGAGAGTCCTTATTGACACTCTTGAAAACATAATTTCCTGAGGGTTCACTTTTGACTTTTATTGACAGAATAGTGATCAGATACCTCTCAGACCTCACAGAATCTGACACCAGGGCCTTCTATCATATCAAACAAGCTTCCCATGCCTCTGCAGTGACAATGATCAGTACTACTGCCACAAAAACAGGTAACAACAAAATACATTTAGCTGGCTGTACATCTGGAAACCTAAAGGAGAGCAACTCTACTGGCAATCAGGCTTGCACAGACCACACTTAGCACTTCAGGTAGAAGGAACACTGGAAACCTATGGATACGTACATCTATAAGATGCTTGACTTCATGTTTTCTGAGGTCACTGCCAATTTTAGCTGCTAAAAGAACACAAGCTCCAGCACAGAGCTTTCTATTCTGCTTGTTCAGCTTCCCCTTGAGAGCGAGCTTCTCAAAGTAGACAAAGGCCATGGCCACTGTGGGCTCTTCAAAACCACATTCTTCTTGAGCAAGCTTGCGCATTTCTCTCTTCAAGCTGAGTAAAGAGACCAGACAAGTATGATGTGAACTGAGTTTTAAAGCATTTCTCATTTCACCCTAATAGTAATCTTTTCAGAGGCTCCTGCTTAGTCAAATGGAAGGGAAAATAATAATTTACTGGGCAGGTATCTTTATACTCTGTTTTGTGAGCACATTTCGTGGCACATTTTGATCTCATCATTTCACCCTTCCCCTCCACTAGAAAAGCAACTGAAAAGCTTTGACATTTTTTGTAACAATATTTCATCAGAGGTCTTATGCTGCATACAATTTGTTTAGTAGCAACAGCTTTATTACTGGTGCTCTATATGCAGCTTTGCTGCTGGTTATGGTTGGTCAAATACAAACTGACAGTCTTTCCACGTACTGCAGCATTGTCTGGATACAGAACAACATGGCTCAGTTTCCTTTGGCCACTAGGGTCAAAGGAAATTATCATTACTTCAGTGGAGCAGTATGCCTATCCTGCTACACTGGAAACAGAAGAAATATTACAGCTTTGCTGTGAAGCTGTCCACTTGCTTTGCTTCTGACAATGCTCTCTTGACAAGGCACAAAAGTCAGCATTTCTCTTTCCTCAGTCTCTTTTATAAGAGCCATAAGCCTAGAGATTCTGTTGTGTTATTTTTCTGGGTATTTTAGAATAAGTGCATGCCCAGCTCACATCCTCATCCCTTAGATTTCGCATTTGACAACTGACTGGTGGATGTTTGTACATTCCTCTATCCTGTTTACTCAGCCCACTAACCAAAGCAATCATCTGACTTACTCTGCACCTCTGCTGGTCACTGCTCCTGGAAGATCTATCAGTGCTGTGCTTCCCCTCATGTACAGCAGAATTGCACTGAAATGTGAGACAGCTGCATCACGCTGCAGCCTTATCGAGCTTTGCAACGTACCTTCTTATTTTACTGAGGGTTAGCTTGATGTGAGGGAACTTCTCCTTAAAGGTCTCATTCATGTCCTTCTTGAGATCTGATGGCTTCACGTAGTCTATGACTGTGGTCTGTAACACATGTCAAAAGAGAATTACTCTTTTAGTTTGTAGAAAACAAGATCAATCAACTCCCAGAAGCAAGGAATACCAAACAAGTGCCACTCAATCCCGATGCTTTCAGTAGACTGGAAAATTAAGTCTGAATTAAGGCAACAATCTGTGACTGCTCCATCAAAACAAGTGACCTGTTCAGCACAATTCTTGAACAGTACACACCTCATTAGCATCCCTGAAATATTACTAAGTGTGAGTTTAAGATAAATGTGGGTGGAGGAAATCTATCTGAAAAGTCTCGTAAAACAAACCAAAAAAAATCATCATAATGACTGCTTTGATGACCAGATTTGGTGTGCATATCTCCATGAGGTTCTGAGACCTACTGAGTTTCTCTCAAATTGATTCTTCAAAGAAACTGCTGGTACAAATTCTTGACTACCATAGCGTACATTTGTGATAAAATAGGTAATTAGTCCACATGGCAGGTCACTTCAGTGGAGTGCAAGACAGTAATGCTGCTGTAAGTTAGACAGTACGTGGACAGACAAAAGAGTTAGGACAACATTCAAAGTGTACAACCTATTTCTTTTGAGCTTCCTATTCCTTTTTGTTACAACCTAAGGAATCTCCCCATGTTGCAGAGGGTACTCCAGACCAATACTGCAATGCCAGTGCCCTCATCTATACCCAACACTTCCATTGTTCCCTCAGTCTTCGTTCGGGTAGCATTTTGCCCAAATCCTCTGTCACAATTCACCTGCCCGAAATCTATCAGCTGAACAACAAACCAACCTTTATTTTGGGAATGTGTCAATTATCTTCTGGGCTTTGGCAGTTTTGCCCCTTGGACAGAAGCAGAGAAGAGCCCTAGCTTGGGCAGCTGGGGGAGAGCATCCAGCTCCCTGCAAGTTTCAAGCGTGGGCAGTGAGAGAGCAGCAGTGTGCAGTGCCATGAATTCTCCTCCTAGTAAAATAATATTTCCCTTCTAATTTCTGTTTTTGACTAACTTGTATTATGGCAAAGGGCTGCTAACACCAAACAACAAGAGGTGGAAAGAGGCATGCAAAACTCTTGCCTTTATAGAACATGGAGCTTTGCTTAATATATCCTCATGGGAATCTAAATCAGCCAAACAGACTGACTGTATATGTTTTGGGGTTTTTTCCATAAATATCCATATATTTTACTCATAGTAAATGGAAGGGCTGGGGGAAGAGAGAGTGCAACGGCTCTAGACAGAAAGCAGACAATTTCTTTTATCCAATCATGTTGTTCTCTGGTTCCAAAATAAGCATGAAGGGGAGCAAAACATACTTCACTTTTCCTGCACTTTATTTAGGAGCTATGGTACTGAAATAATGGAGAATTATAGGAATTTAAAAGAAAGCAGAGCATGTGTTTCCCCTGAATAGCACACAGCAGTATCTGAGGTAAACATATTGTAACAGGAAAAAACTATGGGCGGCATGGGGTGTTGTTATGGTCATATACACATTTTAAAATGTGGGCCATTCTGCTATCTGATTTGCAGTGAGAAGCATCATCTGTCAGATAAATTGCTCCCCACTAGATCCTGGCAGATAATTCTCCTGGGCATGCCACACACAACAGTTGCCTAAAGTTGTTTTAAGTATAAATGCTTGTGTCAGCCCCCTCCAACACACTGAGGTGTTAAGCACTAGTCCAAGTTTTGCTCAGTAAAGGGAATAATTTCTTAAGGAAATGCAGTGCTATTAAGGAAAGCTGCCCCTTATAAGAAATCATCAAATAGGAGAAAGCCACACGTTCAGCCGCCCCTGCTGCCCTGCACGTGTACAGATGAATTTGAGCGCAGGTCTGGACAGACAGTGAAGTGCCACTGAGGTTAGAAATTCATATGCTGCCTTGATGCTCAGGCAGGCAATTTGCTACCACACCTGAGTAAAACAAAGAGAGGAAAAGACAGGGAGGAGAAACCTTGTTCTTCCCAGGAAAGGCTTCAATGGAAAATGTGAGCCTGCCTGGTTTTTAACCTACTGAGGTTGGAAGGATGTATGCACGCACCGTGGCCCTTCACTGCAGAGAGCTTCTCACGTGCTTCGTCTCACCTGGCAGGGCTCAGCCCTCTGAAGCAGATGAATTAAGATCTTACCAACTCCTCCTTTCCTTTCTTTCTCTGGAACATCACTGCTTGCCTGCCTGCTCCTCGGCATCGTTGCCAAAGGAACATCAGCAAGCTGGGTGCTTCTGATGTACAGATATGCTGGGAATTTTATGTGTTACGAGGGTTCCTCTTGGTAGTGCTACAAGCGGGCACTAAAACAAGCCACATATGATTCAGACTGGTGCCATCTGCTACTCGAGGTACAGAAACACCAGTTCATGCTGCCCTTGCTTAGAGGGTCAAGAGACACTAAGCACATACAGGTTACACACTATTAAATCCAAAGATAATTTTAGTTACTACCAGACAGCTTTTGGTTGTCTTGGGCCATCCTAGAAATAGCGAGCTCGGTGTTACTGTGCAAAGCTACCTGACACCTTATTTCATGCTTCACTACAAACCTAAATGCCCACTGTTTGTTCTTCATTACCACGGAGCTCTGTAGTTTTATCTTAATTATCTCCCTCAGAGTGATCATGTGTTTTTCCGGAAGACTTGTCTTTGGCTCTCTCCAGGTTATCTTCTCCTCTTTCCCAGAAGGAGAATGCAATCACGTAAGAACCTCACCTGCATGACAGAAACCACTTCTCAGCAGAAAGGGCAGGGCCTGTCCATCTTCCAGGCTCAGCTGACGGGCTGCACAGAAGTTACACCAGACAGCAAGTTTCAGCTGCTCTCACTTCTAAGAAGTAGGTGCCATGGTTACCCCAGCTCTGGAGTCAACTGCGCAGAGGGGAATGAGCCCATCGCAGCAGTGGCAGCCCCCTGGGGTGCACCTTTCTCTGTGGCTGCTCTGCAGGCACCAACTTGTTTTACCTGAGACTCCTCTAGACTGTGGGAGATTTGCCAGAATTCAGCTAAATTCTCTTTAAAAGGAGAAAAGCTCTTTTAAAAATTTTCATTTAAAGCAAAGCATTCAGAGGCTGGAGACTAAGCAGACAGCTTAAAACTGAAAATGGTAAAGAGGTGCAGCTATTTTTAAACACAGAGATTTGCCAGTTTTGTCCTGTTGATAAGAATCTCCCCCCTCCAACTCTGAATACTGCTGCTTCCTGCAAGACAACAGTCTCTATGATATAAATCACAGTAATGAAATCCAGATGAAAGCTGGTGTGTGCTGGTTTTGATTCATGTAACAGGATAATGGCAACATGTTTGAACACACTGGCTCTACGGCGACTGTCTCATCTTGTCAGTGCCACGCTGGAGAACTCAGCTCACTGCCCTTAAGAAAAGGATTTGTGCAAGTTCTTTTTTTCGCCCTTGATTTTTTTTCCTTCATAGCTGCTGCAGAAGCTGGACTTTGAGCAATAATGGGATGCTGCTTGCCCAGCTGGGGCCTATAGAAATGCACCCTGTGGGTGCAGGACCCTGCCCACCAGAGAGACAGGCAGCAAAAAAAACCCTACAGAGTATTGTTGAGTGGTAATTTAAAAGCAATGCTGAATCAGCACCTGTTGAGGGATCAAATCAGTTACCTCCTAAAACTGCTTCTGACCAGGCACCTGAGCACCCCTCTTGCTATTCATGCCCTGGCTGGGGCAGAGCACTCACAAGTCTACAGAGAAATCCCAGTCCCCAACTGGGCTACAGGCCAGGGCACCTCATGCATCACGCAAATGACTTGGCACTGAGTAGCAACCCCTTATTGCTACCCTTGCCCATGAAGAACAGAGCAGAGGAAACCTCTGGGATGGCCCAGTGAGCCACAAAAAACAGCTGGGATCTGACAAGGGAGGGCTTAGACTCAATGTTATCCTTCTCTGCCTGCTCTCTGCTGAGCACTTAAGCTTCTCTTCTCTGTTTTAGGCCATGTTGTTGCACTTGAGTTGCCTGTCCAAACAAAGCACCCAGGTGGGGGAGAATACATGACTGCCTGTCCAGGACAAGTCTGGTATTGCCTGTTGGAGCACTGTTCAACACTTATGCTCCAAATTTTGTGAAGGGTTTGCAAATATTTCCCTAAAAGGAGCACAGTTTTGTTGGTTTGTTTTTTTTTTCCCCAATCCAAACATGCTTTCTTATACATAATATTATTCCCTACCAGTCAAGCACTCTGTACTCTCAGAGCTGTCAGACACAAGAGCAAGGCACTGGGAACTACCAAACTGCCTCTCTCAAACTGTAATCTCCAATGTTTCCAACTTCTGTCATCCACAGCCGTCTGTCTTGTTTCTCACAGCTTATTTGCACGAAACACACTTCAGTATTCAGCAATACTCCTTCGTGGGCTCTGTTCACATTCTTTGTATACAAATCTGTGTATGTATATTTTAGTTTGGTGATGGAAATTGCACAAGACTAATGAAGACCTTGATATATGGTAGCTGACAGATGCCTGGACAGCATGATGAACGCTTCAGCCCAAGTCTGTACTCTGCACACTTTTTGCAGGGCTGGCAGTTTTGAACTTGGAGCTTAGCTTGTGTGTTATTCACAAGCATTTTCAAGCAGCTGCTTTCTCACAGGAAAGCTGTATATATAGTTTCATAAATATGAGAGGAGAGAGGATGCCTGAAATGGCTGGAAAGACTGGCAGGATGAAATATTGTTGAAAATAAATCCTACTTTGGCACACAACCAGTAAAAGATGATCTAGCCTTGGATGCCTCTACCTCCTGCTTAAGAAGGATAAAACCAGAACAAAATAGGTGAATAAAATGAAAGATATATGATAGGCTCTCTTCAGCTGTCGGTATTGTGTGCCCCTGACAAATTTACTTCACAGAAAGCAGACAAAAGACTGATACCTGAAACAGACTTTTGGTAGATCAATGGTAAGTTCTCAGCCAAACAAGAAGTGAAAAGAAGTCAATGACTATGCACTGCCTGGCTACCTTAAGGCACACCATAGATGACCAGCTATGCACCTATTAACTGCCAGTAACCTAATTCATATACTTGTTGCTGAAGATGCATAAATACGGATAATCCTGATAGAGCAGAGGCTTAAAACTGTGATAGAAAATGGGACAGACTGCTTATTATAATTAAAAGATAGACTAAAATAAGACGTTTCTGTTGTTAGAAAGTTACTAGCATTCAAGAATCTTAAATTGAAAGATTTCAAATTTCACAAATCAAATAATCTCAAAACTGCTTCTTTGAAATTAAGTACATGAAAGGATACCAGCTTATTTTATATTGTTAACACACTGGAATTGTTCTCAATTAACACAGTGTGTCATTTTTACAAAATATTTGTTTATTGGAGTCTCAGACAAATATAGCATCAAATGCATAGAGCACAGGGTTTAAATATGATTATATACCACCACTGCAATACCCTGAGACTTTTGGGTACAAGGTCAGCAGCTGATAAAAAAAACAGCTTAATTTACAACTTAATTTACAACTACGGAAATGGCTCGAAGAATAGGGTGACAGCACCGAAGGACACTGGCTGTAGTGGAGTCCTCCTGACCTTGATGCTCCTTGTGAAAGACAGAATGGGGGAGTGAAAGACCAAATGCATTATGTCATCATGCAGGGCTTTTGTTAGACCAAATGGCCAGGGCAGCAAGCAGTTCTAATTTTAAAGTCAAACTGGAGGACTAATATTTAATAACACAGCCCGGCTGTGCTTGATGCTGGTGCAATACCCAGCAAATGCAGGCTGACAGACAGCACTGCAGGCTTCTGTGACACGCTTTTTTTATTAGTGGCGCAGAGATGTCAATTTATTTTTATATAATTAAAACAATACTACTGAAACTGTAGTTCAGTATCCAAACCTAGTTCCACATCTATCCCTTGGGCACAGATAGATGGATATTTCAGGGATGGTATTACAGAAGGATCAGTCAAAGTCAAGGTGCAACTCATCTGGACTTTTCTTCTTTTGCTGCAAGTTTTGGCAGCACACAGTGGCCAGCTGACATGCTCCTGTGTTTCTGTGTTACCAACAAAAGCAGGACTGCGGAGTCAGCCTCGTGGCTGTTGATAACGAGTTCTCTACTTCTGCACAGAAGGAGTTTCTGCTGGAAAGAATGCAGGGAGAACCACGGAGACACTGACGAGTCTGTACATTTTCTAGTCAACGTGATATTCTAGGAAAGAAACTAGTGCTCTTGTCTGGTAGATAAAGTTCCTGTTCTAGAGAGATTTAAGGATCTGAAAGAATTCCTTTTTAGCAGTATCAGCCAGGAAGACATCTGTTAACCATGACATGATGCTTCCCTCTTCCCCCCCACCCCTCAGAATGAAATTTTTCTACCTCTTACTGTTTATATTGTGGCAGACATTGCAGACTCTCCTACAAAGACAACACAAAATTAAATAATATCTCCAGTGTAGACCAGAGTTTAAATACAACTAATACAATTAATAGAAGCTGTAGAATTTGTGTTGGGAAAGTAATGAAGAATACTTTTAGAATTGTCCCGACAGGCAATTTGTGGGTATTACTTTTAGAAATGCAACAGGGAAGTGTATACATTTTCAAGCCAGGAACTTCACTACCAAAAAAAAAAAAAAAAAAAAAAGACCAAACTGTAAGCACTTCTTCTTCCCCACAGCTATCTTCAAGGAGGAAGCACAGCTCCTCCTTGAAAACAGCTGAGGACTTGCAGTTAAAGCTCCTCTGCAAGTCAAGACTAATTCAACTCAGTAAAACTAAAAGACTCTAAAGTCAATGTCAGTGATAATAAACTTGGGCTCCACAAAAATGGAGCACATTGAGTGGTAGGTGCACAAATTTCCGAGTAAAATCCATTCCGGACCACACATTTTGTCCATCTTACACCTCAGGATAAAGCCTGCAGTGTTTACTGATGCGGCATTCACACAGACCTCAACAGAGCTTTCCCAGTGGAGAAATCCTGGCCTGCAAAGCATGAGCCAGGCTCAGGGGAGTAATATCAGTGCATGTAGTTCTATCCTGCAGTCAGTGCTGCAGCCCAGCATCCACTCCTCTCGCACATCTTCCCCCCATTAATTACTCTGACATCCATAAGGAGGGGTGAGGGGAGTATCTACAAGCTTGCAGCTGTCAAGCATTAATGCTAAATCCTGGCCAAGTAACGAAACTTTAATTACAAGCTGCAGCTCTCCACGCACAACAAAATGTTGGGCGCTGACATCAGAGCCGCCCTCAGCTGCTCCAGCGCTTGAGAGAGGCAGTAATTACAGCTGTGTTCTGCTCGGGACCAGAGGCTGCTCTCTGTCTCTGTTCAGCAGGTCTACAGCTCTGCAGTCATTTGGCTGAGGTCTGTCACTACCACAGTGGCTGCCACATGGTCAGGAAAAAACCACGGGTTTCTCCATGGCCCCAGACTGCAATTTGCTTTAATTGCAGCAGACGCTGATTTTTATATTTGGGGAAGAAAATTACTTGAAATTGCTGCTAACACTGATGTGAACTGCAGGGAGAGGGAACGCCAGTTGAGTCAGGAAAGTCTCAAATGGATGTGAGTAAAGTCTCCTACGTAGCCAATATGGCCTTATATTCACCAGCTCTATGAACAAGTTCTCGTTGCCTGAGTTGAAAAATCCTATTTAACCTGCAAGCTCACAGGACACACCTTTTCTCCCTTTTCTTGGCTGAAGGAAACACCAGCTGCTCATGGAATGTTTCAGCTGAACACTGAAGAACAACCACCCACTTTTTAGCTTCTTGCAAAGCTGTGAAGTTCCTATGTGGCATCACAGCTACACTGCTTTAACCACAGGCAGGCGAAATCCTAGAACAAGAGAGCTCTTGGCACATTCCTGTGATTCCCACTAACAAAAGAAACACATCACTTAATGTCCTTCAGCCCTTTTTTAGATTAGTGCCTGCCTTCAGAGAGGGAGATGGGAGTGCGCAGACCCTCAGGCAGCGCTAAAGAAGTGATGTCTGGAAGGCATCAGGCAAGCCCCCCCTCCCCAGATTGTCAAATAAGATATTTTTCCAGACACAGCAGTAATTAACACCTAGAGAAAAAGAAAAAGCAGGGAGTTCTCTGTCAATGCAGATATATTCTAGATAAAAAATTGCCCTTGAAGTCCATTTTTCACCTTTAAAGTATTTAATCGTACCTCTGTCACAATGAAAATTCCCTCTCAGCTCCATTTTGCAATAAAAGTGCAAATACAGACCTCAAAATGCTGTAGTCAACCAGCAAATGGAGAAGAAGGGTATTGAACAACCACTTCTGGGTGGAGACCTCCCCTGCAGGATGTTATCATGTCTGCCCTATTTTGACTCACCCAACCACCTCCATCACAACATCAAGTTGAAAAAGGATCAAAGATCCCAAGTGATCCTACAGGACTCATACTGCCTGGTGCACATTAGCAGCTTGAGGAAGGTCAGAAACAGAACCATGACTGCTAGAGCTATGTTCACTTTGCATGTTGGCTAACCACGTCTTTTACTTTGAGGGAAGACAGTTCCCCATCTATGACAGTAACCACATCAAAACCTGACAAATATTTTCCCACACAGATGTAGCTGCCATAAAAGGTTGTCACTTTGTGGGTTGCCAGGCAAAAAATAACTTGCCAACTCTTAAAGGAAACTGGCTGAAAGTAAGCAGAGGACATTCTGGACTTCCCATTTGAAAATCTAGCATAAACACAGCCTTAGAGCTCAATTAAGCCTCTGTGTACAACGCTCCTGCTAGCAAAGAGATAATCTTCAATCTACACGAAACACTTAAAATTCATTGAAGAAAGAGCACCCAAGAGCAAAATTACCCCCAGGGTGGAGGGCAGATGAGAACATACAAAGACTGTATCTTTACATACATTAGTAATTTCTTAAATAATATCTTCCACTCCAAGCTGAGCAAGAACATGGACAACACTTTAGATGTCAGTGTTTCAAATCAAATTTGTATGTAGATAAGAGTACTAGGTCAGTGCTTCGGGGGGGAAAAAAAAAGAATCTTTTCTCTACTGCCTACTACCACTCCAGATAATTCAGACAGATACATGCTCACATGTGTGTGACTGCACTGCATCTTGCAGCAGTCCTGCCAAAATAGCACACCGAAGCCTACAGATGTTGGTGCAACCAAGAAAAGACTACAGAAGACTCACACCACAGAAAACACTGAGTCAGAGCACAGAGCAAGGAACAGTTATGTCTGTATCATTAAGGGTTTGAATACAGTGAGAAATATACAGGCTCTACTCGTAATTGCTGCAATTAAAGGAAGGACTATCCCATGGTGAAACTAATACCTGGGAAAAAAGGCTGTTCGGAGGAGTGAATGATAAGCATCAAAACACAGCGCAGCTTCATGACTTCAGAGAAACCCCAATGGGCATCCTCCTGTTTTGTAATAGAAGCCAATTCGAGGAAGTATAAATGTTCCTCTGAATGCGAGAGAATGAACGCATTGTTTGAACAAGCCTTTCATCTAAAGCGTTTATGAAATACAGTGGTAATAAAAGCGTTTACTTTTGTAATACCTCCACGAGTTTGTTTTAACATGTCCTGGTAACTGTCATTTAGAACAAAGCATTCCAAACAGCTGTTATTACTAGATTAAAAATAATAATAATAATCTTCTGAAAATACAGCCAAATGCAACCTCAACCTTCAAAGTTTTGTTACCAAAATTTATCTGTGGTACACTAAATCACTTACCATATATGAAGGAAATATTAAAACCCGCTTATGTTTGCCACATGGCCATTGGGGATCATCTAAAAGATTTGGGTCATATTCAACAAAGTCTCCCAGGTCACTGCCTGTAAAACAACAGTAAACGTAAGAAATGAATTCATTACATCAAGAAATCTCTAGACTTAACAGAAGTGATAAGCAAGTCCACAGATATTGCACAATACTGTCTTTGTTCAAGATTTTTGACAGAGATGAAAAATCGCTCTAAATACTGAAAACTCTGAATATTTCTATACTAACGTGATTTGCAAAGATATAGAGGGCGTACAGCTTTTGAATTACCTGGTAAATGTGAACTCAGGGCTTAGAGAACAGGAAAATTACATAAAGCTCCACAATGAATTTTATTCCTGGCAACAAGTTTTCATCTGTTTATGCAAATGTTTTGATTTGTTTCATTTATCATGCCAAAACATCTTAAGCATATAGTGCTTTGGCTTATGCTTCGTGTCCAGCTTTGTAAACACAGCCCATTCCAGCCTAATAAAGGTCATAAGTGGAATTTACACCTTCAGCTTATGACTACTGTGTTGCCAGTGTAAATTTTCCATAGCAAAGGAGAGTCACGATAAGCCTGATGCAGGAGGAACAAACTACGGTGATGACAGGAGGAGGCACACTGAGTGCCATCAGGAGCTGTCAATACGACCAGCATCCTCGTTTACTTAATTTTCCATCATCCATGAGCAAGCTTTGCTAAACAAATACAGAATGAACTGTCTTCCACACACGACATGAGACTGTATTTTGCTTAATTAAAGCTAAAAGGGGTACTACGACACGTGCCCACCCCTCACAATAACTGCCTATCATCAGTGTACCCACGGATATTAAAACAAGCTTCTCGAGAAGTTACCTGCATCAATGCTCCCCTGGGTGCTGTTAGCTCTTCCTAAAGAAAGGCTACGATGGCTTGCATTGCGAAATTGGGAGAAAGATGAGGTGGAATCTATTGTGTTCCTCCGCGTTGCCAGAGCGTTGGTGGGAAATAGGAACTGTGTATAAGAAACCGTCTAAAAAAAAGTCAGAATGGACAGACAGTTACTTTCAGCTCAGCTCGGCCGCAGTGGGATGCCTTCGGTGCATTCCAATTGGAAGCTAGAGAAGCCAAATTAATGGAGGATTTTCTGGATTTAGTAGTTAGGCACAGATGAATAAACACCAGTCACCTACATTTGCTTCAGTGCAGTCAGTTTATCCATGCAAAAAATGCTTTTGCAAAGGCATTAATTCTTCAGCAAAACAAACACACACACACAAGCTCTAATACACTGGATTTACAAAATCCTACTCAAGGGTCAGATTTAAAAATATGTCAATTTGGTCACTTTTTTTCAGTGGGCCTTCTCTGTAGCAGATTTCAGCAGCTTCTTTACTGAACTAGCATTATCTATATGGGTCCCTCAGCACATAGCTGCCAGATGCAGATCACTTAAACTTTGCTAAACTGAAGCACTTTCTCTTCTATTTTTCTTCTTTAGGACTTCATCTGGTAGAGTCTTATCGGTGTAACAAGTGAGCTCCAGTTCACAGCAATGGTTGTAGGAGATCATTTACTACCTCCAAACATGGACTAAGTGTGAATGAGTAACTTGTGACAAAATTATTTTTAGAGTGCACTGATTCTCTGCTTGTACCCTTGGCCAGGAATAGGTTATGCCTTGCTTCTCGTTTATTTTCCAAAAATAACATTGTATTGAAGAAAAAAAATTAGTCTCAGACTCTAGACTGGTTTATGAGGAGGTCAGAACAGGTATCAAATAAAACATGTGAGCTTTCATTTATTTAAAAGCAGACAGATTGTCCTCAGGAATTTACAGCCTGTGGTCTGGCCTGACACCTGGTTAGGTGAGCACACCATGTGTAGCAGCATTGACTTAGGGCCTTTAAATGAATATATGACAGCAGACTGGGTAAACTGAACTGTAGGAAGTAAATCAGGCTTTCAGCAAGAAATGTTTTCTTTTATGATTAAAACTGTCTCTCCATTACATATTTCTTTAAAATGGATCACCTCCCTAAAGATTCATAATTGCTTATTCTATTCGAGTGTATGAACTCTTGGATTTTGAAAGACTCATCAGATTCGTAGTATTTTCCTGCTCTTTGGAAAAACATATTGTTAAGCAAAATTTTATTAAATACAATTGAAAGCAAACACAATTACAGCTTACAACTCTTACCAGAAATTATTTTCAAACCCCTGACAATATACTTTGCAGTGATACATCCTGCTAGAGCCAGGGGAAGGCTGTGTAATTCAGCAATGCTTTAGAGATTTAGATATTGTCAGAGGCAAATTTCTTCAAGGATACAGAGTTGTTTGCACTGACAGCTTGGGCAGTCCTCATGAATTTTTGCTAAGCTTATTTACAGTTGCACATACTGTGCTTTAACTACTGTGTTACACTGCTAGTTATAATTTATATTTCTGCTCATTATTAGTAAGCCATTTTTTGCCTTATAACATAAAATTAAAGAGAGTAGGAACTGAAGCATCCCCACCTTCCCATCTGCTCCAAGCTCCACACCTTCTAGACCAATTATCTCTTTCAGACACACTCCAGTAGAATGGCACTGGCGTCCACCATCCAGCTTCATATCCCTGGGAAAACAGAAACAAGAGCAGAAATACCTCTTAATACACACGCCTTGTTCACCTTCCACCACCCAGTGCTGAAATAAGGTGCAGCATTAATCCAAACATGCCAATGCAAAGCACAGACCAGACAACTTTCCCTTTGGAAAGCACTTGTGTTGTCTAAAACACACCATAGAGAAAACCCCCACTTTGTTCCAGGTTGCAGCTCATACCCCACCTATGGTGCAGAGCAAGGTTCCCCGTCATTAGGCACCTCTGACTGAATCTGTCACTGGGAAGGAAGTGGAAGTCATAAATACTTCAAGTGAGAGACAACAATCCAGCCTGAACATTTAACTGAACATTTAACTGCTGTGTATCCAGAAGACAGATGCTCCCAGACCACAAACCTCACTCCCCTACATAAGACAAAGGTAATTTCCTGTGAAAGCCTCCACAAAAGCCTCCGGCAGGGATTCCTGCTCCTCCAAGAACAGGAGAGTGCCCAAAGCCCTCCTGGTGGAGGCTGTCAGGAGAAACTCACTTTTCTATCACCCTGGGATGGAAACTTGGGGATCTACTTTAAAAGGACTAACCCACCCGGCACCTTACATTTGGACATAAATGAGATGCCTGAGACAAGCAGGCTGTACCCCATGCTTTAGCCTCATGATTAAAATGTGAGCCAAGGCAGAAAAGACTGAGCAAATTTGTGTTCCACAAATGACAGCTGCATATAACTCCAGACTATTTATCTTGCAATATTTTCCTGGCTGATTTCTGCTGAGGTCCAAGTATGCGCCTAAAAATCTGTGTGGAAGTGTTGACACTGAGGTAGGGAGAAGCCCTGCAGGTTCTTCATCCAGTTGCAGGGCTGAGCTATCTCCTGCTGTATCTCTGTGCACCCTCTTTCCTTGTCTTTCCTTTCCAACCTATCACACACTTTATTTCTCTGAAACGTGGCAATCCTGAGCCCCCAGTAAATCATGTATCTTACTGCTGGAAAAATCCAACACGTCTATCTGCTGGAAAACATGCTTCAGGGACAAAGGAAAAGACTGTATCAAGTTTCTAATCCAAACAGAGTCCTCTTAGTTTCTTCATTAGAGTTCACTTAGCACAGTGTCATATTATCATTCTTGTTTCCTGATATCATGTTACTAAGGGGCTGGGCAAATAATTATGTAAAAATAACCCTCTGTGAGAGTCATGGTATTAGCCCCTCCGTTCTTGCGCAGAAAGTGCTTAAGAGAACTGTTTCTCATAGAGATAAATGCCAAATAGTAACCATTTCAGCAGGTCTTATCTATGAAACAAATGCACAACCTGAAGAAGCCCCTGAACCCCAAAATGAAAACAACTATCTGAAGGACTTGAAATCAGAACAGTTTAGTTTCCTGCCATTCAAGACCTTACAGACATAGTGCAAGAAATAAAGCTTTCATAACTTTGAAAACAAGTCACAGAGAAATATTTCCACGCAATTATAGATAAATCTGTAATTCATAAAATGGAAATCCATCACCCTTTGAAGAGTCAGCACAACAGCTTTAAAAATTAAACAGCAGCTCTGGGGACTGAAAAGAAATCAGTGCTCTGGAAGCAAGGAGCAGGGTCAGCTGGCATGTGTGAGCACATACAGGGATCAGTCCTCGACATCAGCTGACACTAATGTCTCCATTTTTGTATATTTCTGATGTTTCTAAAGAAGACTCTCCTTTCAGGACCCTATGAACAACATTGCATTAATTCTCCCTCACCCTAGATGTTTTGGAAAGGTTACTTGGGGTCTTCCCCTCCTCCACGTATGCTCTATATTTCTAGGTAGTATATGATTCCTTGTGTTGTAAAGTGGAGTAATAAAATATTACTCTTTGGAGAGATGTGTGTCCATACAATAGAGAATTGAACTTCTTCTCTTGAGGAAAATCTACACCAAGCAATGTGCAGTTTCTTATGAGCACGTAAATGGAGAGGCGCATCCTTTTATGACCGAGGTCATAAAAGACTTCGGTGAACACCTAATATGGAATTCCTATGCTATTTTATTGTATCCTTTTTGAGTTCCCTATCATCTGATCAACAGCAAGTTAGCCAACTTTTTGCAGGACAGGCCTTGATTTTTTTTCCCTCCCCCCTATTAAAGACAAAAGAGTTCACGGATGCCTCAGCAAAGCTCTTGCTAGGAGAGCAAGCCCAAGAGTTGCCACCCTGCTGTTGGGTAGAGCTCCAGCACAACTGCTTTCTTCCCACACCCCCAAAATCCCAAGAGCAACAGTTAGGAAAGACCTTGGGGATGCCTTCTCCTAGCTCTCTCCAGATGGCAAGTCATGCCTAGAGGTGAGTCGGGACGGTTGTTTGGGTACAGCCAAACAGCCACACCAGTGTGGCCAAACACCGCCAAAACACCGCCAAACACCGCCACCAAGTTCTTCAGGACATGTGCACTCGCATGGCACCACAGCTGAGAGGCCCCGAAAGGGAGGAGTGTATGAAAGATAGGCACTTTGTATAAAAACCAGCCAAACCTTCACTGTGTTTAAGTTATGTAGATTACTGATGGGACTGAAGAATTGCACAAACCAATATACAGTGCTTATATATACAGTGCTTATATATATGTATATATCAATATACGGTGCTTAGAAAACATAGAGTAAGAAAGATGGTCCTTGCCAAAGAGGTTTTAAAGGGAAGGAAACTTCCTTTCTCCTCTCCTGTTTTATTTCCAAAAGTGCTTTTTAACAAACTTTTCAAGGGATTAGAGCAGACACAGAAAAGCAAAAATAAATCCTGGGAACTTTTACTACCTTCACTTTACTTGAGCTGGGAAGGCTTGAGGAAATGAGAAGATCAGGGATAACATTTCTTTAGGAGGCAAAAAACGAGATCCCAGTTGCTGTCAAAGTTTAGGGAGTTACTCCGATTTACATCAATATCAAGCTCTAAATATTCTATTCATGCATACCATTTCCAGAAAGCTGAGCAGTGTTATAAATTACACTCAAAACTAAGCATATTATTTTAGTTATTCAAGATTGCAGAATGTTGAGGAATACATCTGGTCCAGGTAGCTGAGACTGAGATGCAGATTGAAATGCAGACTGACTTTGGATGGGAGCCCAAGACAAGAAGCTGTGAACAGTCAACCTTTGGGATAAAAAAGGGCATGAAGATGGGTGATGCCAGCCAGGTGAATGGACACTGGGAGACGCAGCAGGAGCCGGGAATTACTGACCTTTTGGATAACAAAGGAGATGAAGATTGGTGAGCCAGCGAGGTGGATAGACAGAGAGAAGGGGGAAGAAGCCGAAGAGGAGGTGGAGCAAGACTTTTGCTCTGGGAGCCTCTGAGGTCCCTTTGTTGGGGGTGCTCCTCAGAGGCACCAGCTCAAGCTGTTTCTGTGTTACTGAGCTACTGAGCCGTGAGTAAATGGCTTTATGGAACGAGACATCTCAGACTCCGCTAAGGGAAACCCAGTTCTGGCCAATGTGGGGTTGAACTGGTAAGGAATTGTGGTCTGACTGAGTGTGCATGTGGTGAGTTTAGGGAGTGAAGCAGGACACCTGTCGACTCACTGGAGCTGCCCATTGGGAAGGGGCTTCAGTCTCAGCAATTAAAGTCTCTGGACTCGGTAATGTGACTGAGAGTCTCACAGGTGATCAGACTGGGTACTTTCCTTAAAAAGGAAAAAAATTAAAAGTTTCTCACTCTAACAGCATTCACAGATTTTCTTGGAAGAACACCAGGTGACTTCGGATCCCAGATTTGTTGTCGGATGGTGAAAAGTTTTACCGAGCAGATAGATAAGGATCAAAACAAGAAATCTCATCATGTCTTTTATTAGCCAGGCCAGGATTAACAGAATATAAATTGGATGCTGTTACCTTTGGAAGTTTAACATTTCTTTAATGAACCAAATGTTATGCTTTGACGTGATCTACAAAGTCCCATGCAAGACTCCTGCTGGGCACTTGCTCTTTAAATGACAGTAACAGTTGAGCACTCTAACCCGTGAATAATTTAAGAGTCCATGAAATATTAAACAGATTTCTAGATACATGAAAAAGCCTTCTGCTTACTGAAAAAAGGAATCTGATAATTGTTATTTAGAGATGTCAGCTTAGATTCAGAGATGATGCTTAGTGATTCCTGACTCTTAAGATTTATTCTAAAAGCAAAAGCAGTTCAGGAGACACCAAGAAAAGATGCCATTCTCATCTGTCACTGTAAATAATTTCTACTTATCATCTCTGTTTACAGGGACAAGGGAAATGACAGCTCTGGAAAAGATTCACTGCCAGTCAATCCAGCAGCAGATTTCCCACTGCCTGAAACTGCCTGCTATAATTGATCAGGAGCTTTCAGAGCCTAATGCCATTAGTGTTGCTAGAACAACTCCAGCTGCAATTTAGAGGGAGAGGGGGTAGAAAAACTCCTGGAAAGATGGCCCTAATGGGCCAGTTTCCTTTTCCTCTCTCCAAAGATATTTAGGTGTCAGCACACCTCTTTTCCTCATGTTTCGCCCAACACAGAGTAAAAGTATTAGGAAGATTCATTGATTAACTTCAATCAAAGGGAAGAGGGCACCTCAAAAGAGTGAGCAATGGTGGCTCTATAAAATTCATACATGAGATGATTAGTTTTGAAATGTCCCACTGAGGGAAAAAAGCCCTAAGATTTCTGTGTCTTTCTGTAAAGCTAACATAAGCTTGGTTTTCCTTTTTTGCTCAATTTGTGAGAAGGCTAAAAGAATGATAGGCCTACAGAATGATAAATGCTCAGGAAAAGAACTCAAGATTGATGACTTAATCAAAACTGCCTCTCATACAAAATCTGTTGAGGAAGAATAGCAAGGAACTCGGTAACAAATCCGAAGGACATAACAGAGTATCCTGCTTTGCTGTCTGCTTATTGCTACTATCCATATGGCAATTTACATGCTCTCATTTTTACTGTAAATATTGCCTTTGGAATGTTTTCCATACTCACTGACGCGCCAAATAACCGATGGCAGGGGTGTGGCAGGGGTGCAAGACAACCTCACCTAAAAGCTTTTTTTTTTTTTACCTCATTTTGCATACAGCTTTCTTACCCAGTTTAAACACTAAAGATGAACAAAGGTTGCACGGTTTAACTACTGGGAATTCCAAGTCTATGAACTAATTGATCATTTTGGTTAGATGTTATCTGGAGTGAGAGTATTGAAAACCTCTTGATCCTGGCATCATTGAACTCATTATTGTTCCGGCCAGCACTCAGTTAAATTCAAAGTTAAATTCAGCACTGACTTATATTTAGAAATTGGATGAAGCTGGTTAGTAGCATTTCTGAGAAGGACACAAATTCTTTTTATCTAACAACTTGCTGCTTTACTTCAGAAGAACAGTCCGCTTCCTGGGCTTCAATCCATTTGATTACTCATACTGCATTATTTCCCATAGCTGGAGGCAAGTTTTGTCAGATGAATACCTATATTTTTGTCAAGGCAGCAATATTCTGCAGCTATGCCTGCTGCAGACACATTTCTAACTCCTTAATAAATTCAATGCCACGAAAAATAAAAGATGAGGTGAATTGGCCATTTTTCTAAGGGTGTGCACTGCCTGATGCTCTGAGTTTTCTGTCCTGTAGCTCCAGCCCTGCCATCAGCCAGTCACTGTGGCTGAGAGTTCAATGTAAGACTAATCATGCTGCAGTGCTGCATTTGGGTGATACCACCAGCTCTCCTCCTCCCCTCCAGGTCCTCTGGATTTGTCTTCTGGACAGGACTTCACAGGAACTTGGAAGCTCTTAAAAGGTTCTTATATCACAAAAAGTATCATCAGAATAGGTACGATTCCAATCCATGAATGCTTTTGCCATTGATAAAAACTAGCCTAAAAAGTCCCTTCTCAAAAACATTTTTAAACTATGAACCATAATTCTGTGTGCCAAAGGAAAAAAACCCAACAGAATTATAAACCCAACTAACTACACTACTTGTTATTCTTGGGGGGAAAGACAACCCAGTACCTTCTCCCTCCTTGATGAAACATCTCTGACAGTGACATTGCAGTCACCTTTTTTTTTTGAAGTTGCTTAGGCACCTTAAAATACTAATGAGAATTGGACTGTTCTCACTTGGCTGCACGCATATGCAGAGCATTTTTGCAGGCCACCATGTCCTGCAGGCCGCAAGGAGCAATTCTGACAACATCTGTGAGAATTGCCAGAGTTGTACCATCTCCTTGGAAGTTGATGGAGAAATGGTGCCTAGAGAAGCTTCAAGGTAAGTAATGGAAAATGGGTTCCCTTCTTCCCTGCCCAGGGTATATGCCTTTTCCAGGGTAGCTGCCTGGAGGCAAAGCTTAACCTGGTCCTTCTCCATTCTGGCTGGGGTGACACGGTGGGTCCTCATGTCAGTGTCCTTGTGTGAGTGCCCTTGCACAGACCATGCTGGGGAGTGGGGTGGGCAGAAACCTGCAGACACCTTCCTGGAGAGTCTGGCCATAACAGTTCCTCTTTAGGGACTTGAGTGCCCGGAGCATGACCTGCCTAATGGCTAAAAAGCTAATATCTGCTGTGTCTGATCCCCAGCTCCTGTCTCAAAGGGCTGAAATCCAATTCACCTCCAACCATCTGGAGCCCATTTCCAAATGAATAATTCCTTCAAGTCTTGTTTAATCCATTGGCAAACAGCTTCATTCTTTGGTTTGCCATGACACAAATCCCCTCAGAGGGCCCTGAGCAGGTCAGCATGTGGGTGTACCTGCCTGTGCTGAGTGTGTGTGTGATGGGGCAGCTACTTGCTGTTGACCTGAGGCATCTTCCCCTGTCCTGGAACAGGAACAGTATCAAGGCTCAACTACACTTGCTGTGAGCTTCCACTGTGACAACCAACCTCTGCCAAGGGAGGTGTGTGCCACAGCAGTTCAGGGGATGCACAAGGTGCACCTCTGATAAAAATGGGAGGTCACTACCTCCAATTTTCTGCCCATCTGCAGAACTGGATGGGGGTTAATTCTCATCTGCAGCAGGGAAGATATGAAGTGAATACTGAACCAGAAATCCAGTCTCAATACCCTTCACAAAGTAGCTCTTTCATCTTCTGGAATATTATATTTAAAGAAGAAAGAGGAACTCGAAGAACAGTATTAGCATAACATTACCTATGATCCTTCAAATTTGCAAGTATTAATAAAGAATACTGGGGTGTCAACATGATCCATGGTGTAACATCAGTGAATGGTGAAAAAGCAGAGAAACAATTTTTCTAAAGCACAGGTATCTCTCCACAATGATAAAAAAAAGGTTCAGTAGTCACTGCTGCATCTCCTCATGCATGTGTTTTGTTTGTAAACGTTACTGCAAAAATCTCTGTGTGGTAACAGCATGCGTGTTGCACAGGTTACCAAGATTTTTGTTCAGCATAAAAATTCATGGTTTTGAACACCCTTTAGCCATGAAGGTTTTCAATACACTGAAAAAAGGAGTAGCAACAGCACAAACCAAATCTGAAGTACCAGCATTAGCACTTGAATTGCCTTGCCTCTAACCTGTGCATCACACAATGACTTTGTCATAAAGACATAAAGCCAAACATTCAGACAACATTTTCTGTGTTGCTGGATCCTGCAGGTGCTACCTGCCTCTGCAGATCAGCTTATAATGATAATTTCTCTGTGCCTGTCTCTTAATTTAAGAACAGAGGCAATAACATTGTTACAAGTGCTCTCACAGGTGCAGGACAACCTGCATCATTACATCACTCCTCTGAGCCACCACTAAACCCTGTGTAGGGTTTGGTGACTTTGCACTGTAACACCAAGGGATGCTGGGGACCAAGAGATGCCAGCAGGCAAGATGCTCAGCACCTCCTTCAGCTCCTGACTTGTGGTGTAGCTTTCCTTACATTGCTTTCACCTGGCTACGTCTGCTCTCACAGCTGCTCTGCTGGTCTAGAAAAGCAAGCTCTGGTCCAGTCCATTACCCTATTCTTGGCCACGGAAACAGGTAAAGCTGTGCCTGTATTCATGTCATTGGCAAAGATGCTGACAATCTTAATGTTGTCAGATCTGGAGAGAATTTAATTCCTAGATCCACAAAAGTACTTGCCTCTCGGTGACTCCAGCAGCAGATAATCCATCTCAAAACCTTTGTCAGTTTAGTTTTAGTTCTCCCTCTTTCCCTCACATAAAAGTACTCGAAGCTAAAACATTAGGTTTCCATCGGACTCAACATAGGGAAAAAATTTTGAGGACAGAAAATTCTAGTTATTAGATCTGTACGTGACTTTTTTTTCTCCCCACATCAGTCTCCGCTTTATACATTTTACTTCTCTTCATTGTAACACAGAAGACTGGAGAAAGTAATTCCCCTGGCACATGGTGTCCTTCCCTCTCAGCCTCAGCCACACTGTCAGACTGGCCTTCTGAAACTTCAGGGAGAAAAACCTGTCATTCAGCAGCAGCAGCCTCTATGCTGCTCCCAGTATGCCTCCTTCAAAAGCCTCCTGCCAGCTTCACTCCAGTGAGCTGGCAGCTGCCCAGCTGCTGGGAAAGGGGATTTGGGAAATGTATTCCAGGGGACACCTCAAACTTCATCCTCTTGTGTATACATCTATGGCTCTCCTCCCTGCAATCCCCAGACCTCTATTTGTATTAGTATAACCACTTAAAAACATGGTTTGGAGATTTGGGGAGGGTTCTTGCTGTTGTAGTTTGACCTCTGCATGGAGGGTGGGCAAGTGAGGGACACAGTCTAGAGTACACTGCTAGCACCTCATTGGTGAGGGGTGATGCTGCCCCATCCACCCTGGGCAAGTACACAGAGTTTATCTGTGACTTCAGGAATTGTTTTTCACACAGGTTTTTACAACGGATCTGCTCCTGCAGTTATCTGCCAGCATTGATAGAGTACAGCTCTTCTGAACTGACTACAGTGCAACAGGGGCTGGCAGCCTCCACAAAACACAGCTGTGCCTGCTGATTTCCTCACTGGCCTTAGTGCCCGTGAGCCAGAGCAGAGGTGGAGAAACAGCAGCAGCTCCACTGTCTGCTCCTCTCACATGGAACAGTTCTTCCTGCCTGCTCATCCCTTCTACTCTCCCACTCCTGCCACGGTTTCTCCAGTCAAATTTCAGATATGCCCATGGTTCCCTGTAATGATCTCTTTCTCTTTGTTAACTATCCAGTAATGTTTGCAGAATATAAACCAGTTGGGACATCTTGCCTGAGGACAGACATCAGCAATCCAGAGACTCAGAGAAAGCAGAGCTAAAGGATGCTGTCACTACAGTACTTCAAAAGAGCATCCGGTGCCTCTCCCTCCTCCTCCTCCACATCCAAAATGTGCAATGAAGTAAGCAAGCACTGTGCAGCCTGAACAGAGTGGCTACAGTTTATGCTATACTGCCTCATCTGTTCTTTGCTCCAGCTGTTCCTGGAAGGAGGTGCCACTGAATTGTTTCTCTCTTCCTCTGATGCTCTGGAAGAAAGACAGAGGGTATTTTTTTTTTTTTTTTTTTTTAATCTTGGCTTTTTAGCAAAGGAAACAGGGCTGGATTGTTGTGTACTGGCACTTGCTACCTTCTCATCCCATGCCCTTCTTGCTGTGCAAGCACGGTGCAAGACATGATGTGCTGAAATAATATTTAGTTTTGCAGCTGGCCTCCTTACTGCTATAATTTAGAAGGTATAAGCAGTTATCACCATTTCAAAATATATTCAGTTTTCAATAAAGAGGAAATTTCCACAGGGCAATGACCATAAATGAATGACACTATACTCAAAAACAATGAGCAAATCTGCCAGTCTGTCAAGGATTGCCTGATGTGTCATCACAGTTTAACTAAGGGAAAAAAATTACTGCAAGAGACAGCAGACCAAGTCAATCTCTCTACAAAGGTACTTCCTTCCTTTGTGCATTAAAAATAATCTCCCTTTGCTTTGAATTACTGATGCACAAGCAGCTTGTGACAAATCTTTCACCAGAACTAAATAGATGGCTGAAAAGTATGAGCCAAATTCAGTTTTTATACATTGGATAAATTTGACTCTAGATGGTTTTTTGGTCTTTCAAATCCACCTCAGTGCATCACCTGATTATTTTCCACAAATTTTGTGCCCTGAAGTCACTGAGTCAACCCCAACTACAAGGACTTCTCAGCTCTCTGGCACCTGGCCATGGTAGACACACTTCACTCCCCTGCCCCAGGGCCACTGAGCTCCTGCCA
Source organism: Lophotriccus pileatus (assembly GCA_035583135.1). Lineage (NCBI taxonomy): Eukaryota > Metazoa > Chordata > Aves > Passeriformes > Tyrannidae > Lophotriccus > Lophotriccus pileatus. The sequence continues at coordinate 104,314,847 of JAWWES010000081.1, read as the reverse complement.
CCAGCACTGCTTTTCCCAGCCTTGCACTGCACCTCTGAAGGCATCCAGCTGGTTGTCAGGCAACATCCTTCACCTAAATACAGTTTCTTCCACTTCTGTAGTTTCAGTGGAAGAGTAAAAAGCTTTCTCAGTCTTTGGAGAGCTACTTCATTCTGAAGAAACTTTTCTATTAGAGGTATAGTGTCTCAGCATGTCAAGGGATGCAAGGCAGCTGCACGGACATTGTTTATACCACCTATGAACCCATACAGTATTATGTCCAAAATAATCTGTTTTCACTGACTGAATGATCTGACTAATGGGTAGAAGCACAATAAAAAGGTATTCTGTTTAAATCCAAATGTTTCTTCATAGTTCTGGAAATATAGATACAGTAGCACCATGGTTGCATGGGAGAATGAGAAAGCTGACTGGTAAAATTGAAGTTATGCTGTCTAGAGTATTTTTTTTGTCCAAGATGAGTGAAGTCAGAAGAAACAATAAAAATAGTGCATTTTTCAAGAACATCAATTTCAGAAAGGTAGTCTTCTCCAGCTTAATAATCACAGATACCACAACACATACAAATAAACTGGGGACTGAAAGCAGTAGTTTTAACCTGGTAATGTTCCACAAGGCAAACATGCCTAAGTGTATTTATCTCTTCTCAGAGCAGATATGTAAAAGCATTATCCTCCATCATGCTGTTGTCTGTTATCAGGTCCACATGCAGGCCCAGAAAGACTATGCAGAACATGTATAAATATACATACCCGACTTGGGTACAGTCTCGATATGGCAGCACTGAAAATATGCTACAGAAGGATCTTCTGCTGCTGATAAGGACTATTCTAAAATATAAAAGAAAATAAAAGAAATCAAAGACTAAAATTTAAAAATCCCACCACAATAAGCAAAGCAACAGATGTTACCACTGAGGAATTCGTAACCATAAACTTCCGTAATGGATGACTCCTCCCTCCTCTTTTGTATCTCACAAGTGTTGTGCTGTGGAGTCTTTACAGAAGTGCTGAAGCCAGTGCCATAGCAAATAAGCTGTAAGTGAGTAGTGGAGTCCCATCCCCTCTGTAGGCTTTCTAGGAAAACTATCTTGAATACATTACTTGGAATCCAGGATAGATGCTTTCCTAGTGAAAGGAGTGGCATGGGACCATTCTGACAACTCACTACTATGGCTGGAACTAAACAGACAAATCCAACAGCACCCCATCCAACAACTACTGGTGATACACACCACAATTCTGTGGCTGAGCTGGAGTCTGCATTTATCAGACAAAGAATTTCTGGCTGCTGGTTGTGACCTTTCTCTGCAAAACCAAAGGACTCCCTTGATTTTCAGCTTCTTGTTCCTGAAATAGACTTCATCCACAAATCAGGCTAAATCTGCTATTGTCATAAGCTTTCAGATCCTTTTACTGTTTTCAAGGCTCCTCCTTGAGTCTTCTGTTTTTCCCCATCACCCTCTCTTGGTCTCTGGGAATTATCACTGACCTCAGCAGCTGAACATCTTCCAGTCTTACCTTTAAGATCAGTGTCTAGCTCTGATGACCTGCCAGCCTCTGTGCTCAGTAATTACATTAGTCTTCTTGGTTATGATGTTGCTTTGATACTCAGGCATGACTGATCCCATAGTTCCCCGACATTTCCCTGCAGCCCAGTGTCTATCTCAGTCACTGTCAGGGCTGAATTACTCCTCCTGTAAATATGGCTTGCCTTTATTCCTCAGGAATTCCTTAGGCAGTTAGCTCAAGATTTGGTTACATGAAAGCATACATTATTTGCCTGCAGAGAGCTTATCTCAGAATCCAGGACACTCTTTGAGCAAATGTCTTGTATTTTTAAGCAGTCTCCGAATCTCTGCAACATCTGCAAAGTCACTGTGTGATACTGTCCTGGTTTCAGCTCTGATAGAATTCATTTTCTTTAAATCAGATAGCTTGGAGCAACCTATCTGTTACACAGTCACACTACTGCCTTTAGGCATCAAGCTCTGACATATCATTAAGCAACATCAAAACCACCTTGAGGTGAAGACCCACTTTCCATAAAACAGCATGCACTGTCAGTAGTTACATCACTACAGTTTTGGGAGATGCAGACTGGCAACAAGCTAAGAGAAGCTTGGTCAAGATGTAAGATATAAAATGCCAGTAAATGATTGTTTATAAATATACCCTCTTCTCCTATTACCTTCGGGATGCTGAGCATTGTACAATTGTACTGACCCCTCTTCCCTCTAAAGTTGGCCAACATACTGTACCACGTCAAATTCCTCTAAGTGATGGCAATTTGTGCTGTTTTCTGATCTGATTACTGTTAGAATTTACTGCTGCTTTACCTCTCTAAAAATCTCCACTTGTGGTGACAACGCTACTGCTACTGCTACGTGGGTTGTCAGGCCTATTGCACTTCCTTGCTCTGCTCTCCAACACTGATTTTTCTGACCTTGTGTCCCACAGATCTGTATGTGAGGATTTCACCTGAATTTTTCATCCTTTATCCTGCACTGGCCAAAGCTGGAAAACAAACCCTAGGAAGATATTTTGTTCTTTACTACCCAAAAACCAGCATAAGCACCTATTAATCCCATACCAGTTACGCTGTTATTAAAACACTGTTTCCTTAAGGGACCAGCTTAGTCATCGTTCTTGGAAAAGGTTTAGCTCCCCAAGAGAGCCACTGCACATAATGCTTGGAAAAATGCAGAATGATTGATTTTCCTTCTCCTGGATCATTCTGTTATAGCAATCCTATTTTCTTCCTCAGAGGCACGTTTAAAAGCAAAGGGGTATTTACCCTATAATAAAGGACGGTTTCTAATAGTAAACATGCACACAGCTTCAGGAAGCTCTCCTGCAGCAGATGAAGTATGATTTCATTGTTGTCTGAATGCTGTAACACTGCTTTCCTATGGTAAATATCTCAGATCCTGTAAGATGGTCTCATAGTGCAGCAGTAAGTTATAGAGCAGGAGGGAATAATTTTTCACATTTGAGAACGGCAATCCACAAGCAAAAAAGCCCTGGCATATGATTAATTTTGTGCTTGCCACTGCTTATTGCTGAATGGTTGCTACTCACAACAGCTTGCTTGTTCACTGGAAGCCTTGTTTGCTGATGTATGAAACTTGGCACAGATTTCGAGGCTGACATCAGAAAGCATCTTTGAATTCGGAAAACCGCAGAACCCACTAAGCATACTACCCCCCTCCCTCTGGTTGCTTCTGGAAATACAGCTCTTCCACCAACGCCCTATATCTCCCTAAAAATACCACTCAACTCTTAATACTTAAAGAAAAACAAACTGGTGCTTCCATGTCCACAAGCAAAGACAACAGTAGGAAGTTACCACAGAACTGTGTGTATCAGAAGGAATCAGACAAGAAAGGAAATAAAAAGCACCAGCCCAGCCTGTATTTTTTTCAGATTTTTTTTCCTTTGGGACTCAAGGATTGCCTCTCTTTCCATAAACCAGTGGACCCTCTTTATAGAAAGATCTCCCACACAGAGCATGAGAGGAGCCCACGGCCTCCACTGCCAGCATGCCACGAAACCCCATCTGCAGAGCTGCTGGAGGAGGCTGATGCAAAAACAGCCTTAGGAGCTGGACTGGAAGGGAAGCAGGGAAGGCAGTGGTCAGATACTCATCATGGAGGGATAAACCAGCATTTTATGTAGAGGTCAGATAATATACATGGAAACAAAAAAAATTCTGAAGGCCTGTAAAGGTTTGCTGAGCAGAAAGTCCATAAACTTGTCACAAAGTATGCTTTGGACAAAAAGGTGTGGTGGAAGCCGTTGCTGTTCAAGAAAACCGAATTATTGCCTATGGGAGAAGAGCACGTTCCTGTATTTCAACTCTTCAACAATGGGCACCTTCGATCCTGTGCAGCTCTGAATGAGCTATCTCTGACATCAAAAGCTGTCTGAGAGTGGGTTTACATGCCCTGATTCCAACTGTGCCATCTAGACATGTTTAGAATCACTTCACGAAAAGCTTTCAACTCTCTAATTCTCACATTTCACTGAAAAGTTGTACTAATTACTATGGTTCAGAGCAACTGTTATTTTGCAAGAGAGTTCTGACAATCTGCAAAGGTCTAAGACTGTAAAAGCTAATTTTCCAATTTCTTTATGAGGTGTATGCTATGAAAAACTTATTGACCACAAAGTTCTCAACAGAATCAGTAATTTGCTTGACTTGAAGAGTAACATCTGTTTTCTTCAGTGTCTGTCTAGGTTTCATTGTGCTGCACAAAAAGCTGTGAGCAGGCTATGTGATATGCGTCATATACACCAGTCACATGTGGAATACTGTAGCCTATTTTCTCATTCATGGTTGGTTGATATTTGACTGCCAGGGCCCTGCTGCCCAGCACGCAAAGGCAAACACACAAATCACGGATGCTGTCTGCGTAGCAGCTCTCATTTTGAAGTCTCACAAATTCAAGGGCTGTTAGAAGGTGGCTGAGGGGAATTACGAACTGTGACGATGCTGCGAATAGTCAGCCTCTTGGACTGCACATGTGTGCATTTCCACAACTAAAAGGGCAGCAAAAGAGACCTTTCATGATGGTGCTTGGCCTTCATTTAGATGTGTACACTAACAAAAAAACCAAGAAAGCAATGGCATGGGGGTGGGAGAGGAACATTGTTTTACTGCTTTTTGTATTTGTTCTGTATGATAACTGTAGAAATGTTCTTGTCCCATTTTCACCATTAACTGTTTGTTCAGCTGGCTCAGGCTGCTGTTTAGGTGGCTTGTTTTTGCTACTCTTCTGCTTCAGAGTTTATAGAGGATATCACTAATAAACCTGCAGAGTGAAGCGGGTAAAACCACATGCTGGTGACTACCTGTGCTAGTTTGTACGTTATGGTTGACTTGTCTTTGTCTTCGCATGGGAAAGTTTATTTTGTGCTATTTTACAAGACTGCTTTGATAATACAGTCTAGGAAACCTAATTTTCTACCTTCTTTAATAAGCCACGTCCTTACAAATCCAAAGAAACAGGTTTAACCAGTGCACAGAGCTATCAACAGGAAGCTTTACAAGGGCTAGCTGATAAGCTCTGGCCTGAGTATAGGTGTTTTTTGTCTGTGCTAAATAGCTGAACTCTTATTTCAACCACAGCTAATCCTGCCTTGCTGCTGGACTGACAAAGGCTGGACCCAGAGCACCATCACTCCACATGTGTCATCCACAAGGCTGAGAGGTGAAGAGCTCTCAGTGCCGCAGAAAAAGGACACATCACTTTACAGGTTGAGAGCTGCAAGTAAGGGCAGTTACTAGAGAGAGGAGCCCTGAGCTATCATCCACACTGCAGTTCTCTTTGCTGTGACACTCACAGTCACCAGCCAGTGAAACAACTACATGCTAGCTATTTTAAAGCCCAGTCACCAAATTCACCACCCGAAAATATATTCAGTGTACATGTTTTCGAAGCTGGGTTCCTCAAGTTAAGTGAAAGGCTGACATGCTGTGACAGAAGGGTCAGTCAGGGGTTTTGGAGAGGGCTCAGAGAGCCTGACTCCAGCCTAGCTCAGCACCTGTGTCCTGCACAACGATGCATGAGCCCTCTGGGACAAGGTTTCGGACATGGAAAGGAGCCTCAGGAGCGTTTTCTATCCATTGCAATACTCGTGCTTCTCTGTGTCACAGGAAACTGGGGAGGACACCAGCTTTAAAGGTCTTAAGGTACTCAGAAACACTGTTGATTTTATGATAAACACATAAAACAGATCCACCTGAATTTCTAGAGGTCCTTTTCATCCAGAATGTCTATTAACTTCAGTGACTGCAATTGCATCCAGACCCCTTAGAAAAACAGAGTCTGGGATCAGCTTACTTACTGCTAGAGACAAGGGTGACACAAAGTGTTAACTTTATATTTTATTTATAGCTAATATTGTTGTGGCTATACAACTGTAGGACAAAAGCTATTTCCAAAACTGTGTCTTATTGTGTCTGTATTCTACATAAAGAGATCTTTATTACGATTGTGGAAATATTCTGGAAAACTGTGTCTGCTGATAAAGATAAGAAGCCAGTTGAATAACAGAAGCTTCCTCACTGTTTTCTTAATAAGAAAAATACTCAGTTATATTGTCAGGCATAATGACTGATCAGTGAATTAAGATAAAATGTTGCATATATGCTACAAATACTTCTTTACAAAACACGGAGAAAAGAGTTGATGAATCAAATATTTATTCATTCTTTCGCAGGTAGTATTTCTATCAAGTTAATGCACAGATTTTATATACACAACTCTGAAATTCGTCGTTCTCTGTGGAATTTGTATAATCCCTTGTAAGTATTTTTTGCTGTAAGAAATTCCGAGAGCATACATCTGCTTATGCACAAAATGGACTAAAATTAGGGGTCGGCTTTTCAGCATTTGATTCCACATGTATTTGTTGTAAAGACAATAATCAGCTGCTAGTCAGACAATAGCCAAGTCAATAATTCTGCATGTGTCTGTTTGATATAAAAGCTGTTTCTAAAATCTCTCAGGGCCACCTTCTGCAACATGTATGTTGATTACTACCTTGCACTGTATTTAACTGTATGTGTGAGAATAAAAGCGAAGAAAATTTTTCTTGAGCCAAGTAACACCTACCAGAATTCAATTCATAAAACCTGTAGTTCAATGCGGTGTCAGAATTTCTACTGACATGGTGCCATGTTTGATGGAAGCGAAAGGCTACATGCACAAATCGGTCCACCAGAACATACACGGTTCTCAGCCACGGCAGTTTCAAATAACAGGTATGTGCAAGGGTCAACTCTCCGTGGGCCAGTTTAGTCTACATGCAACCTCTTCAAGTGGCCTAGTTCAAACCTATTCAGGTTTGGAAGAACAAGAATAAAAAAAAATCATGCGGCACATGGAAAAACTGTCTTTGGAAAAATCAGGGAGGGCAGGTATCTTCTTTACAAGCAGAGAGGAGCTAGTTTCACTTCTGAGCTGGATGATACTGCAATAAAGAATCCATTTTGCTGAAGGGAACGCCATGCTTTTGCAGTAAGTGAAGTCCCAGCTAATCCCTGGTATATAGGTCCCACTGGTGCCTGTTACTGTAACCTGGGCAGTCCATGTCCCAGCTTGGGGTGTGCTGCAGTCACAGCTGCACCCCTCACACATTCTCTGGAAGCCTCTCTGCCTACATCGGCCATGACAACCAGGATCCCACGCCTCACCTTGCCATGACCATCCCTGGCTGTGCATTTACCAACCAGCACTTTGTATCCACTAGTAGACGCAGCTGAAGTAGCACTGAACCATTGCTAAACCTGGTCTAGGCAAGTTCGTCTGTGTGCCCCTCTCACACTTAGAACCTGACAACACCCTCAAAGAAATGCAACCAGATTATGCCTAGTTTACTCCAACAGCACCACTGATTTTCCTTTTATGCAGGTTACTTGCATTAAGGAGACACAGGTCTTAAGATCTACAGGCTATAGCACTTCCATTGGCACGCACTTCCCTCGAGGAAGGAGTGTGCCCTGCAGCCTGCACCTTCACAGACTGTGTTAGAGGTCATCAGTATGTACGTGGAGAGTGGCAATGGCACACTGTGCTGTTGCACAGGGACGCCAATCCTGCCCATTCCCTCGTGCCCCATGGATTGCCTTGCAGAAGCAGCCTTTGCATGGACAGTACCTGCCGTTTCTGGTGTCGTGTTGCCGCATGTTCTTGATAAAATGAACCTTCTTAAAGTTCTTTGGTCTGGGTGATCCTGAGAGTGTCCGACATCTGAAAAATAAATCAGTTGTGGGGGGCGGGGGGGGAGAGAAAGAAAAAAAAATACAAGTACTCAGTTCCCTGCTGTACAGCCAAGAAGTCTACACAAAAGCAGGAAGGAAAGACGAGACAAAATGATTCAAGTCACCCTGTGTTAGGAATCAGCAAGAACAATAAAGACAATAAGTCTGGAAACATGACAGCTCAAACAAAAAAAAATATTTAAAATAATAATAAGAAAAGGCACCATCCCCCTCCCTTCATGCAAAAAAAATCATAAAAAAAATCTCATCAAAGTAAAACTTCCTGTAATCTGCCGTGATAGCTTAGCCCAAGCTTTCAGAGGGAAAAAAATTAAACTAAACCAAAACCTGGTAAATACGCAATTTTTCCACTTGCATCAACACCCACACTTTTGTAACCTCCTCAGCTATTGATAAAGGATCCATTAAGGAAAGTTCTTTCTTGTTTTAATTTTAGAAAGGTTTAAAATCTCCCATTGTCAAGGATAATTCCTATTTGCTTTTAACTTTAAATACTACTTTTCATGTCCCTGATAGTATGCAAAACAACTGAAAATAAATTATCTCAGGAAAAAAAAATAATCACTCTTCAAAACATTAAGCCTTAAATCTATTTTACATCTGAATGCGCTTTATAAATTGCAGTTACAGAAAGAAATTGCCAGAGGGAGGAGAGATGCGACAAACAGCAATATCCTCCCTTCCCTCCCCCCTCGCCTCTTTCTAATCAGCTGAAACCACAGCGCATGTGAAAGCTTTCTCTGTTTCATCTTAGCGTTGTTTTGTTGCAAGGCACGGCAGGACGCGCAGGCACTACACAGAACGCAACTCCTGTGCTCCCTGCACAGCCAGGGCTGCTGGACCGAGGCTGCTGCGTCCTCCATGGGAGCTCAGGGACACGCATCCTCTGCCGGCACACGGGACGAGTACAGTCCCTCTGCGTTAAGCTTCCCTAAACTATTTTTCCATCCTCTCCTCTGCACAGGCAGAGTTCAGCAGCTTCTCAAGCCCAAAAGGCCCTTTTATTGTACTGACACCACAGACCACTGGTCCCAAGCCACCAGGGACTGCCAGTCCTTGTTGCTGTACCCAAACACCACCACTGTATGGGCACACTCCCAGAGGGAGGACCCCATCGCTTTGGCTTTTCTGCTTTCCTCTTGTTAGTAAAATCCTTGAGATTCCCTCACCCTCTGGTTGCAATTAGTCTTGTTAGCTTCTTCACAGGAAAATATCAGCAAGAGAGACATTCTACCACCAATTCCGCAAATTAGCAAGTAAAAATACTGCCTGGCAAACCATACTGTGTTTATATCTTTTGCCAATTATACATGTTTGAATCACTTACGAGAACGCTTCATAACATGCTGGTAAGCATGCAACAGTAAGCTTTGTAAAAATAATCAAGCCTTGGTAGTAGGCCAATTGGTACAGCCTCTTGCTATTAAGTCTTTGCTTCGAGGTAGGGAGAGACAGCCAATCTGCATGTGGATAAACAAGGCTATAGGCTAAACACCAATTTAAACCAGCTGAATTGCAGGTCCTAAAATAAAGAGACAGTCAAACCTAGGCTGCTGTCTTGCTGAACAGCTGACCTGGAAGCATTCAGTTTCTGAACTGTTAAGCAGTTGCTCCATTTTCCATTACCCTAGAGGACCGCCTAGTGACTAATTACCGTGGTCCCCAGAGAAGTAAGCTGTGGTCTCCCAGATGCAGAAACAAAACCGCACTGAAGCTGCTGATATAATAAGGATGAGGGCAGATTTATTAGTGGGGTAGCAGTCACAAACCTACCAGCCAACATGCAGACAGTAATGATGGTAACCAAAATAAGACTGCATGTGCCGAGAGAACAAACAATAAAAATCCATAAAAAATAAAAATACTAAAAATACCAGCCTTCAAATACTCCCTACACTAAACCATCTGTACTTACTTTTTAAATGTACCACATATGTTAGGGGCTAGCCATTCATATTGGTGACAGCTACACTTTTCCATTAATCAAATCTGACATTTTAACTCCTGACATTTCACTTCAATACTGACTTTTTGTTTAATGACCTAAAGCCAGGGAATGTGTAATTCATATCGTCTACAACCTCACAGGGCATGAGAGGTTTCATCACTCTTACTCACTACGAAGAACATCTTAACGTGAAGACCCAGCTACTGTTCAGCATGGGGAGGGGACAGCAAGTCTGTCCACGCATGTGCTTTACAGACAAGAAGCCAGAGAGAGAGTAAATCAAATGACCTCCGCAGTGGGGCATTTTCCTCGATGTCCTCCAGAGTCTCCAGAGAAGATCGCTGGGAGATCAGCCGACGTCTGCAGAGAAAACAGAACATAAAACATCACCGCTGATTAGAGGGCACGAGAAAGTCCTCAGAGAGTCTCAGAGAGATTCAGTAGAGATCACAAACCACCCTCCACTAGCCAATACATACCTCTGGTTATTAATAACTTTTGTTCCCTTCTGCTTATCTTAATCTATTTGATTCCAACCAGAAGTAAATGTACTCCATACAAGCTTCTACAGCAAAACAGAAGTTGAAACTTTGCAACGGCTCCTCCTCAGCTTCTTCTCCCTTCTGTCAAGGGTTTAACACCCATCTAACACCACTCCCACATGTGCTGTGGTACAGCTTGCAATGCTACAAATACAGTGCTTTGATAAAATAATGCAGATGTGGATCTACAGAGACTGCCTGTCATTCACACTGCCCCACTTCTCTTTGCCCCTTGCCCATTTTACCAAATAAATGCCACTTGTTTCTCAGTGATGTTAAGCTCATCACTCCTGTGAGGAGTGCCTGAAGAGAGATGGAAGATGACAGAGCTGACAGTGCTGAGCACAAACCAGCAGTTTAGAAAGAAGCTCTGGCCATCCCTGTGAGCAGCACTGGTGAGTTTAGTTCTGTTTTAAACCATTTTCCTATGGCTGAGTCAGATCCTTCCTCCACCTTCAGTGAAATGAAGTATGGAAATCTTAGCATTACGCGTTTTCCACCTGTTCTAGCAGGCAGGGACGAAGCTCCAGTACAGGCTTGGTTCTAGTAGGAATAGCTGCTCTACAACCTCCAAACACCCTGACAGCAGCACAAAACAAGGAACTGCACTCAGCCCTCCAAAAATGAATGTGTAAGATACAGCCCAACTGCAGACACGTGAAGTAAAATTAAGCTGGCAATCATGAAAACTACTCTGTCATCGATGGGCGTTAAACAGCTGCAACAGCCAGCAGTGCCAGGGCACTGTGCCCCAGCACCTGGCTGGCAGGAGGAATGCCAGCACCCATCGCTCCCAGGGGCCACTGCCGAGGCAAACAGCACCTCGCTGGTGATTTAATGAGTATGAACTTAAACGATAAAAGTATGCATAGACCACCATTATGTTTTTGCCCAATTCCCACTGAGCTGCCTTACTCCCTTGATCTGCAGGCAAAGGGTTTCCAGAGCGTTAGGAGCACTCCTATGCTTGGAAGCATGCTCATTAATTTATTCCTGGGCTGTATTTTCACAATAATTTGTTTTCTGTGATTCCAGTGTAAGCAGTTTCTAATCCTTCTTGCAATTCCCTTGCCCCTTCAGTTGTGCTGCTACAACTGTTCCTGCAGCCCTGCTGCAAATCTGATTACCAAAACGTTTTTCAGTTCAAAATATCTTACTGAGGTTCAGTGATTCAGTTTGCTGTTAATTCAAACACTAGATTTCTATCACTAACCCCCAGACAACAGATTTCAGGACAATTTGAATATGTATGTGGCTTTTTGTGTACTTAGAAAATCATAAAACAAATCTCAAACAATTTATAGATCAACTAAGTGTGAAGCTTAATCCTCTTAGGAAAATATGCAAACCTAAATCCCCTCAGGCTTTGTCTAAACTAGGATTTTAGAAGATCTGGTGCAAGATAGGATACACCTTCAAAATGCTAAGAAAAACTAAAATCTGCATTTCAGAATGTGACGGCATAGACAAGCAAGAAGAGAGCAAACATTTGTCTCCTGCACCTATAGGTGCTCCCTTGGCTCCATCCACAGTTAGAGAGGATACAGGAATGCTCTTATAGGGAGAAATTCAGGGCAGGAGTAGCTCCTGCTCCATTTTCAGTTTCATTGATCCATAAGCAAAAGTTGGAAGTTTCAGCTACCAGCACTACTGATGCAGCAGATGATAGCTGTTGGCTTTTTAATACCTCTTTATATGTCATTAGCTTAATAACACACTTAAATAATGGCACCCTCCCATCTTGTGGTGTTACAACGCCAAAAGCATACTTGGCATGTTGTTAGTCAAAGAGAGATAAAAAACAGTACAACTTTGCCACCTTCTTCCTATTAAATTTATCAAATTAGTCACACTGTATTTCCTCTAGATGCCTGTGAGATGCCAGGCGCTTGTACAACACCAGATGCATATTCCAGCCGCCACCATAACCCTCTTCCAAGCCTCTCCTCATCCAAAGTTATGCCCCATCCTCAATTTCATTGCCGATTTCATTGGCAGACATGGGTTTGAAGACCCTACACTTGCATCTGTTATTAAGGCAGATGCGCTGGTTGGCAGAAACACACACAACTGTATTTCATCAGCTCATCATCCAGTTGCCTGCTGACTGCTAAGACTCCTCTGGCTTCCTTTGCCGGTCTTAACTTCTCAAATCCAGCACCAGGGATAATGCCTTCTGATTTTTGCTTGCTAACCTCAAATACAACCCAGGCTGGAAGGAAATTGCTGCCACCCCTCTTGGCACAAAAGACCTCACACTGATTTTCACTGGTGGTGATTTTGCAGTATTTTGAGTATCTAACATGGCAAGTGAGTCTGCACAGAGGACGTGGGGGAGTTCTTTGTTCACCCAAGCTTGGGAGAGGAGCACTGATACCTGAGCTCCCTCTCAACTAGGGAATAACATAAGCATAACTCTGAATAAATTCATCAAGGAAGAAAGAAAGCAAGCAAACAGATAATCCCCCCCAAATCAGTAAAGAAGGATGGGTCACACAGAAGCCCGCAATGATATAAATGGGGACTGCCCCAGCCAAATCCTCTCCCTGGACTGGCATAGGTAGCAGTGAGACCAAGGATATCCAGCCCAGCACCCAACACAGCTGAAAACTGCCACATCTTTCACCTCACCCCAGAATTATTAGTTTTCATCAGTTCAACTCTCTGCACTGTCAAAGAAGCACCAAAGAGGCGTATTTGAAGAAACTCTTTTTAAATCAGTTCATACTGTCTGGGAATCACTCCCTCTTTTCACTGAAGAAGCTCAGCCACAATGAAGTATGTGCAATTATTCCAGTTTATCTTAAATCTTTATTTCAAGGCCTAATTAAGATGACCTAAATACCAATATTTTATAAGCTTTCCACAGCTGGATATTATACCAGAAATGCCAACTAATGAAGCTACCTGCTGTGAACCAAGTCACATCCTGTGCCACACACACGGGAAAAAAAACAAGTTTGGAAAGCTTTGGAAAGCAAAGCTTTTGAAAGGGTCTTCCAGGGAATACAAGGAAAATAATTTTTTCATTGACTTCATTAAGAATTAATCATCTCAACTGGTGTTTAATATTTAAATTAATCATCTTTCTTTCTTCAGGCAAGCACCCAGGGTTTGTCTATACAACTTCTAAAAGAGTTACTTTTCAAAAATTGATTAACATGCCATAGCAGCTGGTATATGCAGACATTTCCACTGAAATCACCCAAGCTATTTTATATTACAAATCAACATCATTCTGATGTAAAGCTACGTTAACACCAATATTATATCAAAAGATGTCCTATTTCAATAATAACTAGGGAAAAATCCTCCTATTGTTGAGGAAGAGTATATGCAGAACAATTCAAAATAGCACTGTGTGAGTCATGCAGGATTCAGGCTTTGGGTTAAGTCTCTAAGCAGATGCAATTTCAATATAAAATGCTTTAAAACTTGTCTAGAGTGTCAGCCAGCTAGCACACTAAAATACAATTGCTCTTAATAACCAAATTAAAGATGTTTCAATAAAAATACTATTTTTTCCTAGTTCACGGAAAGCCTTAAAAATTTTCTCCTAGTTTAATCACAACATTCCAGGTATACCAAACTCACCCCTCTCTCCCCACAGCCTCATGCACACAGAAAAAAAGCAGTTCAGGACTGGAAAGATGATGACCTCCTCATTCTAATGATTAGCCCCTGCAGCATAATGATGGTCCCGATGAAGGTCACAGAGCTTTTCTTTGTTTAAAGCCATGTAATATCACTTTCCCTTAAAAACCTATCTAAAATATGTTTTGTCTGTTTCCTTGCTGTTGTTCCCTGTGCACGAGCCCAGGAATAACCACTACCCTACCATCAAATTCCACGTCCAGTCCAAAGAAAGAAACTAAGGAGATATTTGATGCCCTGGTATTTTAAATGGCACAGACTCTGTGGGCTCTGACCTTGGGGCTTTTGTATCAAAAGACCCCAGAGCATTGGGGTCTGTTTCTCAGTTACCTTGTAATTAAGATATTCATGACCCTGTTTGCATACTGGATTTATCTTTGACCAGCTGTCTGAATCTCTATGAAAGTTTCTTAAAAGCTGAAGTGTGGTCTTCATTTCCCCTCTCCAAAGTCAGACTAATATGTGGCTCAGTTGCAAAACTGAAATAAAATACAAGGGGAAAAAAAAAGGAAATAATCACAAGGTCAAATAAAATATAGCAAGTCTGTCTGCAACAAAACAGCAAATAGCCAAAGCAAGAAAACCGCAAAAAATATTCACTGCAACCACCCCATCAATCAGTGGAAAATTATCTTCACTGTCAATTGCTGCAAAATACTCAGCTCAATTATGTTAAACATACAAAATCTTAAGCCACATAGACAGGAGGTGACAAAAAAAAAAAGGAGTGGCAATCAGAACACTGGATAAATTCATCCAGGAAGGAAGGAAGACGATGATAATCCAAGAGATAAGGAAAAATAAATACATGTGTAATGACTTTCTAGCACAGCTACAAAATCAGGAAGAAAAAGCAGCATTTTAAATACACCTAATTTCTGTGGAAGTTGGGGGGGGGGTTTCTCCCCTGCTTCTATGTAGATTACAAACCTACAACAGCTGAAGCCAGTAGTGTGGGTGCTGCTGGCTCCCAGACCAAATACATTCCTTCAGCCCAAGTTTCTTCACTCTGTCTGGGACAAATGCATCCCTTCAGAGATGCAGTGACGATGGGACACATCACCTGAACACCTGCTGGCTGCGTTAACACTGATGGGAGAACTTGGGAGGACAAAACAGGTGAAGACTGTTGGCAGTTCACATGTCCACTGGGTCACATCCTCCCTGCTGGTGGCCAGGGAAAATGAACAAGAACCACATACTGCCCTAAGGTACACAAGGGGAGTGGAAAGAAAGTAATCACAAAATTTGCAGTGACTGGGAACAAGATCAGGATATGCATAAGGATACCTCAGGGACTGCCTAGAGGTGTGTGTTGAAGGGTTTCCCTCTGCCATCCATCCACCTTCTGAAAGGTGCCAGCTTCGGACTCAAAGAGTAGGTCTTGCTCAAAAGCCAGCATAGTCCTTTGCAAGCACTGCCTGGGGAGCTACCAAAACATGCTCTGTCGAGCTTGTTTTCAAGCTCCCATAGGTCAAACCAGGCAAAGCATCACTCTGATCCTACTTCTGGAGATAGGTACAGCAACCCCAGGGCTGTTCTTATACTGGGCTTCATACTGTTCCCTCTAGCAACAAAATGGCTTGAACAGTAGAAGGAAAACAAGGAGAGTATTAAATGAGATCTAAGATTAGGCTTCTATGTGCTAAAATGAAAAAATACTAAAAATATATATATATTATATTACAATATTATGGCTACAAATATATCTTCAAGGCTACTGAGTTTTGAATAAGGTACTTTTACGATCTTTTCCCTGTGGGTATGAACACAAGTGCAGCTGCTGCTCTCCCCAGGCCAAGGAAGCAGGTATCAGCAGAGCTGCCAGATGCAGGCCACGCCCGCAGAGCATCACCCCAGGGAAACCTAAATGCCACTTCTCTCCAGGAGCTGAATGCCTGTGCCCAAACTCCCAGGCTAAGCTGTGACAATTAATACACTCTTCTGAAATATTATACAAGACATCAGCTGTGAACGAATCCCCATTCACTTCCTGACCCCTGACTTCATGACCCAGCATGAACCCAGATGAAAGATCCGCTAATGAGTAACCTCTCGCCCTCCCTCTGAAGTTTGTACTGGGATTCTTAAGTCCCAGCTCATTTTCTTCCTATCTTTTGCCAATATTACAGGAGGACAAACACAGGAAAAGCAAACCCTGAGACTACTGAAAATTATTAAGGGAAGCAGTTTCCAGGAGCTACCCAAACTGATATAAAGCAGTGTCTAATTGTGTGCTATCATAATTATGCAGCAGAGCAATTCTCTGCAAAGAACATCAAACTCCATTTAGAACTTCCACACTGCACAGCATATTGTCAAGGCTGCCCACAATGGGAGTTGAAAGCATCTGGCATACTCTGAAAATGGGTTATTTTGTTAATTCAGCAGCCCAACCCAAATACACAGAGAACATACCAAAAGCCCTCCATTTAGCTGTCATGTATGTGCAGACAGGATGCCATAATGGCCTAAGAGCACAGCCTCCTACAGTGGGCTGTGAAGGAAAGTCTCCAATGCAGAAATCCTGAGCTAGCACGACTCTCAACCTGCTTTCTTGGGAAATGTATTGCAAGAAGAGAGGCTGTCAAATCTAGTGATAACTAGGAGAATAATGCCTTGCCAAATGTCTCCTTGGTTTCCATCAACTTTTTGGGGGTAAGCAGGAAGATGGATAGAAAACAAGGAGATGAAGGGAGAGCTATGGCATGAACATGGCTCCATGTTACATACTCCTCCTAAACCAGGGGTCTCTTTGCACTGAGTATTCTATCTGTATTGCCTTCCAATTCATTCTCCAAGCCTCATCCTCCCACAATACCCAAGCTTTGAAATACACAGCACTCAAACTGCTGCCTGATGACCTGTCTGCATGTAACATCTCACTGTCATCCCAAAGGCAGGATGTAAGAATTAAGAATGAAGAAAGAGGTAAGAAACAATGAAGAAAAATAAACATGACAATACTGAGGTATCCTGCTGACCTTTCATGGTGTGCCAATGCAATAGAATGCTCTGTTGACAAATTATTGTGTAGCTTTGCATAGCGCACAAAATTCTAGCACAGCTCTGTCCCAATGCCCCAGAGGGATCACCTGAGTCTGTTTATATCAGATATAAAATCAGGAGTACCAGCACTGCAAAGAGACTAGGGACTTAAACTAGAACTGCTGAGAAGCAAGATGTTCACTGACAAAGCATTTGTATAGCGTGAATGTGTACATGCAGGTGTGCAGGAAAAAAAGAAGGTATGGTAAAACTGGATTTTTGGACTTTTGGGGTTTTTTTTTAGCATCTTGCACAATTCAACTTGATATACAAAGTATTAGTCTTTCTAGAAGAAAAGATTCTGGGAAGAAATTGATTCAAAATTAGTCACTGATATGAAATCTCCAGTGAAGGGAAAAAACAGTTTAGTCTAGGGAGAATGGAAGAGCTATCACCACCTGTTGTTGACTCTAGGGGACATCTAATTTCACCTTCCCCAGCTGGATTCCCAATTCACCAAAGATAGATCTTGTTTGAAACCTACTGTTTAGTGGTGGACTTGGCAGCGCTGGGTTAACAACTGGACGCAATGAAGTTAAAGGTCTTTCCCAACCTACATGACTCTATGATTTTATCTCCCCTCTGCAGGCAGCTGCCTCTACACCCAATCCTCCTACTGTTGGCTCTACCCAAGCCATAATGAAGAGCTACAGCTGCAATTCAGTAAGATTCATTTAAAGACAGCAGAGCTCCCACAGATCCTGAAGCGCCTAGAATCTACATTCTCTATTATCTTTAGCCTATGATTTACAGATTCACTGTCTTCCCTCTACTGACTCTGCAGCAATATGATAGCTTTCAGAAGGCTTCTGTGCAGTGATTTGAGTATGCCTGAACACTGCCATAGCTATATTTTTCAGAACAACCATTACCTCATAACCTAACACACATTATCATGGTAAGACATCAGTGGGCACCAGCTTAATTAGACACACTCAAAGCTAGGAAAGAAGCAAACAACAAGATTAATCATCTGACCTTATGAAAACACGGATGCTTGCTAAAGCAGATAAAATAGCACTGTAAAGAGCATGCAATTTGTCCATTTTTATGTCTATTTTCTGCAGCAAAACCCACACCATAATAGCCTTTGCCTCATCAACATTAATCTAACAGATTCTTCGTGTATTACTACTACCTGACAAACTCTGTGCATTGCAAAACACTGAATATTGAGTTCTTTCCACAAGCAATGTTTCTCCTTAAAGATCGCAACCTAAGGAAATGAAGAATCAATGTTTATACCAAGCACTTGAGGAAGCCACACTGCAAGAATGCAAGTCTTTAAAGCACCAAACCACAAAATGTTGTATTTCAGAACAGCCAAAGTTCTGGAACTAACTAAGAAACTTGCTTGCAAGTCATGGCTATATGCAGTAGATACCATAACACATGGAAACACATACATGCACTACTAAATCACACGAAAAAATACTTTGATTCTAGCCTGCACACATAACCATGCAATCAAAACTGCTGCCTTATCCTGTTTGATTTCCTTTATTTCATTTGTGGTGTTTTTACCGTAATGCAGCCCAACCTCATCTCCCTGGCTTGTTCCAGATGCACACGTGCTATCTGGGAAAACATATTCTGCAATCCCGTATCTTAACATTCTTAGTTGAGATCTGAACAGACACTTAATCTCACTGCTAAATAAATGTATCCTAGGCACTGAGAATTGTCTGGATAGAGTTATTCTGATGAAGAAAGAAAAGTCCCCTATGTGAGTAGGGCATAAAGACCAAAGCCAACAGGAGAAAGCTAGCATGCATTTCATGCATGAGATATGAATGCTGCACAGGTGGTGGCAATCTGAGTGTTTACTGGTGCATACTTTGCATTTAGTTCTGGCTACATTTCCTAGAAATTCCCTTGGGATCAGGTATTTTACCCAGAATCTCATTACATACCCAAGAGTCATTACGTAACCCGCTTTCCCTAGCCTGCATTGCTAAAGACCAACAAGTCAATTCATAGCATTCAGAGATCAGCTATCATATTGGACAGCTTAGATATCTTAACTTTCTGATATGTGTGATAAAGTGAGACAGTCAAGTGTCACACTTTTAAATATTATTTTAAATATTATTACATCCACAGGAATTAATGCCTTCTTGCCTGTAAATTCATTCACAGTCAGTTTTAATTGCAAAGACATTTGAGTACAAAAACATGTAATTACTTAAAATATTGCATTTTCTTATGCTTTACAAGAAAATGTATTTGTAACACTGGAGACACAGTTCAAAGACAGTACCACAAGATCCATTATTAGGGTAATAGCAGATCTTTACTGTCCAGCAGAACTGCTTCGACCTACCTGTGAGCTTGTGGACCTGGGGCTTGAAGGGGGAGAGCTCAGTTCTTCCTTGCTGTTCTCACTAGGGACAGATCCTGAAGCCACACAGCATAATTGCTCTGGGAAAAGCAAACCACCTCCTCTTTCCCTCCATCCCTGCCACTGTGACTGGGCATGGCATTTTCCTGATGCTGGGCACTGCGTTTACAGGTGGTAGCAGAGGGTTAGATTATTTTCTTCTCTCTCTGTTGATGTCCCTTGCTCAACGCAGTATATGGTAATTGGCACATTCCCAGCCTGAGGTTGCTCTTCCCTGGTACAGATCTCTATTAAAAAGTTAAATGTTTTCAGAAACCAGTTTACTCCATTGCAAACATTTAGTTCTGCAGGGCAAAAGACCAGCTACACACCAAACACAATGGTTCAGCTTATCACAACTACCCACACAAAAATTAATTATGGTCTAAACGGCGACATTTAAGAGACTGGATTTCCACGAGGAATCCTCATGTACCCTAGCTCCCAGTAAGCAAGTATTATGGGAATCCCCGTAATACTGCTAACTTTTGGTTGTCTAGCTGTATTTGCTCACTGTTAAGGTACGGGGGGTGTAGTAGCGTCCAATATTTAGAGAAGCTGGCCAAGAAGCCTCCCCACCTGTTTTCACAACAGAGTAGCAGTGACGCAGTCACCACAATGAAATTTTCATTAGCTTGGCAAATACAGCCTACATATGCAGGCTGGAGAACTGCCTTTCCCGGGATATATACGGCCCCAAGAGCATAGATGGCAATCGGCAGAAGTCCAAGGCTCAGAAAGCATCTCCCTTCTTCCCTGCTGAAAGCAGCCTCTTCCAAGGGCACCATCTCCACTCACACAGGAAACATGTGCTGCTCTGCCACCCCAGAAACAGCCTGATGTGCAGACTTGATGGGTTCCCAAATTTATGGCCTTTTACATTCCTATACTCCCCATCTACTGTCACGGGGCTGGGTTATCAGATGTATAGAAATAATATTTATTCTGGTAATCTAAGCAATCTCTGCTTAGTAAATTATGTAATTACTAGAGGACTGAATTTTTCTGGATGCCAACTAGTTCACTGGCCAGCAAACACCCTGTAATGAGATATCAGTTTCCAATCAATTTTGGGGGGGGGGGGGGAAACCACAAAAAAAAATTCAAGAAATTTGGACAATGCTCTTAACAACATTTTAACTCTGAAGTGGTCAGGCTGTTGAACTGGATATTCTTGAAAGTCCCTTCCAATTGCAATATTTTATTTTATTTTATTCTAAAAGCAGGTTCATTTACACATCAAAAGTGAGGAAAGCTGACAGAGCACTCTGCTAGACTGAGTCTACTGATACCTTATATTATCATAGCAATAAAAAGCATCTCATAGTGACGAATCTGGCCAACAAAGTGCAATTTAGGGGACTGCTTCAAGATAAGCAGTCTTGAAGCTCAAGAAGGCAACACGAGACCCAAATTTCACTTTTCTGAACCTGCCGAGTTCCCCTGCCTTGGTTCACCCATGTCAGTGCTGTGTTCACCATCTCCATGCACAGCCATGCCGTGCCAGAAAAAACAGAGGCAGAAGCTCAGGCAGATGCAAGAGCAGGGAGCCCTCTTAAAGTACACTGACTGCTGTATCAAATAACTCCAGTGATGACTCCTGAGATGTTCAGTCTCTCCCCAGCACACCCAGAAGATATGCTGCATTCATATTACACAATGAATAAGGGAAGAGGTTGGCTGACCTACCACTAATGTTTGCAGTGATCCTCTTCAAATGTCTAGATTAGATCAGCTTGAGGGCTCAATATAGTGCATAAAAGCCAACAAATAGATAAAGCAATCATTAAAGCAAAATAATTAATAACTAATTATAGTTGCAACCCATCTCCTGGTAGGTGTGATTAACTGATAATGGGCTCACACCCTGACCTTATGTGGAGTCTGGGAGTTCTGAGTTACCCAGCTCTTTCCATCACAAGTAACCAACACAAATGTTAAGCTGCCTATGAGGAGTTTATATAACCTGTACATTACTTCAGGTGCCTATACACATAGGAGGTGGGGGAAAAAAGTCTAAAAATGCCAGTAAACTTACAGGAGAGGCAGTCTGATAGTGGATCTCCCTCCTCTGCTTCCGAGCTTCAGCAGAGGTGGGGTGCCTTCCCTAATCCCCCATTTGATGATGGACATCTCCCTTGTCAATAGGGATTTTCAAATGCTTTACAAAAAAACCATTTAGAAGGGTGTACGGCATTATTCAACATTTCCAAATCATCCCAGCAGTCAAAGCTAGCTGCCCGACCTACCAAATGTCTGGGAAGCACAGGAGCAAATCACGGCACCAAACCTGAAATACACCTGGCACAGGAACCCGATGAGCTGATGTGGTGGTCGGTTCTCTCAAAGCTGAGGTGTGGCACCCTTAGTCTGAATGATTTCCAGGGTCTGACAGCAGTAGTGTTGCAACCGTGACCACGTTAAGTACAACCTTAGGCAGACCTTTGGATGGCAAATGCCATGACTGTAGATGCAAAAATTACTTAGCTCTTCTTTAGCTGAGGTTCTTGTTTTTTTTCCTTGTTGGTGTTTTACTTCTTTACACACATGCATGGTTTAGACAGCTTTAGAAAGAAAAAACACTAAGCCAATGCAGAAACGGATATATTTGATATTTAAGGCTTTGCCTATCTGTGTGGAACAAATCAGTCACATTATCATTTCCCTAGGGTCAACAGGCATAAGGATAGCATCCATGCAGATATAAGATTTTCCTGGTTTTTTTCTGCTCTCCCCCTTCCTTTCTCTTCTCAAAATCTCTGCACTTCCACTGGCAGCCTTTGGAGACAAAGAGCCCATGACTTTTTTTCAGAGTTGTGTTTACTGCCTAGTCCTCCCTCAATCAGAGGATTTTTCTTGATAACATAAAACAAGACACTTTGTCATCTGACTCGTTGCAATTTTAAAGCTCTGCAATGAATTGCAATGAATTTGCAGCTCATTAGCAATGAATTAAGTTGATGAAAGGTCACAAGGAACCAAGGACAATTTTTACAAAGCATCTCCAGGCAGTTTTTCCAGACCATCAGCTCTCTTTTGCTAACCAAGGAACACATCTTGCACTCTTTAGAAAGTCAAACGCCTGTTTCTCCATAAAAAAATCCCAAAGTATTGCCTAACGAAAGACACAGAGAGTCCTTCTCATGCTAAAGAAACACATTTCAGGATTCTGCTCACATGTTTCTACTTGGGGATGCTTTGATGTAATAGCAGGGGAGAGAAATTTTGAAGGATTTACAGATTAATCAACCAGAGCATGGATGTAGGTTAGGACTGATACAACCGTGCTCCTCTGGGATATTACCCGCAGCTCAACTTTCTGCAGATGAAATGAAACACGCTTTGGGAATGCAAATGAATTAGGATGTCACAAAAAATAATTCAATTTGCACCAGCAGGGTTTTGACTTTGGTTAGTTACCTACAAGATCTTTACTTAACTGTAAACGTGGTATGATGCATAGTACGATAACTGATTTGAAATTCATTTTACTGCTATGTTAAAAATTAGGCCTGATAACTTCTAACAGATTTTCAGGTCATGTCTCTATTATACAAATGTATATCTCTATGCATTTGCACACTTATGCATGCTCTGTAACAGATCTGCACAAGAGCAGGATCTTTCATACACATAATAACAAGGGTAAGACTTTCATTCATATCACCACTGTGGAAGAGATAAGTGGAACAAGACAGCTAATTAATCATTCTCCATTTCAATCCTCAATAACCACAGAGAGAGGTTGTATTTTTACTGCAGGCATTGTCTTACATCAAACAATTTGTAGATAAGAAAAATCAGTTCTCTTCCTGAAGGCACATAAGCAAGTATTTTGATAGAAAAGATGAAACAGCATTAGAAATTATCTGTAACACTTCTTCCCTTCCCTAGCCACGAGAGTATGTCCACTAGGATGCATTGCGAATATATAACTGTATTAACCAGACTGACAAATTTTGCGGAGTCTGCTGTTTTGGTACTACAGAACACAAGCCATTAATAGCCGACTGCCTCATTCAAATGAAACAAGACAATTATCAGCTGTAACTCACACAATTAATACTACTGCTGCCAGCATTTTCAGCAGAGATTTGATTCTTTTATAGCTCATTTGAAGTCTTTAGGGAACATGTTATTAGTACATCTGTCCTCCTGTAAACATAATTATCATGTAAAATTCCATTTATCATGCTGATCAGGAAGCGCTTTCTATCAGCCTTTCAGCCTGGGAACGCTGATAAACAGGCAAGGGAATTTGACTGCCCCAGCTAACCTGAACTGTGCTCATTGCCAGAAGCATTGCTATTGCTTTCCAGCTGAGCCTGCAGCAATTTTCTGAATAGGCACAAAGCTTTTGCTAACCTCTGATTTTGATGTTTGAGCTTGGGGTACATCATACTGGACACTGCTTATTTGTGTCATTAGTTGATGTTATGTTCTCCCATAATTCTCCGCTCCTTGCTTATCCCCAAGACTGAGACACTTGTAGGTGTGCAGGCCAGTGGAGCGGCTGCAGACGGAGCAGGCAGCAACTGGATTCACTGCGATCATGATCCTTTATCAGTACCATAAGTCAAGTCCATGTCATAGACAACAGGCAAGACCTACTTCAATGCAGCATCACTTTTTAATACATAAAAACAGGCTTAGGCCGCGTATAAATGGACATCAGTTAAACAGATGCCAACCAACACGATACTGAATTTTGTCTAAAATGGCTACGAAGTTTTAAAAAGTGAACACCATCAAGGCTTATCACACTCTGGTGATAAGTGGTGATAAGTCTTAAATGCAGAATAGCCCAAAACTGAAGGCTTTATGTGTAGAAAAATTGTCTTGTCAACAACTTAATCTTCAGAGACCTACAGAACATCCTGACATCAAAGTGAGATTAAATGAACTAAAGGTCAGCCCCTGAATAGACCTCCTGCAAACTGTGGCTTCAGATTGGTTTAAAACAGCCTCATTTATACTAATAAGCTTATGCTGTGACCAAAAGGCACCGTGTTGCTTCAGCCATCTACCACCCCCTGCATCACAGCAGCAGAAGGTCTCCCGCAGCTGGCCAATTAAGGGAATCAATCCCACTAAAGCACAGAAATTATTAGTGATCAGCTTTTATTGGGTTTTGTGAGGGAAGAAAAGATTTGCTGTCCTCAGTGGGATCAGTCCAAAACAATCCTCAAATCACAGGAACAGACCAACTGTTCCTGCACCCCTGGAGGATGCTCCCATAGCTGCTCTCTGACTCCAAGCCTTCCTCCACTGCAGCTATGGGTCTCTCCTTCAACTCAGCCATCCAGCAGGCATCTAAAACAATCACAGGGAACAGGTATAGGCTGGACTCCTTCAAGCTCTACAGGTACAGACACGGAACAGGCCTGTGACCAATACTGATCACATTCAGGATTTGGAATATAATAATTTCTCTTTATCAGCTGAAACATTCTTTTTTTTTCCTGGTGTATAAAAATTGCCTGACAGGATGTAAGGGACTTGCAGGATGCCGTGAGGTTGAGGGAATCATACTGCTGCAGGAAAGGGCAAAGGAGGAGGATACCAATTCCTGATGATATCAGAAAGCAAATGTTGTTTCAAAGAGATTATTTTACTGCTGATAAATATGTGATTAATATTTTTTTAAATGTGGGAGAAATTCATAAATCTAAATCAAGACAACTGCTATTGCAGGCTGACATTGTACAAGCAGAACAACTGCATGACCATGGAAACTCATAAGTTCTCCACATTAATACAGTGAGCTAGTATGGACTGTATTTTAGGCAACTTGTTCCTAGGTCATTCTGACGTTTCATTTAGTTTTGTTAACCCAGGGTGCCTGTGAGAAATGAGTTAGCAGAGTGGTTACATCAATTACTCTCTTTAAATTCAACAATCATGCATATCCAGATTGCTTAATTTCTCCCATACATCTGCATTTGCAGATCCTTCTTCTCTGAAGAGCTTTCAAAAGCTCAAGTTTTAATCAGAGGACTATTTTTGATCCTAATTTTCCAAGCTGCAGTAAAGCTGCCTCATGACCTAATCTGATGGCAAATGTACCATTATTATGCAGTGCTTTCAAGAAAGTTGTACAATAACTAGTCATAATGTTTCTTATTTTTAATCACTGATACACCAGGTGCCTAGTGTGTAATTAGAGCTATCGATCTGCAGACATCACTATAACCTGGGTCAGCAAATGACTTGTTGGAATGAGCACTACTTGGTGTGAATAAAATACATTGCAGAGCAGTGTCTGCACATCAGCCCCTTGGCCATACCCCAGCACACCGAAGCTGTGAGCAAAGGCAGACCTGCCTTCCCTTACACCAAGCTCAGATTTTTGCTGCAGAAATGAGCAGGACAAAGGGACACGATATGGTTCTAAGGACTGAAAATGCCACACAGCTGCAGCCATCAGGAACACGGGGGCTGTAGTCATTTGGGTCAGGGGTTTGACTCAATTACAAAAATTAAAAAAAAAACCCAACTTTTTACTTTTTTTTTTTTTGCCACTGTTCTCAGCAAAATCAAAAAATCTCTGATTTCGTGGGGAACAAAGCATTTTGATTTGCTTGAAGACAATGTTTCCCTTTGAATTTTTTTTCTTCTTATATATGTACAAGCATATATATTCATCTGCATATATGACATAGAAGACTCATATGCAGGAAAAAAACCTGTTTAAACATGGCACCTTTCTGAAGAATTTTGCTTCCTGGAAAAAAAATTCACAGGGTTTCCTCTGCTTTGGCTTAACAGCTTCAAAGGTTTTGCTTCCAGACAGAAAATCTGGCTTACCCACAGCTTCCCCCCTCTGTTCCACATTTAACAGGTCGCTGTTGTGACCACAAGAAATACGGCAACTGCTGCTAAAACTTTAATCCCCCCCAAAGTCGGAATCTTTATATAGCAAATATAATAAGCTTTCTCAGTGACATACTGCAACAATGTTTAACAGGATTGCATAAGCAAAGTTATATTTAATCCACTGAAAATGCAACCCAATTCTCCCGGAGTCTGCTCTGGCGATAACTAATGACAGATTTCATCAATATTCACGTATCAAATTTTTTTCTTCTTGTAGGATTGTGCCCCGCTAACACAAGGACAGCAGAGAAGAAATAACTCCTATTAAAGAAGCTGTTAGGCATCACAGATAACATACGAAGCGTGGCCATGCTGCTCTCTATCCTCTATTACCCCTCAATTTTATTCTCTAGAAGTTCTTTCAGCAGCTACTTCCAGGCTGTAACCACAGGAGGAGCAGGAGGTATTCTGCCACTCAGGCAAGCCAAAGGAGGACAGAAAAGGAAAAAAAAGAATTTCAAAGTATTTTGCCACCTCCGAGTGGCAAGGTTTCTCTCCTCCTGCCCATCTGGTGACAGTGTGATTCTATAACAAAGCAGCTCTAAACCAACATATTTATTCTGAACAAATAAAAACACATTTAAACCAAAAGACCGTAGATTTAGATTAGATATTAGGAAGAAATTCTTCCCTATGAGGGTGGGGAAGCACTGGAACAGGTTGCCCAGAGAAGCTGTGGCTGCCCTATCCCTGGAAGTGTTCAAGGTCAGGTTGGATGGGGCTCTGAGCTACCCAGGTCGAGTGGGAGGTGTCCCTGTCCATGGCATGGGGGTTGGAACGAGATGATCTTTAAGTTCTCTTCCAACCCAGACCATTCTATGATTCTAGGAGTGTATTTCCTGAGCTGTCCTACATCTCTCAGGAAGAGTAATTTCGAAGTTAGTTCTTCCAGTTATTTGCCACAAGCCTTTGAAGAAGAGTGAGACCAACCTGATGGCCATTTAAGCAGTCTGCCTAATTTCACTTGCACACAATGTGCACACCCCAAAACCACAAGTCTTCATATTAAAGGAGGGCAATTTTCTGAGCAACTCAGAGCACCCACTCTCTGAAACAGGGAACACCAAATTATCCATCCTATTCTTAAGAACAGTCAAGAGACACCTTTTTATGTCAGTGTAATTGCAGTTTCCCAGGGCAACACAAGGATGACACCACAACAGCCTGCCTCTCCAGGGCAGGCTTGAGGAATGTTGCCCTCTCTCTGCACTTAACACAAACCTAAGAAAATCACAAGAAACTGTATCGCCCAACCAGTTTCAGGATCCAAATCTTGTGACAAAACAAGTCCTGAGCCCAAATCTCTGCAGAGTTTTAAGATCCTCCCAGCAATGGGGGAAGACAGCGAAGTGAAGAGGAAAGTGGAAGGAGAAAGGAAACGGCTGCTTCCTCTTCCCAACCAGCTCTGAAAGCTTTGCTCTCCCCCTAACACTTACAGTAAAACAGGAGGTACTTTCTTTTCCTCTGTCCTGGAAAAAGATGGACAAAAAAGTCTTACCCTTCTTTACTCTTGCAATCCTTCCACCCTGTCCCTGTCAGATTTGCTGGAGAGCTGGAGCACCATCTTTCACTAGGCTGCAGAGTCCTGTGCAGGGGCAACTTTCAATCCCAGCATTTATTTTTAATTCCCATTTGAAGCCCAGTGAACTACTGTAGAGCATAACAAAATACCCATTAAGATTTTCGGAGAACCAAGCACTTAATTTCAAAAATATTTATGTTGATTGCTGAAGATTTTCACTCTAAACTCTGACTGCATGAGTCAATGATTTGACAGACCATACGTACATAAAAAAATCAGAAACTGAAAGGAAATTCCAAGTTTCCTTTGAAAAGAAAGCTCCCAAGCTAACCACAGCCAGTAACTCAGGGACTGGGGAGCTGGCCATGGAATTGCCTAATTTCGTGAATATTTGGGAGGAGATACAACCTTATTTCAGTTCACAGACTAGAGCAACAATTGGAGAGAAATTCTTAAAAATAAGGCTCACAGGTACAAGGGGCAGCTGTCTGTCCCATCCCAACCTTATGTGCTGTGATAGTTCTGCAGTGCCACTCCTTGGTTTCCAAGGTACTTTTACTAGTGTCAGTAAATCTGTTATTGTCAAAAACTGTCAAGTCAGCCAAACCCAGGTATTTTAATCAGACGCTGAACAGCTGGCTTCATACCCCAAAGCCAGGGCTGGGGACAGCTGTCAGCCCCACAGCCACCACAATCCAACCAAGCAGCTGTTGTTGGGACGAGTTTCAGCAAGAACTGGCAACGAGCTACTCGCAGGCACTGCTGCCGGTGTGACCGTAAAACACTGGTACGAAACCTCTACTCATGCAAACCAGCTAATTTTGAAACAGCTCCGAGCTGCATTTGAACATCTCAATCCAGCAGGAGATGACACTCCCATCCCACAACAGGTTAACAACCTGTCAGGGATTCAACACACCCCAGAGCAGCTGCCTGGTTTTGTTGAGACAGGCAGTGGTGCCCCCAGGACACATCCACCGAAGACAGGCAATTCTGAAAGAGGAGGCAATTGCCTTGCTGAAAAAGAAAAGTAATAATAATTTTTTAAAAATCTGAAGTCCCTCCTCACTGAGTTCAGTATCACAAGTTTCTGGGAGAAGAGGACAAAGGAGGCCACATACCAGACCTTTACCACAAATATTACTGGAGTGGTAGAAGATGAGAGAACAAAGTTTAGCAGTCATAAGGATGTATGGTTCCCCTTGCATTTCTCTACACTCCTCCTTTAAACAATCAGGAACCGCTCTTCTGACCATCAGGGTGTGCTGGCTTGTTTTCCAGACAGCCCTGCTCCTGGGACATCCTTCGGTACCAAGGTGACTGAGCTGCCCCAGCTCAGCTGCACTATATCCACATCTGCTTCATAAACTGCATCTTCTTCCCAGGACCAGCAGGATGACAGCAGATGCTAAAAGCAACATGGCAGTGGGCACAGTTGTAACCACTTCCATGGTGGTATTTGGTGGCATTTTCAGAGAGCCTCATGGGATACACCAGAACTCTGCATGTGCGTACGCCAAGCTCAGCATTCATTACTGATTCTCTGAAAGTAGAAGGCATGAGAGCCCTGTGATTCTGTATTACCTGTTTAAACAACAAACACAAAGCTAAAGCGTATTAAAAATTCATGAATTTCTATGAATCCTTAAAGAGTCTCATTTTTGCATTCTGGAATGTAGTTCTTTAGGGCTACATCTTTTAAAATCTTTTTTTTTGATCTTGAAAGTTAGGAACTTAGTCAAAAAAGACAGAATACAAGGAGATTAGACTGAGCATCTCCACCTCATCCCAACAGCTCGTGAACCTTAAAAGGCCTCTATCATATACTGCAAGACTTTGAAGCTGGCGATACTAGAATAATTTCCTCAGCAACAAAGATGGAGAGGAGATCACGTGATTTAGAAATGTTGCTAGTGCTTCCAACCGCCATGAAAACACATACTAAAAATCGTAAAACATGCTGTGCCATGGCTCACACTATCTGGTTTGCTCTTCTATTTCCCCAAGCCAGGAGTGTGATGTGCATGCATATGCTACCTTTCAAATATGATTACTGAGTTCTGCTGAAGGGACTTGCATATGTAGAAACAAAAGAAAATATGTTCGAGTCCCCGAAGACAGATAAAATGGATCTGTCCCTCCCACTCCATTCAATCAAAAAAGCCATGTATTTCTGAAAGCTGAAAAACCTAAACATGTGGTAATACGAGAGCAGAAGCAGACCTGTGTGCTAGCTTAAACCAGCAGCTATTTCAGTTTAAGGTGATACTTCAGGTTGTGAAACAAAATCTTGGAATTGTGAGCATATCTGCTTCAGCCAGCCTCCGCTCTGGGGCCAGTAACCTGTTTAATTGCCCCAAATCACCTGGAGACACCTCCAGGTAGAAAAATCTTTGCTCTATAAGCAGCATCAGGTGGACAACAAAAAAACCAGAAAACCAGATGGTGAAAATTTTGACAGTAGCTCATCATGCCTCCTTAGAAGACGAAGTATATGAAGAAGAACACAAAGCATGAAATGCCTTGGAAAAAAAAAATTCATTTTTGCCACTACTTTGGATAAAAATACTTTTTTGTCACAGACTTCACTGATTTTGTGTCCAGTATTCTCCGAGGTGATATGCATCTCTCAGTATCAGAAGAACTAAATGCACACATTCATTTACAAAAATATCTCAAAGGTGATCACTGAAAGCACATTGTCTCTAAGATTTTAAAATATACCAGACTAACAGATGTAAAAATGTCACTTATACCAATAAATTGAACTGAAAACTCACGCGCTTCAGCAATTTTAACAAAGGTACTAACTGCATGACTAACGATGCACTTCTGCAGAAAACTCAGCTGATGGGGCTCATGCTCAAATGAAACTACAAAACAGCTCATTTTGGCTGTGTTAGGCAATGTCTTTATGAGCCAAAGGCAGAAAGCTACCTGGAAAAGTAAGGCTGAACATATCTGCAAGTGTTTGCAGGATCAGGCTTTGTTTTTATACAGCCTTTTTATCAATGACAAAATCTAATTTAGAAATACTTCTTTCAAACTAATCGCCTCTTTCAAGAGATGCCATTAAATATAATGCAAGGAAGATTTACTTTATAACAGCCTCGGGGGATGCGAAACCACACAAAAATCTATCTTTTAAAAAGGATCAAGGCATATTTAGATGCCACAGACATGAAATGCAGACCGAAACTCCAATACAGATACTAATCATGTGAAATGGATAACCGCATAATATCATACATCTTAGATCATCTGACTCCTGTGTCTGTCTGCTTATTCAGCATCACAGCCCCAAGCTGAAAAAACACAGACAGAGAAGAAAGAGATTTTTGTTTCCTGGTAAAGCTTCTTGCATTAAAGAACTGAAAGCAGGGCAAAAGGCCCATTCAAAAATGTGTCACAAAACACTTCACCGCAGACCTGAGAGCTTTGTTGTGAGAGGAGAGAGAGGAAAAAAAAAATAAAAAAGGATTTTGAACAACAATATTGACTAATGGGATTATGTATACACAACAGTTTCCCATTCACAACACCCTCCCGGGGAGTTGAATGCAAGCTCAATTTTACCTGCACCAGTAACAGCTACATAATTTTATGTATTATTAAGCTAACAGGGTATAGACCACAAAGCTGCTACCAAAACCACTTAATTTTACAGGGAGGATAGACAGGCAATTAAAGAAGCAATCATCCTCCCCAAAAAATACAATTTATCATCTGTAAATGTATCTGTAAATTTACATCTGTAAATCTCTCTCTTTTGGCTTTAAGCAGGAGCTCATGAAGCATACACTTTTGTAGAGTATTTTTGGTAACTTAGAGCTTTCAAATTATATATAATGTAGTATCTGAGTAAGTAATACACACAAAACAGTATCTTGATGACAATATAACAATGAAAGAACATATGAAAACAAACATAACAATGAAGACAAACTGTTTAGCATCCTTTAGAACTTGCTTGCATACAAAAGAATTTCTGTATTCATATTGCACAGAAGGGGTATAGAGAAAGAGGTCCTAGGACTGAGTATTTCTCCTTCCCAATTCCCTCCCCTTTT
Source organism: Lophotriccus pileatus (assembly GCA_035583135.1). Taxonomy (NCBI): domain Eukaryota; kingdom Metazoa; phylum Chordata; class Aves; order Passeriformes; family Tyrannidae; genus Lophotriccus; species Lophotriccus pileatus. Next base: position 104,283,019 of record JAWWES010000081.1, on the reverse strand, counting down.
TTTTAATATATGAACTTTGCTCCTAACCACAACAAGTATACATGCTTTGAAGCTTTTTAAGAAAAAGAAGAAAAAAAAAGAAAACCAGATTCGGGAGTAAAACAGCTGCAGTTCTAGAGAGGAAAAACTGTGTTTTAGCAAATGGAAAAACTTATTCCTGCACCTCATAAAGAATAAATACAGCTATGAATACAGAATAAACATCCTTGATTGTAATAATAAGGAAAATATAATGTAGACACACAGCTATTGTTTGAAGTAAAGCACATCCAAAGCCTTCACAGTGACAGCTCCAGCCACCCTGCCACGCTCCAAGAGGCCCTGTACAGCCTCACAGACTGCGAGGACAAAATCAGCAAGCAAAGGGATGGCCATGTAACCCATGTGCCTGTGGTGTAGTTTTTCATGTCAAGAAGGTGTCAGGAGGCAGCAGCAGTGGGGAGGGGAGCAGACCAGGGATTTGCAGTCAGTGCTGAGGTTCTCCCACAGGCACTATTGTGGGGCACTGAGTAGCACTCCCATCAGTGGTAATTTGGATGCTCAATCCCTACAGCAAAAATCTATCTCTACAAATTCAACAAGTAAAATGTGGGATGCAAGTGCTAAAATAGCAGCATTCAGTTACCAATGACAATGAGAACTGTGAATATTTCCTCTCTTGGACAGGATCTGCTAACTGCTATTTGGAAAACAGCAGATTCATATGCCTTTATTTTTACTTTAGAAGCATCAGGACCTTAAGAATCTGTCCAGCGAAGGAACCAAAAATGAACTTCTGTTGCTGTCTCTCCGAGTGCCCAGGCACCCGCAGCATTTTCCCTCCTCCCTGCAAGTGTCTGCAAATGAAGAAGGCTGAACAAAGTGCCATGGCCCCCACAGCAGCAGATAAAAACCAAATTATACAAAACTTGTACTGTTTTGCTTCTGTCATCCTTTGCCTCCTCAGAGCTGAACAATAATGAGCTTGTCTAACACGGAAGAAAGAGGGGAATGGCTTTGTGCTTGGATGGGGCAGAGCGGATAGATGGATAAATGTGCTCGCCAAAAGCTGTCTGCATTGGGGTGGGAAAGGGAAGAAGCACAAAGGTGAGAAGCTGCAGACAACGGGGCCCGAGGAAGAGCACAACCCTTCCCCTCTGTGCAAAACTTCCGTCTGGTTCCCTCTGGCAAATCTCAGGAAGGATTCAACCAAATGAAGGCTCATTTGGTAGTTGGTTACACAGAAGTCAAAGGCAAAAGTTTGCCTTACTGCTTCCCCTGAAAGTGAAATCAGCTATACTTTGTATAAAAGAGGAGGTTTTTACTTTCTTTTGATTAAACAAATGAACTCTCCTCCCCAGACCACACAAACAGAAACCACTACTTCCTCAGTCACTGCATGTTCGTGTCTAAAAACAGCCCAGGACAAGGGTAAAACCATGCTGGGTATGACATTACACCTCTATGTTGACCAAGGTCACAAACTGCCATCGACATGTAGCACGTGATTTTGAAATTTTGGTTTTCCTGTTTCACCCATTCCACTAAATAGACAGGAAAGATGTCTGTTGATGTGAATAACTGAATAATAATTAAAAAAAAAATCCATTTTTGCAGAATTTACCACGTTACAAAACAAAAATTTAGAAAGGCTGCAACTGACCAGTAGAAAGAAAACAAATCCCAGTGCTCTGATTCAACAAGTAATAAAAATGTTTTTCCTACAGAATCTTTTTAAAACCCCCAGTGGAAAGAGGGAAGTCAGTAATTTCCAGTGGAAATGACTGGGGGAAAGGCATCTGAATTCATAGGGTCAAACAAAACGTGTACTAACTCAAGAGTGAAGGAAGGCTGTAAGATATTTGAGTTAGCTCAATATGAATTTCCTGAAGGGACATTCCCTGGAGGTATTTAAAAGATGTGTAGATGTGGTGCTTAGGGACACAGCTTAGTAGTGGACTTGGCAGTGCCGGGTTAACAGTTGGACTTGATGATCTTCGAGGCCTTGTCCAACCTAAATGATGCTATACTTCTGTGAATCTCTTTATTCTGGAGCACGGAACTGAGACTCTGTGGGCATAACTCCACTGTGTTTGACGTTGGCTCAAAAGCATGCTTTTGAAGCCAGTCTCCTGACCATGTCTGCTTACAACATGCTGCTCTCTGCAGCATGGAGCAGCCCTGGAACAGGAAGGCTTCCCCTCCAAGAGCAGAAAACTTGGTCCCATGCTGTAGGAGCACAGCACCTGTCTTTCAGCTACTGCTGAGTGTTCAGTCCACAGGTCCAGGTGAGACCTGGTCTGAAGGTGCGCCCCAATAATTAAACCAAAGGTGTGCTTGTTAACTTCAGTAAAAGCAGAACCACAGTCACACTCCACAACACCACCACCTGCTCACCAGAAAAATGCCAGGGAGGATAAGTATACAAACGGGAGCAGGTCTGGACAGTGAGGTAAGCAAAAATCAGTGAAAACTCACACAGAAAAAGCAAATGCTGTTTTTTCAAAGTGAGATTTTCAAAGAAGCTCAGAGAGTTCATCAAAATTCATGCTTCAGAGGCTCCTTCAAAAATCCCAGCTTGAACTGCTCTACCGCTCCACTCTCTTCTGCTGGAATAACACAAGACAGACACCTAATTCAGAACAAACACCGTGGAAGTGAAGTCAAGTCTTCATTACCATAATCCCACATCTTGGAAAAGTGGACGCAATGGTCAAGAGCCTCTCAGAAGTTGTGTTTCTTCTAATATATGTAAATGACACATACACAAAAAAAAAACCCATCTCAGACAAGACCATGTTGAAATATCCCTGGGGATTCATAGAAAACAGAGAGCTGCAACAACTGCAAGATAGCTGCCAGTTACACAAAAGACGGTGCCACCCTCAGCTCTTGATATCACATTCATTTATCCAGTAAGATGTTCAGATATGCAATCACTTGACAGGTTGGAAATATTACCTCTGCACTTAAAATAGAAAAGACAGGCCTAATCCTGTTCTCATTTGTACCTGAGCAACCCTACAATTAATTCAGAGCCCATTTGTTTTCAGGTGCCTCTGATCTTTGCAAACACACAGTGGCTCACGAGGGCTTTTTCACCCCCCCTCCCCATCCTCCTCAACGGAGTGAATTCCAGTTACAACCCACACCCTTCTTCAGTGCCCTATTGCACAAAACAGGTCGTGGGTTTGGGGCTTAGGTCCTAAGGGATATGGAGGAGTAATGGCATTTTATACAGCACTGAGCACAGCATCAGTACTGCACCATAAAAAAAATCCTCACTCCTGCTGCAAGGCTACATCTTCAGCAGAAGGAAGCCTGCAAGCTCACAAACACACTATGAGAAAATACACATTTCCATTCACATTATCCATTCAATCTTCCCACAGAGCACAAGGATAGCAACAGAAGACACTGCCCTGAAAGTGCTTTTTTTTAAAAAAAACCCACTTATTTAAGGGTGCTGGCAAATTCATACAATGTGCACTTTTTATTTTTAAATGCATTTGCTCAGACCCTGCTCCCTGTTACACTCTAGCACTACCTTTGACTTGAACAGCCCTACATCAATAAGAAAATTAATTAACAAACAAGAAACTAATATTTATAATAATTTCTTTAAAACAAACAGAAGCAAAAAACCTTGTACAATGAAGTCTGTTCCTTAAAACAAATGTATGCAGATACTTGCTATTTGCAAGGCTGCTCTTGAGTTTTGCAGTACCTGGAGTGCCTTCTAAAATAGGAGAGCATTCTATCTTGAGGCGAGTCATGCACAAGGAAAAATACGAATTTTTCAAATAAATCTCAAAGGTCACGATGGAGGTACTTGACAGTGGCACTTTGTGTTCTGCTGTAAATAATTCTGCCTATTTAAGCAACCACCTCTGAGCTGCCACTTCTGAATTAGGCTATGCTAAAAGATGGGATTTTACAAAGCAGTGAACACTACCAACTAAAAATCAAACCCAGTTTTGCTTCAAGGAAACAGCCTCATAAGATCAAGGAGGTTCCTAAGATACACAACGGGTTGAAGACAGGAGGTTATGTGAACTCCGGTTTCAAAAACACAAACACAACCCTTTGTGCTTTACAGACCAAGCTTCCAAGAGTATTAATAGCAGACAGAGAGCTTTCCACACCTTTTTACATAACATGAAGCAGCACCTGCACGAGTCACCTACCTCAGCAATTAAACTGTACTTTGCACTGTAGTATCTGAAAGCTGTTCTTCCTCTCTTCCGATTATCCAAAAAAAAAAATCTCCATGTCCCACATTAGGAAACAATGTAATTCATTTAAGTAAATTCAGAGAACTACGAAGTTTGCACGTAACTACCAGGCCTGTTGAGCTGTACCCACACCCCAGGTATCAAGACGGGAGTCTTCATTTTCAGGTAGCTATCTGTCACCTAACGAGGATTACCCTCCTGTTGTGTGCACCCACCACACCCCATGGGCACGTGGGCAATCCTTGTGTCATCTTGCATTTGTCTGGGTGTAGCCGATTGCAACTTTGACTGAAAAACGAGGAAATAAATCTCCTTTCCTCTTGGATCTGTAGGTACTAACACAAGTGCAGAAGCGACAGGAAAATAAAAGTTTTGTCTATGACTGACAAAACACAAGGAATAAAGTTGGTGAGCTAAAAAAAAAAAAAAAAAGTAAGTTATTTTCAAGACACATTTCAGACCACAGCTGACATCTAGCTTCTGCTGTATGCTACATCCTTCAGACAGGCTGAGTACTGTGGGATGGGAAGTGCAGGTTCATAGCACAAGCCTGTGTGAACAAGGAATAATGACAGCTTCTTGAACTGTAGGTATGGACTGCATTTGTATATACACAAAAGTATGTATGTGATCAAAGCAGACCTGAAGGCAAAGATGAATATGACATTCAACTCCTGGCTCCTCCTTCTCCATCTCTACATGTGCTGGGGGTACTGGATAAAACCAGACATTCCTCCAGGTGACAAAACAGTTCTCCCTGACTGTCAAAGGCATCCTAGCTCCTTGGGGCACTGAGGCTCTGCTGTCCCCTCCTCCAGCATCATGAACCCAAAAAACTTCAAACTCAGCAGGCCTCCCTCTGAAGTAGACTGGCAAAGCTGTGCTGCTTGCATCCTTCAAAGGGCACACCATCTGGTTGGGGATATAATCCACTTCTCTGCTGGCAGCTCCAGTGGGCAACAGGCTGCCCCAGTGCTGTGAATTATCTCTGTAAAAAGCAATGGTAATAATATCTGACCCTTTATTTGTGATGAAATTAAAATCCATGCCAATATGCCAGCATGTACTCCTCCTGTCGAAAAGGGAGACAGCTTAGTTCAGGATTTCTCACCTCCTTCTCCCCCTGTTCTGGTACGTTAACCTTTGTGTGATCCAACCTTGCTGGAGGGCTGAGTCCTGCCTCCCCCTGCACTTCCACCCATGGCAGATCCACCACAAACAGTGATGCTGGGAATATTGTAGCCTCCCACATGTTCCCCCATCCACTTTCCTTGATGGGAATTACTAACCCTGTACCTGCAGTGGTTCTTTCTCCATCCTGCAATGCGAAAGGAAACAATGCCCCACAGAAGAGAGAAGATAGAGGGAAACCCGTCACCAGCCTCCCCACTCTGCAGAAGACACAAG
>JAWWES010000081.1:104216294-104268833 GCA_035583135.1 Lophotriccus pileatus | reverse complement strand
GTGACGGGGGGTGCGCTCCGCCCGGCCGCGCCGCGCTGCCCCGGGCCCCCGCCGCCCGCCCGCTCCGTATTTATAGGTGCAGCAGCCGCACCGCCGAGCGCCCTGTGCAATAACACGGCAATCACGTGTGGGAAACGGGGCGCTGGAGGAAAACAAAAGCCCGGCCAGCAGCCCGGAGGAGGAGGAGGAGGGAGAAGGGTGGGTCTCGGCGAGCTCCCTCCTTTCAACCTCTCTTTTTTTTTTTTTTTTTTTTGTTTAATTGCCGTTCACCCCCTTCCCTCCTCCTCCTCCTTCTCCTCCTCCTCTTTTTCCCTTCCTGGATGCGTGGGGGCGGGCGGGAGCGGAGGAAGGTGGAGTCTGTGCCCGTAGTACACGGCACATGGCTCTCGGAGCCCCGCACCGGCCGCACCGGACCCAGGGCTGCGGCTCGGCCCGGCCCTCCCGCGGCACCGGGAGCGGCACCGGGATGCAGCCGTGCCGTGCCAAGCGACTTGGGGGCTGCCTGCTGGTTTTCCCGGGTGAGGGCTGGTGCCCGGGGCAGGCAGTGGCGGTAGGTGCCCGGCGGGCAGGGAGGAGAGACGGGGATGGGGGATGCTCTTGGCTGCCGACGGCGCGTCCCACCGTGCAGCAAGCCTGGGCTGCCCCTGCTGCAGTCTGAGGCGTGCGAGTGCCTCTGTGTGTGCAAGTGACATCTCACAGGTTCCCTAAGCCGTCAAAGCACCCCACTCCCCCACCTTTCCCTCAGCCCCTTCCCTAACCCTTCCCTCTCCCTTACACCAGAGAAAGCGCAGGTATTTATTTTGCCCTCTCCTATATAGCCCAAGCCCCAGATCTCTGTATTCCTTGTCGTCCCCGAAGTGATGGCAGTTGTGCAGCTGACTGCAGGTCCTCACGCTGCCTCCTCCTGCAGCTGCGGTTTTGGGAAGGTGAGTGGCCAGTCTCAGCAAAACACTTCTTCATTGCTTCAGTACTTTATTTTGATCAACTCAACCGTGCTAGGAGTGTGCTTGTCCTGTGATGATAATTTCATCAACGGCTTATGTAAGGGTTGGATAACAGATACATACAAACAGCAGAACATATGGTTATTGCAAGATAACAGCACGCGCTTTCCTCATAAAGCATTACAATGACTTTTGTTACATTCCATTTACAGTTGGTAGATGATTTACAAACCACTCCAAACTGTCACAAAATATGGCAATATCCCCTACAATTTTATCAAAACCTTGCTAATTTGATGTTTAAAAAAAAAAAAAAAAACCAAAAAACCCTGACTGAATAGAAAAGAGAACCTAATCTTATTGTTGGAGGAAGCTATGGACCCAGATTTGTGCTCCTCTCAAAACTGACCCTTTGAGCATTCAAAGACTTTAGAGCTGAGCTCTGTGACTTGGACTGATCTCTGAACCTTCGGTTTCTACTGACACTAAGTGCCACAACCTCCAAATTTAGAGGCCAAGTCCCTGGAGTGTGCTACTTGTGTGGTAAGGACACTGGATGGGCAGCACCCTGAGCAGGAAGCAGTGAGGAAAGGAACAGGAAATGATGGAGGAAAGGAATGTTTTCCAGATCACATCTTCTTAGAGAGGTAATTGCTATTTTGAGATGGTCATTCTCACCAGTCGGCTCTCTTGAGCTTTACGCTGGTGCTGTCTTTCTTAACAGAAGGCACTGGTATGCCTGTCCCTGTGGCATGTCAAGGATGGATCATTTGGATGGGAAGTGGGAAGGTCACTATTAAACTCTCCTTCCCAATTAAAACCCAACTGACATGTCCCATCTGCTGGAAGGACACTCGGTACTCCTGTGGTTGCAAAGTGGTTCCTTCAAACTTCTGTTTTGGAGTGGAAGGCTGAGGAATTTCAGGCCTACCATCATCCTTTGAAGAGGCAGGCAATGCCTGTTTCTGACCAGAGGCCTTTGCCCTGCAGGGGCAACTGGTGAGGTGTCAGGGCAATGATGCACTTGCCGTCCCATGGATGAGTTCCATGCTCCTTTTAAGACAGTACTGCTTTTAAAAGAATTCATGACTTTTTGGAGCAGACCTCCTGGGCCACTGAAAAAGGTCACAGCTCTGTAGCCTGATAGTTGGTACATTCACTGAATGCTGACCTCTGGTCCAAGGACTACTTCCAGAGGGTAAATAAACAGGTCATGAAACTCAGGCGTCCCATGTTGCAGCTGAGTAAGGTATACACTGGGATATTTTTTTCCTCTTACATTTCTCAGGAGAAGCAGCAATGGTGTGTATTTTTCTCTGCAGCTCAAGAACTTTGTATGGCAACTGAGTGCTAGAGTGTGTTTTATAGATTTAACTTCTCACAAAATACAGGTCTGGGAAAGAGGACCACCACCAAAATGGCAGGTGGGGTTCCAGAGGTTGGTTTAACTTGGGATTGTTTTTATGAGTGAAGAAGTGTGCACTTCTTTCACAAAATTGCTCTTGTGGTGGGATAAGTCACTCTCTGTAGGAAGCATTATTTTAAATGGAGCCACAACCTCTGTTCTAGAGCTGCTCTAGAGCTGTCCCAGAGGGAAATGTTATCCCCTCCTTTGTCCACATGTGCATCCAAATGCTTTTTGGCATTTTTACAAAACTGTTTTTTACAGTCTCTGAGATCAGGAATACTTATGTGAATGATTGAGCCTATCAACCTCATCACATCAAAATTAGAGTAGTAGGAATAAATTGTAGGTCTTTCCTGGCCTGGCTTGTTCAGCTGAGCTTGTTTTGGCATTTTGCAAGGTATTTCTCTGTGCTTACCAGCCTGAATACTTCCATGGGCCCAAACTGATGCCCATGGTCTAACTGCCTCTGGGGGTAATGGGCGTGTGCACAAACTGTCTTTTCCAAAAATCACATTGAAGGTTAGCTGAAACATCCCTTCTACTGCACATGAGAACAGACCCATTTGAGAAAACCACATACAAGAAGAAAAGCACGACTTTTTCTGTCTGAAGTGAAGCTATTTTTGATAATGAGTGGGGTACCACAGCACAAAGATAATTGGCATGTTAGAAATACCAGGTTCTCAAGACATATTTATACATTCAGTAGCAAATTTAAATCAATGTGCACAATACAAGGTGAAATTTTTTCCGAGTTACTTATATTGCCTTGATCTGTGCTTAGCAAAACTATAGGTGATTACAATGTGCTATGATAGTCCTGTCTGCTGAAAGATAAGCGGAAATGTTAAACAAATTGACTGTGCTGGTTGAAACTTTTTTGTTTGATGGGGAAGCAGTGGTTGACTAAAGGAAATAGCAAAGTTGAAAGGAAAACGGAAAAGCCACATTCTGGAAGCTTGCTTCTGTGACTGTTTTTCCAATCACTTCCCTCCTCAAGTTCTCTTCCAACCACCCAGTTCTACCCAAGTGCAAGCAAATGTTTTTATTTCAGAGGCCACAGGCTTATGTAAGCAGTTGGATGACCAGTGGTAATGGGAGTGATAGAGCATGATGGCTTTTTCACCCAGTACACCAAGAGCTGCAAGAGAGGCTCATCAGTTGTGGGTGTTCAGAGGCAGCATGGAATTTGGGGGGGCCTGTTAACACACGTGATGGAAAGGCTGTCTGTAAAGAGATTGAAGAGGGGGGAGGGAGTTTGGACAAAAATGAAAGCTCAGCAATTTAACAGTCTCGGGAATGGGATTGGAGAAATGGTGCCTCTGCATACCTGCCTTCAGAGGAAAGTTAACCCAAGTGTGGAATTCTTGTGTTGTCTTGGGTTTACTTTAGCTAGTGTAAGGGCAATCCTACTGCAAGGCAAGCATGCAGCCTGCAAGACGTGAGGAACCAGCCCCAAAGGCCACAGGCACTGAGCTAAAGCCAGGCTCCTGAGCAGCTTGTCAAGTCAAGCTTAAAAATATCTTTTCAGATGAATTGAAAACCTCACCCGGCATTTGAGTTAGAGGCAAGATTTGCATTATACCAAGAGTTAACTCTGCGGGAATAACCAGTCCTGAGTCACCAGCGTGAGTCACCAGGCTAGTTCTTGAGTGGCCTCAGCACAGTGTATGCCTGCTTTGGTGGCAAAAACAAGTTTCTTATTGTCACTGGTACTTGTTAGAGCTGCAGGACCAAGGCAGCTAGGGGAAGAAAAAGTAAATGCAATTGTTTCTTGTAATTTTGGCAAGCTTGATTTCTGACTGTCAGGATAAGTCAGGTAACACTGTTATGCAAAGCTCAGCAAAGATGTAGTGTGGAGATAATGCTTCTGTGCTCCTGTAGGTGAGAATAGAGATCAGTATTACCAGTGGTCTTGGATATCCCTATCAGATTCCCACAGTCATGCAGAGTTCCCATCGCCTGTGAGCGAAGAAAATCTACTTTTGCTGTGCGAGACTTCAGAGAAACAAGAAACGTGCAATCTTTATAAACACATTTTTTTCTTTCTGTTGCAGAAGAGAATTGCACTTCAAAAGAGGAAAGCAGATGTAAGATTGGATAAAGTTTTGGAATATGAATTTAATAATCCTGCTTAGAAGGAGTGTCTGGCAGAAAAAAAGTTGGGGGAGTTTGAGCACATTTCACTGGAAGCCATAGTTAAGAATGAAAATTGGATAAAGACAGTACAAATTCTTTACAAAAGACTAATACTGCATCTGGATAGCAAGGCCTGTTTTGATGCCAGGCCCAAACCTTCAGTCTGTTGTAAATTTAGACTGATTCTCAGAAATGCTAAGTACTTGTGCTTCCCATTGGTGATTTTTCATGAGCCTTGAAATGTAAAAGTTTGACACTAAGAAGAGTGTCAGACTTGTTGGAAAAGTAGCATTCCTTGGATAGGTGTAGGTCCATACTTGTCTCTCTGTGAATAACCTAACTTTGCTTGCATTGTTCCAGAGTGCCAGGTGTGAACACTGCCAAATTAACATAAACCCAAGTTCATATACAGCAGTGGGAAAGTGGGAGAGATTTGTGGCCACCTAACATCGTGGTTGGAGTGGTGTGCATGACTGCAGGGCAGGACGTGCAGAAGCAGGTGCCCTCAGTAGAGATGAAACAGTGTCTCTGCAAATCAGCTGAGGTGTGGATGGTCAGGGCACCCAACCTGCCAATTATTTTGGATGCCAGAGGTGCGGCATGTGTGGTGTTTGTGTTTGCGTTGAAGGGTTCCTGAGATCATCAGTGAGCTAGTAGTGCACATATGGGTGGTAGAGCCAATTTAATAGTTGTTTGTCTCTTAAAGAATTTAGGGCAGTCTGGTTGAGTCAAAACTGGCCTCTGTGTCATTACTCCAACTTATTGTACTTTTTTTAAGAATACTTAGTATTTTCCATTGCTAGATCCATGCAAGATCCGATTCAGGCCAAGCATTTCTTGGAAAACTTTGGTCAAAATGGATATGCGAGCTCCAAGGGCAAGACCAAGAAAAACACATCACTTCACCCACATTAGAAATTCTTTTTGCCTCTCCTTTGAAATACCCAAGCATCCCTGCACTGAGATAAGAATTCAGGAGACGGGCTTCTGTCTCTGAGGTGGGGCTGGGGAAGGAGGGCGGGGTGCCCTTCTTGTCAAAATCCACTCACCTTTGTCCAGTTTTAAGCCTTTTGAATCATAGCGTGCATATGCTAGTTAGGGACTTATTTCTGCCTAGCAGCTAAAACTGGCAGTGAGGATATATCTTCATGGAGCAAACTTCAGGCTTCCACCTTTGCTGAATGGGCTGAGCACATGCAGTCCCCAAACCTACAGGAGATAAAAACACCGTTCTTGGGTCAAATGCATACACACAGTGGGGGAGCTGAGCACACATGTGAGCTTGCACATCCAGCATAAGTTCCTCCTCACTTTTTTTGCTTGCTTGAATTTTTTAAGTTCCTTATTCAACTTAAGCTGACCTTGAGGGTTTTTTTGTTGTTGCTGCTGTTAGTTTTTCACTCTGTATACTACAGGATCCCTTAAAGACCCCCACTAAACCAGGAGCTACATTTGACTGCGTGCTGCTAAAATGCTCTTCCATGCCTCTGTGAGCTTGCAGGATAACTAGACAAAACAAGGAAGGTGGCCATGTCAGAACTGCAACTGGAATGTGGCTGTTGCTGGCTCCTACTGGAGTGATTAAATGGGAACAGGGCCACATAGCTCCTCCCTCCCTTGAAAAACAAAAACTGTGGGCACTTGTACAGAAAACAACCCCTGCCTCTGTTTGTCCTTGTCCTGCTGCAGTTTTCTTCTTTGAAGTCAGAATTTGGTTTTTGTTTGTTAATTTCTTTTTCAGTGTCATAATAAATTAATATAGAGGTGAAGTTCAAAATGGAGTCATCTTTATGGAAACAAGGAATGGGCAAATGTCCTGTCTATCTGGAAATCACTTTAGGCAGTGGTGTAAATAACAAGCAACTTGTAACTGCAATAGAACAAAATGACTGGTTGCTAAAAAGAGCTGCTTTAAGGTTTTCATTAAGTGACAGCTATGATTTATTCTGTTCTTTACCATTTTGAGGCAGTTTGTAATCAAGTACAGAATCACTGGACATTAAGATTTCAGAGGGAAGCCTGGAAGAACATCTGTCTTTGCCACAGTGTCTGTTAATTTTTAATCGCCTCGGGATAATTTTAAAACAGACTGCAGGTTTCTGGAACATTCATGTAGACAAGTCCTTCGGTTTGCTGGCTGTTGAGGGTAAGAAAACCCTGCAGTTCACAGGACAGTGAGACCAAGGAGCTGGATGAGAAAGTAAATGCTGTTGACACCTACTCAGACACGGTCTTCAATGAGTAAAAACATGAAATAAATAGAATCTGAAGTTCCCAGAGGGATGTGCTGGTGGAGTGTTTCAGAGACTCTCCTACGAGTTCAGCTTGACTGGAAATTTTTAATATCCAAGAAAAAAAGAAAAGAAAATTTCAAAGGATTTTTTTTCCCTCTTGAAAATAATAAATTCAGGGAGTGTGACTCCAAGAGGAATGAAGGAAGCAAATGGAAAACTGGTGGCGGGAGCTGCATTTTTGCATTCAGCAAAATGGCATTTTCTGGTCTGTGTGCAACATGATATCCTCTAAGCACCACACTTGGTTAACTCCAAAATTTCAGGGAAGGTTTCAGAGCCATTTTAACTAGGGAGATCCTCAGTGGGTAGTGCTCATTGTAGGCTGGTGTGGAGAGTTGGCAACCGTAAAGGGGAAATAAAACCTGTGCCTGCATCCTTGTGTCCTGTCACCTTGGGCCACCTGCACAGAAGTTTTACCTTGCCATTTTACCTTGCCCCCAGGATGGGGCATGGGTCCTGCCTGGATTGCCTGAGCAGTACTCCCAGATAAATATTTGTCACTGGTAAATTTCCAGTGTGATAAAACCCAGCCAGGTCAGCTCTGCCTCTGTCCCGGGGTGACCAGAAAAGCTGGCACAAGTGGCTGGGCTCCTGAGAAGGAAGGTGAAATGGCAGTGATCTTGGTGGTGGGGTGATATGGGTCCAGCCTCAGCTGCGGGCTGGGTAGGAGGAGAATGCTGGGCAGCTTCTCTCCTCCAAAACCTCTGAGATGCCAAAGGCTTTGCATCTCTGATGCCGGCATGTGCCCAGGTGGTGTCCTCATCACAGCTAGGTCAAGTTGCAGCCTTCCCACCACAGCCCTTTGGAGGTCTTTCACTGCTCCCTGCAGCCCTGGGCTGCCCTTGTGGTGCTCATGGGGGGCCACCACCTGCACTTCCTAGATCCTTCTGCTTGCTTTCACGTTGCAAGGGGAGGGAGTCCAGCCATCCACTTGAGGAACAGCAAATTTACCTGTAGAGGAATGGCCACAGGTGCCCAAATCCCACACTGGGGTCTGCCAGGACAGTCTGCCTGTGGGGTGGGGATGGCTTGCTGCCACTGCAGGGGAAAACAGCAACTCAACCCTACCCCAAATAATCACAACTTGCCACATGCAAGTTTTACATAATCTGATAGCAGTTAAAGCTGCTAAAAATTGGTCTAAGCAGAATACATTTTTCCTCTGAATGTTTTGGCAGGAAAGATTTGTAAGCAACAAATGAAAATAACATAAATACAAAGGCAATCCCCTGGCAAGACATATCCAAAGTCTTCTGCTGTCTCTGCTCAAATTGACTAGCACTTCAGTGTAATAATCTTCATGTTGAGATCAATGAGGCTGTTAAATAAATGAAGCATTCAAGTGTAGAAGAAAGTAAGGGAAGAGAGAAGGCATTCCTATTGAGAGACTAAAATTCAAGCCTCCTTGAGCCCCAAGGAAAGGATAAATCCATTAAGTTGTGAAGAAATAAGAGCTGGAAAGTGTCTGTCTGATCCATTCTAAAACTTAATGACAAAATAAAACTTACTTAGGGGGCAGAAAGCAAACAGAAAGAAATGGCAATGTGGCAGGAGAGTGCAGCTCTCCTAGTATGCTGGTTGGTACGTACTTGGTGCATCTGCAGGTGTCCCTGCTGGAACATTTGACAGACTGGCAATTCCTTCTTCCAAAGTAAAAGTGTTTAGTTCTACTTTACTGAGCTGACTTTGGAGACGGCTGGTGTTTGGTTCAGTCCCTCAGGAAAAAAAATTAAAAAAAAAAAAAAAGAAGGAAATAGGTAAAATACAAACCAAAAAGAATTAACAAGGTTTTGGTTCTTTATCTATGTAAGAATGTGTGTGTGTACATACGTGTATATATTTAACTTTGCCCTGTGGGGATGTAATTCCGACTAGATATAACAGGACATAATATATACTCTCCAACTAGAGCAGTAAAAGGAATACATAGCAGAATTATTCTGCTGGCTGATTTTGGAAATGTTTTAGTTGTCTCCATGATGCCAGTGTCACTGTGTTCCTATGGGAACAGGCTGCCTCAAAGCAAAAGGGTTCTGTAGCAAGAGCAAATGAATCCTGCCTAAAAACTTGGTGTTTAGCAAAAAACTAAATATTCTGTAAATATCAAGTATTCTGCAATATTCGAATTGAATTCACTCATTTTCAAAACTAATTGAAAGAGTTCTTTTCTACTCTGCCAATGAGGCAAGATGCAATCAGTTAATTCAAACCATCATTAGGACTAATTAGGACATCCTAGGTAGTAAAAGCTTGTTCACATCCTCTGTGCAACCACAGTGTTACTTCTCAGAGCTGCACCCTAATGATGCTGCCCCTTTTGAAAAGCACCCTACTGCAGGAGTAATCCCACAGGCTTTAATGGGACTACTGGTTAAAGTACTACTAAGTACTACTTATTAAAGCACTATTCTGTGTGAGGGAGCATTCTGGAGTCTGGTTTGTGTTGACGTTTGCCTTAAATGCAGATGTCTTCTGAAGAACAAGGTTGTGTGTTGTATACTGTAGGAGTTTTATGTTGCCTTAATGTTGACTTGCAGCAGGAGCAATGCTTATAGAAGACAACTCCAAAACTCTCTTGAATATGATAAACACATCATGTGGCAGGTGAGCAACTGGCTTACAGGTTAGGCATAAAGGATAATAGTGAGTAGGATCACTAGTGGAGTTCTGCAGGTCTCCATTTTAGGGACAATTCTCTTCAATATCTTCATAAACAACTTGGATGCAGGACTCAGAGGAATACTAAGTAAATTTACTGATAATACTAAATGGAAAGGAGCTGTTGACTGCCTCAAAGGGAGAGAGGCCTGGACAAATTAGAGGACTGGACAATCACCAACCATATGAAGTTGAACAAAGACAAGTGTCAGATTCTGCACCTGGGATGGGGCAACTCTAGATGTACGTAACAGAATGGGAAACAAGAGGCTGGAGAACAGCACACAGAAAGGGATGTGGGGGTCCTGGTCTATGGCAAGTTGAATATGTGTCAGCAGTGCCCTGGCAGCCAGGAGGGTCAACTGTGTCCTGGGGGGAATCAGGCAAAGCATCACCAGCCAGTCGAGGGAGGTGATTGTCCTGCTCTGCTCTGCACTGGGGTGGCCTCACCTTGAACACTGCATGCAGTTTTGGGCACCACAATGTAAGAAAGATATTAAGCTCTTAGAGAATGTCCAAAGGAGGGCAGCAAAGATGGGGAAGGGCCAAGAGGGGAAGCCGTATGAGGAACAGCTGAGGTCACTTGGTCTGTTCAGCCTGGAGGAGACTGAGGGGAGACCTCATTGCAGTCTACAAATTCCTTGTGAAGGGAAGAGGAGGGGCAGGCACTGATCTCTTCTCTGTGGTGACCAATAACAGGACCCAAGTGAATGGCCAGAAGTTGTGTCACAGGAGGTTTAGGTTGGATATTAGGAAAAGTTTTTTCACCCAGAGGGTGTTTGGACACTAGAACAGGCTCCCCAGGTCACAGCACCAAGCCTGGCACAATTCAAGAAGTGTTCAGACAGCACTCTTAGGTACATGGTGTAATTCTTGGAGGTGTCCTGTGCAGATCAGGACTTTGATGATCTTTGTGGTTTAAATTTCATGCTGCTCTAAACAGCAGTGACATGTTGTCACCTCTGCCTATTTTTGTTCTTAAGAAAGTACAGGAATGTTAAACCAGCTGACACATTATCAGCATTTTGGTGGACGAAATATAATATGTGATACTACATCATGACGCATGCTGTGCCCTTGGAAACAGCAATTTGTAATTTCTGTCATTAGAACAACACTCACAGATCACAGGAGAGACACACAGTGAAAACATGGGTGTGTTAATCCTTCATAGGCTTGCTAAGATGAGAATTTGTTTGAATAGCTATCTGCTAGTCATGAGTCTTTAGTATTTCCTTGCCAACCAGAACAAGATGGGTGAGGGACATGGTTTTTTTATTGCTCTGTACAAAGCATACCTGGACTGCAGGGAGATGCAGGAGGATGATGGCCCATTAAAGTAAGAGGAAGACAAATGCAGGTAGGGTCATTCATCACAGAACTCCAAATGCTTAAATTCAATGTGCAATTGTTTCTGAAATGGACATTTTTAAAGCCAAGTAATTTTAGTCCAAATCTGTGGCTCTCTAGGGAAATACATTAAAGAGCATTAAAAGTGACTCCCATGAAACATCATTTTAATTGTGCGTGGATCTGTACTGTTTTGCCCCAGTTCAGAGCCAGAGGACAGCAGGCAGTGGGACAGGACACTGTAGTGCTCAATGCCAAACAAACTGAGAGCCAAAGCCCTGAAAGTAGCAAATCACATTCCTGGGGGATCTTTCTTTTCTCTCTCTGCTTTGAATATTCCCTTACAAGTGTTATGAAATATAAATGCAATAGCTTTGTGGGGGTGAAACCTGGAAAGAGCAAGTCCTCCTGTGAAACCTGCCAGCCCATTTTCAGGATAAACCCTGTTTTGTGCCAGAGTGCCCCAATTTGAATAGGGAGTTTTGTCTCCCCAAACAACAGCAAATGGGTCATCAGCACTGCCCCGAGGATAAGTGTTTTCAGAGGGGAGGAGTTGCACAGGTGAAGAAAAATGGCTTGCAAGAGAAATACGACTGATTGTTCCTGTGAATGCATTAGGATGGTGCTATGACAAACCCCCCTTGGCATGGGGTTTACTGATTTTCCACCACCATGTGAACAAAGTGCCTCTCCCACGTTCGTGAATGGGGTACCTCGCTCAGCCTTCTGCCTTCCTGCAGCATCTCCTCTGGAAGCAGAGCAGCACTCTGAGCACAGCAGATGATCTCAGTAGGCTGATTGAAGTCCATCAAAGCAATCTTTGACAGAGTGTGACCAACTTAAAGCTTATTTTTCTTTTCCATTATCTGTATGAGGAAGACAGCACATCCATCAGATGTGGGACATGGGAACTCTTCTTCTTGTGCTGGAGCACGGGTTCTTCTTCAGGACAGACTGTCAGAGGAACATATTCTCTCCCCTCGATCTTTGTGACCAGAGCTGATAGAACTGTTTTTCCAGTAATTTCCAGCTAGACTATTAAAATAAACTTCTCCCTGAAAGCTTTTGCCTTGAAGCAGCCTTTGTTCTATAACTCTCTGTGCTGTTGAATGGGGCTCTCCTCTCCCAGACAATCCCCTATGCAGCTGAAATTAACCCCTGTGCAATCCTAGAGAGCACTAATATCTGACTTTAGTCACACAAAGATATATTCTTAAGGACTTAGAGATAGTTATCTGAATGTTACCCATCAGATGTATAACAACCTAAAGTGAACTGGATGTTGTACTGTGCCTCACACATATTTTGTCATTAAGTTACTAGGCAAGAAGGTTGGGTTTTGTCTGTTTTTGTTTTGTTTCATTTGTGTTTTAATCATCACTATTTGCACTCAAATTCTAAAGTTCATGGCTGGGGTACCTACGGTCAAATTTCCTTTAATTTTTGTTGAGGGGAGAAAATAGAGCTGTGTCCTTATGATCTGAATATAAGCAAACAATCTGTTGTGGCAAACTCACAGGGGGAGGAGGGTAAAAAAATATGATGATTCAAGGCAACAATATCCTCAACCTGAGATCATTGTTTTTACAGTGGCAGGGGGTAAGAGCTGCCTGTTCATCAGAGGATTATATCTTCCCACTGTTACTGTTGTGACCCTAAATAAAACCTCTAATGCCAGCGCAGCAGCATGGCCAGAGAACAGTGATGGCAGGAATAAATCCCTCCCTTCTGCTTTGGGGAGGTTTCTGTGGACAGCTAGTTTTCTGTTGTCTTTCTAGAGCCTTAACTGATTTATTTTTCCCATTAGGTCCAGAACTTGGAGAATCAAATAATCTCCCTCCTACCACAGATTCCTTTCTAAAATCATAGGTTCCCATCCTGCTGAAAATGTAATTGAAAGGCATATACAAATGCAGTGTTTAATTCCAAGGTTTTCCTGTATTTTGATTAAAAACCTCCTGGATTCTGAAGCTTAGGTTGTGCTAGATATAAAAACACATGTTCATCCAAGAGCACAACATGAATGAATACGAGCATTAAATTCTGCTGACGATTCACTTGAAACTTTTTCCGCCGCATGTGATTCCAGGACAAATATTGATTGAATAACCTCTGTGTGTGTGTGAAGTGTGGTCTAACGCCCAGGGCGACCTTTCTCTTCCGTGCCTAATCACCAGCGATAGCTGTAAGCTTCCTTTTGTATCAAAAATCTTGTTTCATAACGCAGCTCCCCTGCTCTTTGGAACCAGAGTTTCTCCGTTTGTTTGTTCAGCCAGTTGAGGTCTGCTGGGATATTTCTCTGTTTGATTTGCTTGTTGGCTTTGTTGCTGGCTGAAATGGCCCGGGGATGGTTTGTTCAAGGCTTTTGTTTTCTTTTCTGGAAGAGCTGGTGGAGGGTTTTGTTCTCCACAAGTCAGCCAGCATCACTGCACGTGAGGTTTGCCTCGCTGCCCGCTGCCATTCTGCCCGGGCAGGTGGCACGGGGTACGTGCAAACACGTGGGCACCAAGAATCCACCCAGTCTCTGATGGGCCTCTCTTTTTAATTAAAAAAGCACCAGCTGATGTTTTGACATGCTTTTTGGAGTGCAAGGCAATAGTTGCTTTCCTTACAGAGATGCAGAGACCCTGGGGCAGATGGAAAGGGAAGAGAGGGTCAGGGCTGGTGTTTTTTGGGACCAGATCAGCCAAAGCTGGGGAAATACAGGGTGCAGCAGAGCAAAGGAGTTGAATAAAATGCTCTCTCTCTCTCTCTCTCTCTGTCAGGGTTGCTCTTTATTACAGGGAAAGGATACAAATACTGTAACTGGCCTTATAATCACTTTTCACATACGCAGAGTGCAGTGTATAAGGTTTTTATAGAGCATGTAGCTCCCCTGAAGGCTTCTCACAGGAAACCTGGAGAAGCACTGGGGCCTCTGCTCATGGTCCTCCATGCCCAGCTGCTCTCCATGTCTTCAGGACATGTGCTAGGAGCTATGGTGGTGGGAGCTTGGGCCTGGATTTAGTTGTCTTTCATTCATGCTATCACCAAAACTTTTAGTGTGTAAACCTCCAGCTCCTGCTAAGAACATACACATTTGTGGAGCACATGTTGCTCCCTTCTACCCTCAGAAAGAGTTTTATTTATTTTCATGTTACCTAAAATATTCACATTGGTTTCTCCTGATATTATGATTTTTACTTGTCTATATAAATATATATAAATAAACACACACTAAATATATATATATATATATATATATATATATATATCTCCCTTCCCTCCCCTTCTCTTCTCACAGTCTGAGCGGTCCCAGTGAGAGGACAGAAAATTTCCATCACAAATGCTTTTTCTGTGACTGTTTTTTGTTTTCTAAGCCTGTCTCATGAAAATAGACATAATATTTTCATTTTGGTTGTCTATAAATAAATAGATATTTGACTTCCAGAATGTGTTCCTCAAGCAAATCAAGTTGTTTTAGGTTTACTGCCTTTCTAAAAAATACTCATGATTTACATGCAGATAACTCCCTACTTTAAAAGTACCCTGATGATGAACTGTAATCTCTGTTACACAGTGGTTAATTACAGCAGTTTAAGTTTTGGTTGGTGTTTGCTTCTTTAGGTATTCATACCTCAACAAATATGCTCACACCTTTTTTGTTATATTCTCTTAAATATGAGATGTTATATCATCTCTTAAAGACATGATTAAAGCCAAATCTTAGCTTTTCTACATCCAAGCCCGTGTCTGAGCCATGCACGTGCCAAACCAAGGAGATGAAGGGCTGTAGGAAGCCCTTTTTCTCCCCTGCCTGGCCTAATCCGGCTGGTAAAGTCTGGTGCACAGACTTCAGCTGCCAGCAAGGCTTCCCTGGGGATTGCATCCTCCTCCTCCTTCTCAGCATAATGGCAGGAGATTGCTTTCCCTGAGGATTTTTCAAGGAAGCAGTCTATGCTTTTAACATTAGCTCAGCCGGTGGAAAGCAGCAGTGCCCCAAGCTGGCACTGTAGTCGGCAGGGAGAAAAGCACCTCTATGACTGAACATCGTGCCTCCAGAGATGCTCCTGGGACCTCCAGATGGATCACAAGTCATTGTGACACTGTGAGCTTCTGCTGGCTGGCCTGCTCCTTCTCCCTGGCTTCAAGTTGCTGCTGAGCCTACAGCTCACCCCCTCTGCTTGAGGGAGATGGGATCTAAAGCAAGACCTAGGAGGGATTTCACATCACCTGAGATTTGGATTTTTCCTGCCGTGAGCAAGTATTGCTAAGGCAGCCCTACAGGATACACAATCTGAAGAGAAAATACAGAAATATTTCCTTTAACTCCCAGCACAGGAATGCTGTTATTGACTTGTAGCTTTAGCTGGCTCCAAGCTGGACCATTTGTCAGGGTGGCAGGATGCTCCTGAATCTTGGTGTCGGGGCATTTCAGGTGGTGCAGTGCCATGGAGCTGTTTTGTTCTTTAGTACTTCCACTGGGGTGCCTGCTTATTTCACATGAAAACAAGCCTCCCTCCTCCATGGAGGGTGAGAGTAAGACGTATATTCAGATGATGGTCCACACATAACCTCTGGTGCAGGAAATCTCTGAACAGTGGGAATGCTGTGCTGCACGAAGCTTGCTATACTTTACCTGTATCTTTTCTAGACTCTTTCTTTAAAGTCACAGCAGTGGTTTAGTGGACCTCTGCTCCTACTAGATGAGCTACTCTTCCTACGGCTATCTTTAAACATATGGACCAAACTCTCAAGGTACCTTTCAGTTTTAAAATTGCAATATGGGTGAATGCGGAGATTGGCCAGGACCTGGCTCTCAGTGAAGAGGACTGCCCGTGCAGCCTGCACGGATGCTCAGTGCACTGAGGTGGAACAGGCTGTGCCAGCCCATTTTGCATTTGGGTCACCGTATTGACTGCTTACTTTGACCTCCATGTTTCACTGTTCATTTCCCTGGTACGTGCTTCCTCCAGAAATATCTACCTGCTGAAGGAGCAGACTGAATATTACATGGAGGCTAGAGAGGTCCTTGTTCCTTTTTTTAAGACATGCACAGGCAGAGGCTGTGTGGGGATGACCCTGGCTCAGCACCTCTTGCCCATCAAAGATGCTCTGTCACTCCCTTCCTCAGCTGGACAAGGGTGAGAAAATATAACAAAATATATTGAAAAGCTCGTGGGTTGAGATAAGGACAGGGAGAAATCGCTCACCAACTACTGTCACAGGCAAAATGGACTTGATTTCAGGAAATTGACTTAATTTATTACCAATCAATTCAGAGTAGGGTAGTGAGAAATAAAATCCAAATCTTAAACCACCTTTGCCCCATCCCTCCCTCCTTTCCAGACTTAACTTCACTCCGAATTTATCTCCCTCTTTCCACCAAATGGCCCAGAGGGATGGAGAAGGGAGGCTGCAGTTAGTTCATCACACATTACCTGTGCTGCTACTTCCTCCTCTGGAGGAGGACTCCTGACGCTCTTCCCTGATCCAGCATGGGTCCCTCCCAGGGGGATGCAGTCCTTCAGGAACAGACTGCTCTAGTGCGGGTCCCCCGTGGTGTCACAAATCATGCTAGCAAAACAGCTCCAGCAGGTGGGTTCCTCTCTCCACGGGCCTATAGGTCCTGCCAGGAGCCTGCTCCAGTGTGGGCTTCCCAGAGAATCACATAATATTTTGAGTTGGAATGGACCCACAAGGATCATCAAGTCCAGCTCTTGAGTGAATAGCCCACACAGGGATCAAACCCACAACCTTGGTGTTATTAGCACCATGCTCTAACCAACTGAGCTACTCTCAGGGTCTCTATGGGGTCACAGACTCTTTTGAGCATCCCTCTGCTCCAGTGTGGGTTCCTCCACAGGGTGCAGGTGGACCTCTGCTCCACCATGGACCTCCATGGGCTGCAGGGGCACAGTTTGCTTCACTAGGGTCTGCACCATGAGCTGCAGGGAAATCTCTGCTCTGGCGCCTGAAGCACCTCCTCCCCCTCCTTCTTCTCTGACCTTGGTGTTTGCAGAGCTGTCGCTCTCTCATGTTCTCACTCTTCTCTGGCTGCAATTACTCCTGTGCAGTAATTTTTCCTCCCTTCTTAACTATGTTATCCCTAAGGTACTACCATGGTCACTGTTGGGCTCAGCACTGGCCAGTGGCGGGTCCATCCTGGAGCCAGCTGGCATTGTCTCTCATGGACATAGGGGGAAACTTCTGGCAGTTTATCACAGAAGCCACCCCTGAAGACCCCTTACTACCAAAACCTTGCCATGCAAACCCAATAATTTTAGGAATTAAATCCTAACTCACATCCATCTGGGAGCTGAAAATGTCAGTGGGGGCTAAGAAGTGGTCTCTGCTGAGGGACCATCATGTTGAGACACGCTCCACACTCCTGATGGTACGGCTTTTGGAGGCAGAGGATGTTCCTGCTTTGTTGTAGGCCCTGGGTGGTGGATGTCAGTACACTGTGATGCAGATGGGGACAGATGCCTGCCACAGATAGGACTCTGACCAAGTGAGCTTTCTGTCTTTCAAATCACCTGCAGGAGCACAGCTTGGACAGAAGCAAACAGGAGATGCCAATACAGAGAAAAAGAGGAGGCCAAATGATGTTGTATGCCCAGCTTGCAAACATCACGAGGTAAACCCAAGCTTGTCCCCAAGGACACCTCCAAAACAGCCCTCTGGAACTGACATGTTTATTGCCTCCTTTCTTTGTTTGTTTGTTTGGGGTTTTTTTTACCCCTTTTTTTCATCCTAGGGCTGCAGCTGAAGCTTCCAGCACAGGACCACGTCACAGCCCCAGCTGGGCGTGCATCTCCTGCGATAGGAATGCCTTGTATCAATGCACGGCTTTAAAAAATGTTCTTAAAAAACCTGCTTTGTGTGGGAGAGTGTGGACGAACTACTCACACTTAGCAATGCTTGCAAAGAGAAACTGTCTCATTTGGGACCAAAAGGCAGTCGAGGGGATAAAGATGACCTGCTTCCACTGTGTCTTTTGTTATCCTGGTGGGAGGACACAAGGCATCTGTGCAGTTTGCTATCTTAGTCGGGCAGTGGGTCAGTGGTTCCAAGCAGCATCACAGCCAGTCATCTTAGCAAGTGCTGAGGTGATGTTTCCACTTGAAACCATGACTCAGGAATTTAAAAGGGAATTTTAAAGGTTCTTGGGAATTTTAAAGGTTCTCAGGAATTTTAAAGGATTTTAAAGCTTTCCATCACTCTGCTTTCACAAGAAGGTTTTTACTGTGCTTGCTTATGGTTCTGATGCTTGGAGCAAACAGATGCTTGTTTAGAAACAGGTCAGAATTCATTCCCAGACTCATAGGAAATACTCTCTGCTGCCTTTTGCACTGTGCTGTTTAGTACTCAAAGCTAAGCATGCAAATCGTCCCTGTGAATAGCCTGAGCCAGTCCCCCATCCAGAGCACTTCTTGCTCACACTGAGATGTCTCTCAGAGTGTAAGTGGTGAGAGACCATCTGTGCATGAGCTGAAGAAACTTATGTAAATATTGCTGCTTTGGGGCTGGTATTTAGAAGGTGCTGGGCTAAATGATTTATTAGTGTGCTCAGTGCTGACACTGAGAGGGTTCTTCTCAGGTTGGCTTTTATCATTGACACCTCCTTATGGTGTCTTACTTACTGGAAAATTCCTAGTAACTGGATAGTGGGAGGGAACTGCAGCCTCAGGTCATGTAGCTTATGAGCATGTGCTGGAAGCTGTGCAATCCCTCACAGAGTGAGAGGATGAAACCCACAAGCACAGCCATCCAGGAGGAATGGCCTCGCATTAGTTAAATCTGATGGGAGAAACTGCAGCCTGTGCACTAGTGGCAGCTCAAAGTTTCTCCCTCCATAGTTTATTTCTCTTATTTTTGCATAGGGGCTGAGTCAGAGATGCCAGTGCAGCAGTCAGAAATTACTTTCCCCTGTACAGATAGATCACTGAGCAGCCACCCTCAGAGACTGGCTGGACCCTGTGTGTCTGTAAGCCTTCCCCTTATAAGAGAAAATCCTTCATTTAGAAACCTCAATAGTCTAAAACTCATTTAATATCAAACTTTAGGTCACTTATTCATTCCTACTGCATTCAGCAGAGCAGAGCCCCAGACATGTGGGGTTGGGGGCTACTGGCTGCAGCAGCAGGTAAAAACAGTCTTTAGCCAGGTTTAGCATCAATTCCAAATTGGCACACACACAAAACCTGTACACATGTTGCCAAACAGCACAAGCCAGTGTTGTGGTTTAACCCCAGCTGCCAGCTAAGCTGCTCACTCACTCCTATCTCATAGGATGGGGGAGAGAATCAGAAGACTAAAAGTGAGAAAACTAATGGGTTGAGATAAAGAGAGTTTAATAGAAAAAGCAAAAGCCACTCACACGACCAAAGCACCACAAGAAATTCACCCACCACTTCCCACTGGCAGCCAGGTGTTCAGTCACCTCCAGGAAAACTAGGCTCCATCATGCCTAACAGTGACTTGGGAAGGCAGATGGAATCATTCTGAACATCCCTACCTTCCTTCTTCTTCCTCCAGCTCTATATGCTGAGCATGATGCCATATGGTATGGAATATAGCCTTGGTCAGTTGTGGCCAGCTGACCCCTCCCAACTCCTTGTGCAATTCCAGTCTCCTTGCTGGCAGGGTGCAATGAGAAGCGCAAAAGGACTTGACTCTGTGTAAGCACTGCTCAGGAATAACAAAAACATCCCTGTGTTATCAACACTGTTCTCAACATAATCCAAAACACAGCCCTCTACCAGCTACACTGAAAAAATCAACTCTATCCCAGTGAAAACCAGCACACCCAGAAAACACATCACTTACACAAGCAGTACAGTTTTAGTCCTGTCCCCCCCACTCTGTGTCTGATCAGCATGAAGGTCCATGTGTGGGAAATACATACGTACACACCATGTAAGCAGGAACTGTCCTCACTTATTCAATCTATCTGGTAGCTGCTGGCACAGCATCCCCCCTGAGGGCTCCAGCCCCACTCAGCTTCAGGCACACAAACTTCCTTTTGGTGTACACACACACACACACACACACACAGACACACACAGAGGGATATGGACCCCTCCAGCAACCAGTCACGGACACACAGCCTACCTGGCTGGCCCTGGGTGCTCTCATCTCCCAAACCCAAACCCCACACTCTCCCCCATGCTTGGTCTGGACCCCACACCCTTGCCAGTAGCCAGTTCCTCCAGCTGTCTCACAGGCAGGGACAGACAAAGATCTGACCCAGATTATCTGCTTTGATACCTGGCTCCTAAGCCACCTACTTCACTTGCCTGCCAGCAACAACTGGGACCCTCTGCCCAGGGAAATAGTTGGAAACAGAGTTTAATGATCAGACAGGACAGATGGCAGCAATGAGGTGCAGGGCGAGCCAGATAAGTGTACTGACCACCCACAATTAGCATGCACTGGCCTCTTATATCCCTTAATTTCTCCCCTCTTGTTATTTCCCAAACAACCATGATCCCTCCCTTTTGCCACTTTTGATTTGTACCCATAAGTACACAAGTTTATTCCATCCCAAGATGCTGCTCCCTGCATCTCACCATGTGGCAAACCCCTCAGGAGCGCCTCTCTTGAGGTGACACCCTGATGGATATCACCCTTGGCCCATGGGACTGAGACTCCCCCAGGACAGCCCTGCAAAGGGCAGGGAGGGACTCACGTTCCCAGTGAAATTTTAGGGTCTCCCCACCTGCTGTCCTCCCTCTGTGCTCTTCTTAGGGGGTGGTGAACCTTTTGTTACATAACAACACGAGGTCTGACAGATGGAAAAGTTTTTGCCCTCTCAGGTTACTTTGAACGCTTTGTTTAAATGAAAACATAAATTTATACAATCTTTTGATTTTAGAGACTGCAGTTTTGTTGATATAACAACTGTGGGCTTGGCCCTGACCTCAAAAGCAATGCAGCAATGGAAATGGGAAAGTGGAATGGTCTGAAAACACAACCAGAATACCTAAATACACACACACATAAACAGTGAAGGAGGAAGAGTGCAGAAAGGCTGTCAGTAGGCCTGGAAAATCCTGGATTTTTGCGTGTTGAAAATTCATCAAATGTCCTTGATATAAAGTTACATGCTGGTCACTTCTGAGCAATAAATAAGTCTTTAATATCCCAAAGCCTTAAAAAAGCTGAATAGGTTAGTGAATGGGCAGCTCCGAAATCCTCCCTGAAAAATTCTCCCCTTCAGCATCAACCATGGCCAAGGAGTATCAGGTCTTTCATGTTGTAGCTTTTTTTTTACCTTCAAAAAAATGAGATGTGCATAGAGCAGATATTCTGCTTGAGAACAGCAGAGACAGCAGCCACACACATAATCACATTATTTTATTTTTCTACAGTCCGTTCCTGATATTTTCCCACTTGCATGATTTATTCTTGGCTAGTATGTAGCTCAGATCTATTAAAAAGATGCAGTTCCATTTGTCTGAGTGGTAAAAAAAATACAGAAAAAGAGGCAACAAAGATTTAAAATACACTAAGGCAATTTGAAATATCTGATTCAACAGGCACCAGTTGTATGATGGCACAAGGAAAGCCACCAGAGTAGGTTAATACAGATAGATATGTGTTGTGAAAGTGGATGTAGAATAGGCCGGGATCTGACCAGATGGTCTTGGGCCATCCTTAACATGCTTCTCTGGGGAAATGGAGTATTTTCATACAAAACTTCCCACACATGGGTTGCCTCTGCCAGTGCCCCAATTGCCAATGCCAACCTGAGCTTTCTGTACTGGGATAAGAATTACAGCTTTCTAATTGCTGAACACGTTTTAGAGAGTCTTGAGTCTCTTGTCCTTTGAAACAAGATCTCCCTTTGAAAACACTTCAAGTTAGTCTGAACCAAAAGCCTGAATCCAGAATTGTAAGAGAGATGGGAAATTGCTAGGGAAAATATTTTACCACCAGGAATGCAGGTGATGGCCCTTGGCAGGCAAGCATCAGTTTTGTTCCTGGAAAGGTATGCACATCTAGGACTTGGAAGAGTTGTGCAGACTAAAGAGGGCTGCTGCCTCTAGGCAGCAAGTTAGAGCAGCAGAAGGAAGAAATGTTTGTTTTTGGGAGACTCTTGTGAGTCTCATAACTGCATGTGGAAGGCAGTTCCCTCTAGGAGAATGACTCAGTGCTCACTACAGCCAGTGGGTGTCTTTGCCGGGTGTAAAGAGCTACCACAGGTTATGGGGACACGGGTAAGAGCCCCGAGAGTAGGTCATGTTGAATTTACAGACCCATTTGGAATAATCATTTGTAGTCTCTCTGGGTAATTTATAAATGCCTTAAGTCTTACTGTTCCTGTTCTCATGTCCTTCCCAGTTCAGTCCTGAGATAAACAGATTCTGCAGAAGTTTTCTTCTGAGAAATCCCATGAGATCTATTTTTATTTATACTGAATTGGAATTTTATTACATCACAAAGGGAAACATACTTTTAGAACAATTGTTTCAGTGGCAGTTCACATTTGTTTTAACATAAATGGCTTTATAAATGAACCCTATTCTGTAAGGAGATCATATATGCAGTAACTTGAAACAGCTGGCACAGCCTGGAGACCACCAGTCTCCAGAGCACATACTTGTCTTTTAAAACAAGTATTGATCACATTTAATGACTTATGAAATAAGTCATATATTTCCATATATTTCCATAATGCTACGGTAGAAGAGTTTGGTCACCTGATGCCTTGAAAAAATTTTCAGAAAAGCCTCCTTTTGTTTATCCTTAGGGTGGATAAAATCTTAACGAAGCCTTGATGAGTGCAGTTGTGGAGGGGCTTACCAGCAAGCATCACTAACCCAACTCCCCTGGCTCGGTGCTATCCTTCAGCTGAAGTAGAAGATGGAGCAGATGAGACATATATGCAAATCCTGTCCCAGCAATGCATAATACTTTTCAAGAGTAGTCACTAAGAAAATACTCAATACTCAGAGGTTGAGCAATAAAAAGGGTTTTTTGACAGACCTCACCACCGGTTAACTCTTTCAACATAGGCTTGAGAAAAAGAGAATCATATTTCCAATGATTTCATGTGCTTCTCTATTATAGACCAAAGGAGAAGTAGAGGGAAATATGGCTAAAAAAATATTATTTTTAACTTTTTACATCTCCTTTTTTCCTTGCTTAAGCATCAAAGTATTAGGACTAAACTTCAAAAATCCCATTGCTGTCTCTGAATGATTTTCCAAGCATTTAACCATTTATTAGCAATTAATAGAGTGTGTTTGGCAGGCGAGCAAACTGTAAAGTATTCAGTTGATACCCAGCAAGCAAAACATTTTAGAAATGCGTATAAAGAGCACAGTGATTTCAGCGAGGGTTGTCATGATGAATTTGGGTTTCTTGCCAGCTTCTATTAATTTGACAGTAATAATATAAACTGAATTGCATTAGGACAGAGTGAAATACTTCAAGAAGTCTAATATTTCAAATCCAATTATTTTAGATTTAATTTCATGGAAAATTTTGCCTTTTTGTTCCGAAGTGGAACACTACTGTGATTTAAGATGCTGGATATTTCCATGTAATAGAAATAAGAAATTAGCTTTTCTGATTTGCAACTATTAGTGTCTTGGTTCTCATTATATTCCTCCTTATATTTGTGTCAGAGAGTACCTGTATTTTTGCAAACCAGCTTAAGTAAGAGAAAATTTGAATTAAAATAATTGCCTCTTCTAGGACATCTGTTCAACATTAAAAGAGTATCAACTCATTATCTGATACACATTATCCAAGATAATGTTAGCTTTTTTTCTCATTTTATGCTTCTTTTCAATTGCAGCTTAAATTCCCAAGCTCTCTGAAATGGTGAGTCATTAGGAATGTAATTTCAAAGACTGTATTTAATCTCTTTATCTTTTCCCACAACTGATTTACCCAAGGGCACAAGTAAAGCACATGAAACATATTCCTAAAGGTCCCTGAATCGTTATTTCTTTCTTATCTAGCCTTATTTTATTCTCACTTTATTTAAAACTGCTTTAAAAAGACTCATCGAGTTGGTAATTTTGACTGTGAGGGAATTGAGCAGCTTTTATCACCACATGGATTTGAGCTGATGACTGGATCTGAATTTTTTCTCCTCTGCTTCTTGTTTTATGTGTGTCTGATCCACAGCACGGTCTCCTGTCTATTCCTACTGGCTTTGGAGTACAGGTGTGTAAAGATTTTGTCCTTTCTATCACTATGCTTTTTTCTTAAAGCCTTCTCCACACTTGCCTAAGTTGAAACCATGTCAGGTAAGGCATTAAGTAAGTCAAAATGAATTGATTCAAAACAGTTATTGAAGTTGGTGACTATCAAAAATGAAAAAAAACCCAAACAAATCCAAAGACCTAACTGATCTCTACTTTGAAGTTTAAAATCCCAGGCAAGAATGTAAACCACTCAGAAATATGAAGGGAGAAAAAGGGAGATCTTCTGTATTTCCAAATTATGGTTAATATTATATTTATTTTGGTACAGTAGCTGAAATATGTTAGTATGTGTCATCACCACATGGAAGTAGTAATCTTTGTAGAAGAAATTGCTGGAATAGAGGTAGGATGTGGAAGTTTTCCTACCATTATTTCTGGGGATATTTTCATCACTTTTCTTGTCTGAATATATCATGTATGTCACCAGATTGTATTTAAAACTTTGTTGGCTGATTCCAAGTGTAGTCAGTTATCAGCATAGAAAGTATGTACCAAATGTGGCTGTTCTGATTTGGTTGGAAGATGCCTTCCTAACAAATACATGCTTTTAGCTTAAATCAGCTTTTTCCTCTGTAATGAAAAACCTTTCTCCCATGTTGACCTTAAGTTCCAACTAATTTTTCTAACAAGTTGCTAAAAAGGAGCCTTGGCTATAAATGAAACTGATAAGCCTTGTTCATGGCTGCAGCTGGAATGCAGAAAAAAAGCCACCCAAGGACAAGCGGTCTTCAAATGTCCTTCTCAAAGTTCCTGCTGGGCAGGGTTATCTCCCACCATTGCCAAGTGTGGGAGACAGGCCTCGCTGCCCTTGGCTGGAGGCTCCTAGTGCCTCTCTTCACAATGAAGATGATACAGTAATTCCTCCCAGCCACCTGGATGTCCACGTGGCTCTGCTGTGATGACGCTTGCACCTCAAGCACTGCCCAGGATGCTGAATGTCTAGCCACACACGTATCCTAAAAAGTATTCTGAAGAGGAGAAGCAGATTTCAAAAGAGGGGGAGATGGAAAACAATTGTAATCCAGAAAAAAAATTTATCAATATGACCATCGAGGGGAGATTTATTGATATTTACAGGACTCATAAATTCAAAATTGATGATCAAAATGCAGTGTGTATTGCTATAACACATCCTTGTCCTAAGACACAGCAACCCAACCTGTGCCAACCCATCACTTTGTAACCTGTAAAATAATTCACAGAAGTCAACACTGTTTATATAATCTACAGCACATAATTTTTCCATGTGCTGACATACAGGAACACAGACTGCAAAGCACAGACTAAAGAAGCAAGTGGAATTCTGAGGAAAACGTTTTACATTTCAGTTTTTATCCAAAGAAACTACGTGGATGTAAAGCAAGCATGGGCCACCTTCCATTGAGGTAAACTTTGGGCTTATTTCTGCACTGTCTCATTCCCCCCCTTGGTAGTTAGGTGTTCATACTTTCACACAGAGAATAATCCTGGAAATTTTATGCTCACTCTGTGCAGGAACAAAGCAAAGACTGACTCTGTTCAGACCGAGCAGTCTTTCCACACTAAGACACAGGAATCATCAGCTCCTTCTTCCAAATTTGCCACAACTGATTGATTTGAATACAGCAAATCCCTTTCTCTGAGGACTAGGGCCAATGTTTATTATTTCTAAAAACAAGAGTCCACTGATACCCCATACCATGACGATACCATCAACAAGCACCTCATCACTCCCTTCTGCTCCTTCCTCTGTTCTTCCTCTGTCTATGATTTTGTCCTCTTCTATTGTTTTTCTTTTTTTCTTTTGACAGGAGTTTCTAATTATCAGCAAACAGACATTGTTTTCCTCCTGCTTCATTAGGGACAAGGCATTCATCCTTTCTGCATGAGAAAGGCAAAGTTCAAAAGCACAACTAATTAAAAGCAACTAATGATCAAGTTGGCCTCGAAGACACTGCAGGAAATGCAGTTTGCCTGTGGACATTTTACCAACAATCTGTATGACTTCTGTGCTCCAAGCAACTCCCAAAATGGCTTTTAAACAAAGGCTTATTTCTCAGGCTGAGATCCCTTTGCAGACTGGACAGATAACACTCTAGACATGCTAAAGCCATCATCTTGCCATCCTTATGTTTTTGGGAATGACGCTAAGGCACTGACTTGATGGTTGTACAATTGTTGGGCCCATACCAGTGTCTGAACATCATGGGCTTTAATGTATGCTAAGAATCACTAGGAATCCAGGGGCAATGGATGCACTGTACTCCAGTAGTCCAGAAGGAGCTCTGCTGGAACCCCTGAGCATTACCTTGATCCAAATTCAGAAAAACTGACTTTCAGAAGCCACTTCAAGCCCCTTCCAGTAAGGATTGTTTTTGATGTCAAATGGATATGTTCTTAGGTATTACTGTTTCTTTGAGCGTTCTTACTACATGAATGTCAAGTCTTCAAGTTCTCCCAGTCATGGCTAATGTCATATCATTATTTATCTACATATCTACAAGAGGCACAATCCTAGCATCAATTACACTAATTTTTCCCTTATAAAAGGAGAAGAGGCAGCATGAATCCTAAGACACAGGCAAGAAGAGGACACCTGTGGCTGTCCTGACTGTTCTACCAGATGATGGATGACCCAACAGGCACTGCTACTCAGAGATTCTCCTTTGCATGCTCATAACCTGAATACACCTAAAGAAATTTAATCCACTCTCCCAAATTCTGAGTATTGGCTTCATGTAAGAAAGCAGGCAATTGTCCCAATCTCCTTTGAAGACACAGGCCTACTTCAGGCTATGGTTTTTACCTCAAACTTCCTTTCTTTTTCAGTGCTTATAGATGAGGAAAAAAACAACTCAAAATCACAGCCCACTTCTCTGACAGTGCAGCTGACTGCAACCACAATGTGCTGCCATGCCACAAAGAGGATAGAGATAGGCAATGTTAATTATAAATGTAACAATATTTAAAGTTATTTTTTTAGCAGACTTTCTTGACTGGCTCTCTTTTTCCTCCAATTCCTCTGGGCAAAAGACATGTTATTGCAAGAGTTTGCAAAAAAACCCCAGGTAAACCATAATTAGAAATTGCAATTAGAAATTAGTGCATATAGTAATCTTTAACTGAACTTCTAAAATTTAATCATCTTTTTGGTACAAAAAGGTTCCTCAGACTACTGATATTTCTTTAGGAATTTCTCTTATTTTTTTGGAAGGGAAATAAGTCTGCTTCTATTCTTGTTTCTAGACCTTTTTTAAACTGATCTCTTACTTATGAAGATGAAATGAAACACTTTTTCTGTCATTAGAAGAGCTAGGCAAGAGATATACAATTTTTAAATCTACAGTTTTAAGTCTTCGAAGTCTTAAAAAAATTGGCTAACTAAAAGGGAAAGGGTAGTTCTTGCACTGTTTGAGGCACAAAAGCAGTTCCTTACTGTCCTCTAGTGGAGTAGTAACATCCTCACAGACACTATCTGCTCGTAACTAAACTGCTGCCCCCTGGTGAGCAACCCTTCCTATTTCCTGCTTCCACACTTCATGACTTTATTGGCATCTATCACACCCCTTCTTGTGTGTGAAGGGGCTCTGCTCTGCAAATTCTCCCCTCTTCTATATCCCAGTTCGACTTGCACCGTGAACAATAATTTAACTTTCTATTTTGCCCTCCACCCTTTCTCAAAACACAAAAAGGCTGAATGAAATGGGATCTAGCAGAACCTCACCGCAATTTCCTCCTGCTCTGATGATTTATGTACCTTTAAACAGGCATAATCTAGGAAAGAATTTTTCATTTTGTGCCATGACTTGGTTCTCCTGCGAGCTGTCAGATGAATCATGCTTTGACACCTTCAGAGTCCAAAAGACCATCAGAATGGCACCTTTAAAAAGTGTCAGCTTTTCACATTGTACTTGTCCATAGGTCTGAAAGTCTTGTTTCTTAAACTCTTACCAATTAGCCCATTTTCCAGTACTCTAAAAATCTCATCAGGCTGCAGTACCACTGATCTCCTTGAAGTCTTTTTTTAAAGCCTGATGGCAGAGTTGTCACTTTGTTCTCCTGGACCACCAAAGCTGCTCTGAATGCCAGGTTCCATGCTGCACTGAGGGATTCAGCAGCTTCTTCTCTCACTTTCCAATCCATGGGAGTGGGGCTCCAGTCCTGGCTGCCATTGACTTTCTCTCCCATTTCAGTTTACAACAGCTCTGCTGAGCCACATTCTAAAGGAAGGTTCTTAGGCACTTCCATAATGAATATCACTGTAAAAATCCCGATTTTTCTCATCATCTTACCTTTAAACATTCCCATTATTGTTTGATCTTTTACTTCACAAACTTACTGTGAAATTTGTTTGATAGTTCTTAAAAATAGGATTTATAATGAATTCTTTCAGAAATGTTCTCAAACAGCCATTTCATAAGCAAGTTTTACATTTGATGAGTTACAATGTGCCTCCAAGTTTTCTTACTGTGGACATAACTTTTACTTTGTAAAGATTCTCCCCAGTTGAAAGCAGTCTCCTACCCATCTTTTTGTGTTAAAAACTTCTTTTTTATGGATAAATATTTATTCAGAGCATGTAACAGTTGTCTTAAAATAATTTTCACGATATCTGCAAGAATTCCACTTTTTGGCAGCACTCATTAATTTTATTCGAAGTTTTTTTTCATTTTCAGGAAACTAGACTTACCTTGGCATGGGTTCTTTGACTGTCTGCTCCAAGAAATGAACTTTTTGTAAACATTTGTTGTCAGCATGTGTTATAATATGACCAAAGATTTTAATTGTCATTTGGCTTTATGCCTTAAGATATACCCCTGTGAAAGGCTAAAATAATATGAACTAAGCAGGTAGGATGGGGACAGTGCCTACTGTTATACCTTCTTCTATTTTTCTGCAAGGTCTGTGATTTCAACCTAAGAGGATTTTGTGTTACTTAGTGTTACAGTTAAATTGATACTTTTTTTTCTTTTTCAGTTTTCTCCTTAGGTCTATGCCATGACCTCTCCACCAGCAGAACTTGCCAACATTTCTGTATAACTACACCTGGAATCAAATGGTCCTATCCACCAAGTTTTTAAATACATATTTTTATACACACACACACACACAAACACACACACATACCAAATACAAGAATAGAAATTACAGATACATATATATATATATATATATAAAATTTTTAAAGTATATAAATCCTTGGAGTATCTGTACTTTCTATTACTTTATTTTGACTTAAGGTATTTAAATAGTTGCTTGCTTTATGATCTCTCACTGGTTGAACCTAACTCTGATTGTAGCTTCTTTATTCCTAAGTATCTTACAGGTCAGCAGGCCAAAGATCACCAGCTAGGTAGGTATTACCCAGCTTCTGTTGATACTGTACACTCTTACTTCACAAACATAAGTATGGAACTATATCCCCTGCTACAAAAAATTAATTTAAAATACCTCTGGAGAATCCTTTGTAATCTAGGTGATGAGCATTGCTGTCCACTAGGAGAACCCTGGGCAGAGCTGTCACCCAAATTTAGAAATAACAATGTTTATCTCTGTCAATAAGTGAGACACAGATATGCAAACAGGTCCAAATTAAGAAAAAAAAAGAAAAAAAATATTGGATATTCTAATTTAAATACTTAGAAAAACACAGTGCTATATATTTAATACGAAAATTTAAGAAAGACACTTAGACTTCATGGTTTACCTACCTCCAAACTATTAACAGTAGATAAATTCCATATTTAATACAACTTTATTACAAGCAAATATGACCATTACTGCCATAAGAGAAAGGCTATATAAGAAAATCCAGTGCAAAACAAAAGCACCCTAGAAAATCCACAATTCTGTTCCCATTAACAGACATTTACCCTTGCAAGAATAACTGATTTCAGTGACTTAAAAGCAGTTACTCACTGACACGAAGTTTAGACAAGATTTGCTGGAATTTTAGCTGTTGACTTCAAAGGAAGAAAAAAAAAAGTGGGAGACTCATTGTCTGACAGGTGCAAAAATTAATACAAAATGTATTAACACAATATGAAAAAGACATACATTAAATAGTTTTTGCTTCCTGGTAAATCAGACTTTCAAATGAATTTTATAAAATTTACATATTCAATTAAACAATTTATCTATCATTGTGGAAAACACAGTCCTTTACTTCAAGTTTATATTAACTATAAATATCTACGGACAGGAAAGATGAGCTTCAAGTTGGCAGGCCTTACTTCCCCCATCCTTTATGTCTTTTGCTCTTTGCCTTTTGGAGAAAACATCACAGCATAAGGCTGCCGTCTTTTTGGACGCTGACAGGGAGCAAGATCCTCTTTAATGTATCCTTAAAAGAATAAGAATAAATCTGAAGTAAGAAATACAATATAAAATCAGGCATAACTTTAGCTTAAATTTGTGTTTGCCCTCAAAAAAATAACTTGTGATTTTTATCTCCTTTTGTGGCAACTGGTTCTCACTTCACAAAAAGTTATGAGATGTCAGGGTGCAATATCATTCATTAAAACACTCCTCTGCTTTCCAGCAGATGAGTGCATAGTAATGCACTACAGACAGTCAACACTGAAGAAGAGAACGGTAACTATGAATTGTTCAGCAGTTAAAAAACCAAAATGCTACTTTTCATTTTCTTTTCTAGAGAAGGTTTTATGTAAGAGTAACAAAGTAGGCAAGCACTGCTAATTCAGTTGACTAATAAAAATCACTTTCAAAAATGTAAATCCTAGTCATGCAGAGGAATCGCACTTCAGGCACATGTGCTTTGTGGGTCTAAACAGTACATCCCTCTGTTTTAAGGGCACTCTTATTTATTGCAGACTTATCCACCTGGAAAAAGCCAAACACGAACCTACAGATCAAACACACCTTGAAAGCTTTCTGATAAGAAAAGCGTACAGAAAATTTCTATAACATACTCAACTTAGCTAACACTGACAGTGAGCAGACATTTTATGCAAGTTAATAACAGCACCTGGCTTTTGTCAAACCCTTACTGTTTATCAGGAACAACATCTACTGAAGTGAGAGTAGTAGATTCCTCCTTCATAGTTGGAAAATGCTGTCTGTGTAACTCAGTTATTTAAAAAACCCCAACAACACAAACCACAATTGGCTCAAGATACCAATAAGAAGTAGAAAATGTATCTGTTGTACCCCACTACTTTGGAGCGACAGCTGCAATTGCTCACTGTGGGACTCTGGTGTTTTGGAGTTCTTGCTGCAGTGTTACATAAAGTTTTTTTTCCCCCAAGGGAGGGTGATCTAAAGTCTGCCTCTGATACGCTTTTGAGGACCACTAACAACTGAACAGCTCTTACTGTGGCAGGACAAGGAGACAGCCAAGAATTTTTAAAGAGGCTGTAAGCAGATTCCAAATAGGTAGTAACAAGTTATGTAAAACTCAAAGCTCCTTGTTCTGAGAGATTAAGGATAATACTGCAACACTACCACACAAGAACACATACACATCTCTGGCTACATTTTCATAGGCCTGACCTGACACTGTTAGAAGATTAATTCTTCACAGCTAATAACAGACACACAAGTAAAGATACAAATAACTCAGAGAGTTCCTACAGGGCTCCTCACCACTTCTGAAGATATGTATATGGAGTATACTACAAACTCACTATGTTTTAATATAATTTTATGCCAAGCTCTAGGATTTTGAAAAAATATTTAGGAAAGAACAAACTCCTGTGTAAAGAGAAGTCAAAAAACCCCCCAAAAAACAAACAGTACATTTTTTATTGTCACTAATAAGCAGGGTACATGTATTAAAAACTATTTAATCACACCTATTTAAATATTCCCATTATCATGTGATATAATGAAGCTTTAAAAATACTGACAAAGGACATCAATAGTGCTGCCTGTCTTTCCTCAGCAAGTACAGCCTTTTAGCCTTTGAAAACTCAATTCTTGCTTTGATTCAAAGACATGTAAGGTTTTAATTAAGTTCTAGGAAAATCCCAATTATTCCTGCCTTCTCTATCTAGAGTCTAAGAAAGTTTTCATACATTCCTTCCACAGTAGTACAGGAGCTGCTAAAAATGGACAATATTTATTCAAAATAATGGCCACTGACAAGTAAACAGACCTCAACAGGACAGGGTGAAAAAGGCTACTATATGAACTACAGATAACTTCAGGGAACCATTTCTGGTAAAAAAAATCAGCTTTGAGAAGTGCTTTGTAAGACGTTTTTTTGAACAAACCTCTTTCCATGCAGGTTTGGGTGGAAGGAAATCCAACCTCCCAGAAATTTTCAGGAGTACTTGGAGGAATGTAGCGAAATCTGTGTCTTGAACAGGAAGCTAGTTTCTTCTGTCTCTCTTCTTCTGGAATGTCTGCATAATACTAAATGTCAAGGGAAAAAAAAAATCCATGTTAACAAATTCATACATATACAGCAACTGCTTGACACAATGACATTGTCAATCACTGTGTTTATTAACACAGTTACCTAAAAATAGTGGTAAGGATAGCCAAGAGTAGAGATTTGTTACCCAAAAGACAAACACCTGGCAATTATCCTAAAAGCTTACTGAACTTACAGATTATTTATGGTGGCAAATTTGTTAGCTTCCTATCTTTTAACATACCATAGGTAGGAGTTTTAGGCATGTGTATAATTGCTTATGTCAACCATTTTACTGACTGATTTTACAAATCTAAGTAGCACAGGTGTTGAAATAGATGGGAATTTTTAAAATTAATTAAGTTTCAGCTTGCATTTACAAATAAAATAGAAAAAAAAATGAAGAAACACACCACAAAAGCCGCACTGCAGAATTATTTTGCGTCTAAATTTACAGCAGCAACAGTAAACTTTAGTCAAAATTCTTCCTTCTTATTTACCCTCTAATTAGGAGTAAATAAAGAGCTAGTTTAACTAGCTGACTGTCACTGGGACTCCAAAAACTATCTGCCAACTGTGTATTCTCTAGAGGAAATTGGTTACTCTTTTATTCCTGTCAGCTGTACTGGAGGCTACAAAGATTTCAAACCTTTTTGCTGCGTGTTCCCATGAGTAGCATCTAAGAGAGTTAGTTGTTTGTTTGTTAGTTTTTTTCCCATGCAGTTTTCTACTGTTTCAATTTGTAATTCTAGTTGTGTCTCCTAAAACTACGAATCTGGCACTTTGATATCAGAGAGTGCCAAAATATTCTCAAAGCGAATTCACCATTTGATTCAAGTGGCAAGCCAACAGTCACAGCCACCCAAGAAACCTGACCCTTGTAGAAGTGGTAAAACAATTCTACCGAAATGACAGTGCTACAATTCAAAAAGGCATACTAAAGCTCAAAGCTCATTTGATCAACTGCAAAGTGATCTAGACTGGGGAAATCAGGAAAGGAAAATGAGCCAATAAAGATTACTTCCTTTCCCCAGCTACTGGGAGGATTTGGGAAAACCCACCTGGAATTGTAAAGTACGCTAATAAACACCTTTTTTCCTACTAGATGGCAGATAAAGTATAAAATAGGCATAAAAATCCTCCTTCAGAAAATTATGACATATTGATGATTGTATAGAAAAGAGTAATCACAGCTCTGAATATGTCAGTGTCAAACCACATGAACTAGGAAAAGCAGAATTGTTTCATTCTGTGATTCTGTAGTCCATGGGAACCGCAACTCTGCCTAAAACAGGTACATTTTCTCCCCTCCCCAAATCAGTTCAGACGTTGTGCCATTTTACAAAGTGCAACACCAAAACATACTCTGTTCTCTCCCTTATTAGTACAGGAATCTCATCTAGTAGCACTTGGATCTCCCAGTCAAGAACACAGATTTGGGTGGTTAGCAGGTTGTAATCAAAATTTCAGGTTACTGGTCTGTCTACTATGAAGTCCTGGAATGTGGGACAGACTAAACAGCCCATTCCATAGATAATATCCAGGAATTGTTATGAGCCCCTAATAAAAGGTTCTTCAAAACTTTTTGTGTCTAAGTCCAGGATCAGTCACTGAATTTGGAGACACTTCATTTGACAATGTTTGCCACTGCCTTATAAAACATTCCCTTAAAGCAGCCTATGCCAAGACCAGAACTTAAGTGGGTATCATCAGTAGCTTGGGGATTGAGTCAGATAGATTAGGGTTACTTTTCCAGCTGGACTTCAGAGATCCAGCTGGAAAGATGCTTGTGTCACTAAGTTAAAGATCTAGAGACTAATGAAAGAAGGGGAACAGGTAATTATCATCTGGTACACATCAATTTTCCCTGCAAAAGTTAAGTTTGTAATGTGCTGCATTTTTTAATTAAAACATTTAGATTGGTAAGGTGTACTTATAGATCCAACAATGAAAAATACAGTACGGTTCAGTGGTAACAGAAAATAAAAAGACCAATCAAAAATCAAGACAAGTATGTTTTAAACAGAAATTAGAAGGTAACTTTTTCCTTTGGCTTGTTTAGAAACCTATTAGGGTTGACAGAGAACGGGAGAGTTATGTCTGTCAGCTAAACAGCAATAAAATCTCTCAGCTGTTTTCTAGATTGATCTCACTGTCCACAGCATTTTCAGTCCACACAAAACATTCAAGCTAGGCTTTTCTATGTGTGAAGATAGGAATTATCTCATCCTGCAGTGTCCCCTTGGTAAAATAACTGTTTACAGAACTCTACAATTTTAAGTCTCAGAAAGGGAACAAACTTTTAAAACAAGCCTCCCATTAGTTTAGCATAAAGTTACTTACAGATTAATTTCTGTAATCTAAATGCACATAAAAACATCTGACTGGTTCTCCTACTCATCCAAAGTGTAGCTAGACTTTATAACCACACTAACAAAGGTTACTTTTATAAGCTACCTGTAACTCCTGCCTACAGTCTTTCTCTGATAGCATCACAAAGTCATAACAAAACAAACCAAGACCTCTTATCAAAAGTTCTACACTGTAAAGCAAACAAGATGCTTCCAGTTTTAAGATAAGCACTTATAAAGGACTGTAATATCAGTGTGCTGTGGCATGTGCAGAAATTAAATCTGTCAGGTCTTGTCAGAGTGATGGGTAACCCACCCAACTCACATGGCTTGCAGCACACAGCCAGAAACAACTGACTGATTTCTACCCACTCCCTAAATATTTCCTTAGACTTTGGCAACGTTTCAAACCCACATGGCTAATCAGTAAGCCAAAACTTTTTAAAAGCATCATTTATGCTTTATCCAATACTCCCTTCTTCCATAGGCTTTTAATTCAAAGCTAGTTTTATTATTGTGCAGTGACAGAGCCAGGCATTCCCTACATTCCAAGACATTCATCTTGAATGGTGTAGACTTGAAAAAAAACACCTCAAAAAGCCCAAACCAACAACAAAACCACACTTTCCTGACACTTAATATAGAAACCTACTATTACAAAACTGGAGCTCTGAATGTTTTCAGACACCACAGTTACCACTCTAACTTGACAGAAAATAACAAGAACTGCATTTGCAGAGAGAAGATCTGTAGGTTACAGAAACAGGAAATTAAAACACTAACCACATGGCTCTTGGACCAAGAAGTAGACTGAAGGTTTGGGGATTTTTTTTTTTTTGGTTTGGTTATTTTCCAATATCTTGTTTTCTTTCAAACTCTTTAAATCAAATATATTTCTGAAAATGGTGTTTATAGTTATAAAACTTAAGTATTTGTATTTAATGAACCTTATCAAAACATTTTCAGGAATGTGTTTTAATTAAAAATATACTCTTATAAATTTCTTCAGCTAAATAAATGGGACTTGACTACAAAGTGAACAGCAGGAGAATCTATGAAAAATGTTGGTGGTATAAATTCTATATAGGTGTGGAAATTAAGTTAAAATATTCCAGAAAATCCATCATTATTTAGTCATCAATCCATATTTCTAGTGAGTCATAATTTATTAGATCATCACCAGTGATTATGTTCAGCCTGAAAGTCTATTGATGGCCAAATGAAATGTGTCTTTATTACACATGTAATTACTTCGATATTTTATCTCTACACCAAGTATCCGAAAGCAGTTTACTAAATTGAAAGGGAGGAAAAAATGTGAACACAAAACCTAAAATTTAATACTTTTTAACCTGCTAATGTAAACATTTCTGCATGCATTTGCACATATAAACACATTGTCACCAATGCTGGCGAAATAATATGAAAAAGTTATCCCAGAAAACAAGGAAAAAAACAACCAAACCAAAGTCAGATGTATCTGTTTATAAATAGGAACAACAGGACACAGAAGAACTTACTGAATCCAGTACCTGTACATTTCAGTAGAGTTTTTGAGCTGAAATTTAAACCTTGTAATAGTTCTTTGACTTACTGATCTTACTGGAACTGTGATGTAAGAAGCTTCTATCATACACATACACAAAAACCCCCCAAGACTTTATATGCAGTTACTACAGCTGAAAACAAACAAAACAACTGCAAACTTGGTAAAACAGCCTTGGTAAACGCTCACTCCTCTGCTGCTGTAGGTAATGATTAAGATGCAACCAGATTCATGATTTCAACAGCACTATAGCACTTAAATACTGTCAGAGTTAGGGGAATGTAAGAATGACCAAATTTTTAAAGCGCTACTTACTATTTCACATTCCTTACAAGTATGGCCAAGTAATTTTCTTCTTTCTTCTTTTTTTCGAATAACCTCAATATGAGGAAAATCTAACACAGTATTCTTTCTGAAAAACAGAAACATTTTCACATGATAGTCCTTTTATTTCTTCTACATGACTGGAAATTTCTGGTTTTTTTAGAACATAATGATGGAGAGTCAAGGAAAAAAAAATCAGAAAACGCCTGCAAAGCCCAAATCATATTGTATTTCATAGCTGAATAGGGCTATTTTTATAAATAAAAATTTTTAAATGTAATATGATCTTTTACACAACCAGAGATGTATGTCTCATTATTATGGCTTTTCATAGTGTGAAAGTAATTATTAGATAGAAATTATTCAAATATCAATCTTCTGTATTTATTTTTGTCTGAGTTGTGCTTGCACCAATTTCCACGAGAGGAACATATGTTGGGGTCCCTGATCAGAACAGATTCTTTTCAATTTATCTGCTCACAAAACACTAAACAAGTTTTCCTCTATGAAGAAAACATACATCAAAGTAAAAAAATAACCAACAAACTAACTGAAGGCCTTGGTATCACTATGAAATGAAGATACAGACTTCCAGTGATGATTATACAGACAGGAAATAGAGCAGGCACCAAGAGGCACAATTGTTGAACATTATTCATTTATTGTGTAGAGCAAGGGGCAAAAATATCAGAGAAGGAAACGTTTTTATTTGTACAAACAACCTATAGGTTCTTGGCTCTTAAACTCATATACGACCACAATGCCTGTAAGAAACCACACTGGATTACAAAACACTGCATTCCATAAATTATAAAAAAACGAAGAGGCAAACCCTTCTCTTCAGCAAATACGACAGGCATCTCAACATGGTTAATTTTTTTTCCCTACCCCAGCTTTTAACTAATTTAGTAGATCTTTTACTTGTGCATCTTCAACTGCTAACACATTACAAACATGTTAATTTTATGGAGGAACAAGCTCCCTCTAGGGAGAATATAAAGAGCCTTAAAATGTCTAGACAGAACAAATTAAATTACCTTTCATCACTTTTGAAATACGGCTCCACAAAAGCTTTCTGTTTGGCTTTATCTTGTTTATCCTCATGCTCTGTACACGGATGTGCAAAACAAAAAGTTACATGTCATATAAGGTTAACAGACTGCCCGGGAAAACTTCTGTAAAATTATTAACCAATTAAAACCAATAAAAAGCTGTCACGTACATTCAGTCTGAGATAACAGATTCAAGTATGTACTAAAAAACAATATAGAACTGATTGAACCAGCAATCAAAATCATTCACGGAGTAGTAGGAAAACAGTAGCAAGACAGGTAAAAAGGACAAGCAGAATATCAAAGGAAAGGTTGCTTAAAATACAAAATACTGTAAAATCTTTGATAGAACCTAGGATAGGGAGAAGACAGGAAGTAAGTAATCTGTAGCCAAAAAACTAGTGTGACTCCTGGAGATGATCTTGCGCACGGCTAAGAGTTGTGGGTCCCTTACAACTCAGCGTATTCTGTGATTCTGTTTGCTCTAAGAGTCACTTTGCTGTTCTGCTGTTATGTCAACTTTCATTACACATCCCACATTTGTGTGGCGACTATATAATTGAACTAGCGAAATAGTTTTCATATTGATTTATGTTATGTCCTTACAATTAACCAATTTCACATGAATTTATGAAAAAAGAACTGATGGTTTACTTGGCATATTTGTTCCTAGAGAACAGAGCCTGATTTCTAATCAACTCTTGCAGTTTAACTAGTCTAATAAAGACAAAATCGAATCATATCCCACTCTTTAGTTTCTTGCTTGCTACTGTTATTCCCTTATCCTGCTCTTCATCATGAAGAGTTTCTTTGTCATCACATGCAGAAGGGCTATCTTCTGGTAGGCAGGATTCATATTCTTCATGGGTTGTCCGATCAAACATCTCTGTTATTTCTC
Organism: Lophotriccus pileatus; assembly: GCA_035583135.1. Lineage (NCBI taxonomy): Eukaryota > Metazoa > Chordata > Aves > Passeriformes > Tyrannidae > Lophotriccus > Lophotriccus pileatus. The sequence continues at coordinate 104,230,308 of JAWWES010000081.1, read as the reverse complement.
CTCCTATTATAAAAAGTATAATGAACATCCAAATCAGCATTTTGGTTGAATGTGTATCCAAGGAAGTAACATTTAGTCTTCCCACACAAAGTCCGGTATGATTACATAGTAAACTTTCAAAGCTGTTTGTTACAAGAGTGATTGTTGCGGGTGAGATCAGAGCTGTTACAGGGTTAAGTATTTAACTCTTTGAGCACTATAAAGGAATAGCTACTGGCTCTCTTGGCACAAATCCTATAATTTTCTTAATCTAAGTTAAAAAAAACCCTCAAAATCCACCACCAGACTGATATGTGCAACCTATAAAAATACATCAGCAGTTTTTTACTGCAAAACATTTTTTACTGTCTTATATCTTATATATTCTTACTATCTTTCCCTGTCATACAGGGAAAAATGCCATTTACTCTTCCCTTCTCAAAAAAACCTCCAAACAACAACACAACAAAAAACGCCACAAAACCCAACCAAAAAAAACAACAACAAAAAAAAAACCAACCCCCCCAAACCACAAAAAGCAGCAAACCAAAAGGGAAGAAAAAAAGTCTTACTTGGACTGCTTTCCTGATTTTGATCTTGATTTTTCATTTTTAATAGCACACTATCACTAACATATGTATAATCCATATCAACAACTTCCCCTCCGACTCTGCTCTGAGAATCACCCTAAAAAAAGCAAAAATGACAATTGCCCTCAGATGCAACTGGTGTAGTCAGGGTCACTTCTGTGTATTGTGAAACACTTTCATAGCAATTACTGGCTTCTTTTTGGACACTCCGATTTCCCCCCCCCGCCCCTGCAGTAATGTCTGCATGATAAAGATATAAAACCACATAAAGAATAACACGTTTTGAAATTCAAGTGTGGAGCATTTATTTGATGGGCAAGAAATGCCTTAAAAAAAATTCAGGTTAAACTCTCTGAAGATAAAAAGTAACAATGAAACATACAGAAATTAAAGACTGGACAAATTAACAGATTTTAAGATAGTCTTTAAGTGAGAGAAATAAAACAAGTAGACTTCATGAAAATTCTCAGAGATCTTAATAACCAAGCTACACCCAACTCAGAGAAAGATAATAGTCTTTGTTGGCTCATTTTCTATCACTTAACATAAAGAGATATCACACTGAACATTTTCACAGGAAAAATGATGAGATTTAGAATATTTTTTTGTCTTAAGAGAAACTCAAAACCACCTCCCAAATCAACAGTTTCATACTGATTATATGTCTGCAGAGTTTATCAACTAGACCGTTTCAGTGGAAATGTTTTAGGGTAACTGTGGTGTACTATGCATAAACAAACACTTCAGGTGTGCAAACAAATATTAAATGAGATGAATTTAGAATATTGTTAGAAAATGGGTTTGGTCTGCCCAGAACAATGTTCGTGATAGTAGTTTTTCAGGCTTTTTCAATATCACAGAACATGCAAGCTTGTTATAAAAGTTTACCTTTGTATCAATCACAGTAATGTCCATTTTGTACTGTGACAGGTCAGCTCCTGGGTCTACGCTCCACTGGAGGTTTTCTAAAGAGGGCTTGTCTTTCAGGTCTGGATGCAGAGAATATGAGGAAAAAAAAACACAATCAGAATCAAACTCAGCCAGCAGCACCCTACAGTGTGTAAATTACATCAGCTTCCCTTTTATCAATTAATCTGTGGGTTTAGGGATTATTTTTCTCCAACAGGCTCATTTGGTGTAAATCGTATTTTGTCTGAAGAGTTAGAAATAGATCTTTTAAGTACTCAAGATGGCCCCAACCATCACTTCACCCACCAGTCCTTCTGTCCACAAACAACAGGTCCAGGGGGTGCCTTCCCTAGTTGGCTTGCTATTGACATTAGACCAATGACTCATGTCTAAGAAAAGAGTACAGAAGTGTCCAGTCGTTGTTCCAAAGATGCATCTTGATTTGTGAAGTGAATATTTAGATTCCAAGCTACACAGCCACACCAACTAGTGACAGATACGTTTTAAGTTCATATTGCAAGTATTTCTAAATAAAGTATGCAGTGTAATAGCTCAGTTAAGGAGTACAGAAGCCTTGATTCTACAATCCTAGTTCAAAAATTTAGTTTTCAGACTGAGAACAATTAATAGGAAAGAAGGCATAAGGAAGAGTAAACATACAGGAAGAGTATATGGCAGCCTGTATTTATTATCACTAAAGGTACAAATTTCTTTAAGAGATCATTAGGAAGAAAGAAAAATATTAAACAAATAGCTTTTCCTTACACTTAAGTACATTTTTCAAGCATTTCAAAAAAGTTTAAATTCAAACTTGCTGAGATTTTTATTATTACACTGCTAAACAATAACAATGATAAATAAACAAGAAAGAACAAGATTCCTAGCCTATTGAGTGAATACCAACAATATATTTATTAAACACTGGCAAAAGAACGCTAGGAAGATACAAACTGTAAATGTGGGGGGTGATCTTAAGAAGTCCTGAATAGAATGAGTCTGAGTTAGAAGCAGAATGAAGTGATTAAAGTGGAAGAAAGGAACATATGAAACATTCTATTCAACCACAGCTGAGGGGGTAGGGTGGCAAGAAAAGGAACATTTTCATCAAGTTACCTTGCTCATTTTGCAGTGCTTTACTTTTTGATACTCTACAAGGGTTTGGTTGAAGTACAGATGCTGGTTCAGACTCTCCATGTTCTGTCCTTGTTTTCTTTCTATTTGGTGCATGGCCACTGGCAACCTAACAACATATTGCAATTTTACTATTTCCCAAAACTTAAATGTAATATTTCAAAGGAGCAGAAAAGAAGTCAGAAAAGTGTACCTGTACATCACCAAAAAGTTCCTCTGTCTCTGCAGAACTTGGCAATGGTGCAAATTTGAAGGGAGGAACTTCTTCTTTCATTTGGATCTGTTTCTTCTTATCTGGGAATGTTTTTCCCAGCATTGCCTCTTGTACGTATGATTCCTCTTGTAAATCTCTGCCAAACAAACAGCTCTCGCTGGCATTTTGAATGGATGATGAACCTTCAGGAATGGGCTTCCCTAGGTGTGAAAAAATGTCATGCAGAGTCACCGGTTTCAGTCTATTTTTACATGTCTCCTCACTTCCTTGTTTTTTCTCTTGACAACGAACTCCAGAGAAGCGATCAGACAGATCCAAGGGCTTATCAACTGTATGTTCCCCATTAATATGCTGAACATCTGATCGAAAGGGCACAGAGTTCTCTTTGTTGAAAGATGTTTTTTCACAGCTAACTGCATGATCATCTTCAGTTTTCTTTCTCTTAGCACACCTGCCTTCCAGCTGTCTCTGGTGCACAAGAAGGAAATCGCTCTTGATCACCTCATTTTTAGCTGTGCAAGTGTTTCCAACACAGGTTATAGTCTCACTAGTATTCTTTTTCACAACTATTTGCCTATTGATAGATGCCTGGTTGATAACAGAGTTGATTTCCATTCCAAGATTCAGTGGTGCCACAAAAGCAACATCTTCAGATTTTGATTTACTTTTATGAGATCTGGAACTGGATGGATTGTTGAAGAGGTTGGTTTTGAGATTAGGCTTCAATCCTGAATCTAAAACACAAGGAGCATGACCTGTACTTGAGTTGTTCTTCATACTGCTAGAAGCTCCAAAAACAGGAGAAGCTACCTGAGAATCCCAGTCAACATGTGGTGGAGTGTTCTGAGATGGATCTGAAATACTGAATACAATGAGAGATGAGAGACTTTTCTGGTATACACAGGCTGGGAGGAGAGAAAGGGATATACAGAAATTATAAGTTTCCTATTACTGATCCGCTAGAAAGCTGTGCAAGTTGCTAGTGTTAACTGAAAACAGAAAGAAAAAAACAAAGGGAATTTATTCTAGGTGTAAGTACTGTTGCAATTAAAGAGATATAAAAGGCAAACAAAACAGATCTTGCCCTTCATTTTGGCATGGTGTGAAAATCTTGTTCCATTTTCAGCTGAAAACCGAGGACAGACCTAAGCCTCCTTGGAATTTCTTCTATCCAAGGACTCCCTACCTTTCAGTGCAGTGAAAAGGAAGAAAGAGAGAAAGACTGCTATTGCAGCCAATCTAGGTTCTTGTATATATCTTAAAACCAAGACAACATTTTCTCAAAGTTTCGGCAAGTGCAGTAAAAAAGTGCAAGCTTCTTTCAGGTACTGTTTTTTACCTGTCATTGATAAAACACATGTTCGAGACGACAAATAGGGCCAAAAAAATTCAGTTTAGACCACAACACCCTGAGGAGAGTGGGAAGGGCAACATCAAATCAGTATGACACCTAATCATCACAAAAGTTGAATGACCATTTTCCTATTCCAGCTTTAGGCCCATTATCCCCGGGGTTATGAGCCTCACAAGATGCTTTGCAACAATGAGAAGTCAGGAAGGCAGGGACTGTGTACACAAAAAGCCCAAATTAGAAGTTTGTGAACGAAGTAAAAGTCCAAAATTTTGCATTCTATCAGTTCCTTTGCTTCCAGTGTTATTTACTTGAAAGAAACACCTATGATATGAAAAGATTTATTTCCACATCTTTAAAGCAAAATGCTGTTAAGGTTTTAAATTCTACTAAAACCAGAACTTTATATAAGCCTGCTTAAAACAGTATTATTATAAGTGTGTGGAAACACACCCTAAATTGCTGTCATCATTTCTTGATTCAGAAGCTGGATGCTTTCTTGAGTCTTCAATCCGCATGCTCTCTGGGGCCTGGTTCATAACTGTATTAGTGTGGGGAAGATTCAATACACTCTGGGACTCCTACAGATGGTGAAGGAAAACAAAGAAAGGAAGTGTTAGAAGATATTGGAATTAAAAATTAGAAATATCAGAATTAAAAATTAGAAATATGCTAGATTTGCAGACAAATATTCAGAGGACCCATTTAAATTGAAACACTCAAAACTTCATGAAAAATAATAAAAGCTAGGAGATGAACTTTTGACCAGCAACTTTAAAGAAATCTTATGGAAATTGAAAATAATTCATTGTTCAAATGCTCACACAGAGAAATAGTCTGTATACTATAGATTTCATGGTAGTTACCGATCAAAAAACAACAAATAATCTGACCTGGAATCACCAAACACAGTCTTATCACCTAATACTCTATTTCAATGTCTTAGACTTGATTACTGCACAAAAGAAGTTTGGCAGATCCAAAGGTTTAGATCACTGCATTAATAAAACTTACAAGTTCTATACAAAGCAGGAACCATGTCCCTGCCCCTCTCCCCAACCCCCAGACAGGTCAGCTGAGTTGTATCTCTCCTTGCTAGAGCAATTAAGTAATAAGTAAGCAAAAGCAAACCAAAGTGAGCTTATTGGAATTCAGAATACCTTTGCAGTCTTAATGCAAAAGAGAAAAAACACTGCTTTTGAAAGCAACCGGCCCCAAAAGCTGGTTATGCAAGAAATTTGGGAATACTACTTACAGATTCCTCTTGAAGTCCAATTGTTTCTGCGACGACTGCAGCCAAGTTAAGAGATGGCTTTGGAACAGGATAGCCTCCCACCCTTGGTTTATCTTTGTGAGAAGATCATAGTAAGTTACATATATATTGTAGTCTCTTACTCCACTCACACAAATGGTAGAAACACAGAGCTAAGCAGTTCACAACTTAAAATTGGCATTTATGGAAATAGTTTGACCTCTGTCAGATAAAAATCATATCTGGAAGTGCTACGTGGAGAAGGCGGGCAGAAGAAGAATTTCTGATGAGAGCAAACCGCTGTATCAGCACAGAGAAATATGCTTCTGATTTAAATATAGCTTCCCAAAATTAAAATACAAAGAAAAGTCAGTGTAAAAGTCGCTTTTCAGTCTCCCAGTCCAGGGCAGGAATAGTCTGAGAAAAGCACATAGAACAGTGGTAACGTATATTTATAGTAAAATGCTTCTCTTGCATTTTTCCTTGGTGACAGTCACCATTATTTTTCCCATGTTTTTATTAGAAAAACAAATAGATGAGTTTCCCTTCTTTGAGGAGTTTAACATTACTCAGTTCATTAAGCTGGGGCAAGTTAATAAGATTAGAAAGTATAAGAACTACAACCACCACAACCCTGACCTACACAAATGATTCCATGCTAATTCTCACAGTCATTAAAGAGTTAAAAAGGTTTGTACCTTTTTACATTTCTTTGTTAAAGATAGGTTAAAGAGATGAACCCTCAGTTTTACAATATTTTTGCCTTATTTTGAATGGAATTAGAATTAAATCTATTAATACACTTACTTTGTATAGGGGACAGTTGTAGATCACAGGTGTCTGCCACTAGTATCTCTTCTGTGTGGTTGCTGCTCACTTGTGTGGAAAAGAGTGGAATTTTTCCAAACTCTAGGAGATGTAGAAACATTTTCACTTGGTGAAATTAGGTATCCTGTTTTGATAATTTTGTGTAGATACAGACAATGATTCTGACCTTAAAAGCACTTGAATATGAGTTTTGATATGTTAGTAGATCCAGTAATCTAAACCCACCTGATAATTTGTCGTAATAATACCTCAAAATAAAGTCACAAATATTCATATTAAACCTTTTCCTCACAAATATGATCCCAGCCAGTCAGCCCTAAAACAATACTAACAAAGAATTACACCACTGTCTATACTGACCACATGAATATACGTGTTCAAGCTCTATTTGACCTGTCAATATGCCAACAAAACAATTAAACAGTAAACCATACAAGGGACTAATGTTCTGCATCAGCTAAGGTAATAAAGTAAAAAGGTGAAAACCTGAGATCTGAATTATGACCAACTCTGCCATGTAGTCTTTTCAGATGACAGACAGCTTTTCATAGCCATTAACTGTGATAGGTATTTACACCATTTCTTACATAATATACTTTGGATTCATTTAGTAGCTCAGTTTTTTTATTCAGAAAAGGGAGAGGTATTGGTATGCTTAGAAAAGAGAAATTATCCACAGCACTAAACATTTCAAATGCAAAATAAGGGGCATGAATAACCAGCTCACCCTTTTCACTCCACTGTTGGTCTATTTTTATTCTTTGAAAGAGGCTTTTAGTCAAGACTATTTAATATATTCAAACATTATTTAAAATACCTTTTTTATCCCAAAATATAAATTAACACAATAAGAGCATCTGGATTATCGTATTTCCTGCGTATCATTAAAATACAAGCACAAAGCCCCTTATTTGACAAAAATATTTCTCATAGGTAAAATCCATTCGAACTTACAGAACAAAAATAAAACGTGGACAATACTCCCAGACTTAAGACAGAAAACGAATGCACATGGTGTATCAGTACTAGAAGAAGAAAGATCATGTAGGTATCTACCAGTTTCAGTAAAATTACTTTAATTGCACAAGAACTGCAGAACGTGGCAAAATATTTCTTTCCCTCTCCACTAGGTGGTGACATTGCCACATGCACAAGGCAAACCTGGCCGGATTTTTTTTAACTAATTTGTACTTATGGAAGAAATACAGGTTGAAAAACTGTTACATTTGCACGTGAATGAAGAAAACCAGAAGGGTGAGATAAGTTCTGTGCATGTTGCTGACATAACAGTTACTGCCAAAGACATTTTCCCTGACTCACGTATTATTGCACAAAATGGAAAAAGGCAAACCAAAAAAAGGTACAAGTTTTTTTTTTCCGTTTTTGCTCTTTGCAATCAAATTTATACATCATCTTTCTCTGTAGCCCTTAAGATAATTTTTAAGTTAATTAAAAAACCAAAACGAATACTCTTACCACTGTTGCTAAGTTCCAAATCTGAGTGTGCATGTTCTGTGTATCGGATATGCCTATTCTCTTTTTTTCTCCTCATACGATTAGCCACAGAAAATGAAGAGGTCAGAACTGGAGAATCTGGAATGACTGCTTCTTCTAATTCCATTGCTTGCAGCTTTTGCTCCCTGGAGACCAAATCAGGTGGTCAAATAAAACCACAAGCCAGCATGATGAAGAGTTTTCATTTCAGCAAGCAGGACAAGAAATATGGTCCAAGAAAGCAACAATTAGGAAATGCAGCCGTCTCAATAGCATCACAGTGTAAAAAAGTAATACTACAAGCCAGTTTTGAGATACATTTAAAAATAAATTCACCATTGCTCCATCAAGCCAAGGAACAGCATAAACCCCTAGTTCTTCACAGTTGAAGTCAACATACAACTACTGCACTGTGGAGGACCTTTTCCCTGGTCTTCCCTGGCAAAAGTGAGATAAGTTTCAGGTGATGTCAAACCATAAAAAGGATGGCACGCTACCTCTGACTTGCACAGTGCACCATATCTGCATATTAACCACAACATTAGCACATTCTTGCATATCAAATTACAACTTCATGGTCACTTTGTGGCTTCCCATTTTCATGGTTTTCTTTCAAACTTTACTATGGTCTTTTTGTCTTTTAAAATTGTAAAGTTATTGTAAGTTTATTTTAAAAAAATTTTTTGTAAAACCCTGGGATTTTCTAAGAAACTTCTTTTCTAAAGTTTTAACCTAGAAGGAAAGAACCGATAAAGAGTTGACTGAGGAATAAAAGTATGAGGCATAAGGCTTTGCTCTACACCAGGACTAGAGGTCAACAAAAATTTCTATGATAAATTTACCTCTCTTGGTTTAAAAAAAGACACCCATTTAAAAGAAAGCAAAAAATCTGCACAATGGAAAGAGGCTTATGTTGCTATAGTGGCAATATGCTATCTTTTCAAAATCTATCAAAATAAGGAAACAAGTTTTAAACACTTAAAAGCTGCTGTTTATATTCCCAGACATTTCTACTGGGGAATAAAGGAAAGGGGGAAATATCTAAAACAACTCAAAACTTACTCCAGCTCCTTCTGTAATTGCTGAAACTGTTCAGTTATCTTTTTATTTTCATCCTGTAAGTTGTTTTTTTCATTCACTGCAGTTTATACAAAAAAAGAGAAAAAGAAAATCAACACACACATGTTAGTTAGTATCATAATCTTGTCAGGTCCTTTAATTGCAATTGTAACTAATTATAAAATGTAAAATTGTAAAAAGCAAAACCCTTTATATGGTTTACAAAAATGAAGTGTCAAGTTAATCACTAAAAAGGCTGCAAATGATGTGTTAGAAAAGGGAAAGGTGTCACAATTACTGGATCATAATAATATTTGTTCTACGCAATCATTAATTACTTTTGTCCATGGACATACAAGTGAGACTGTGCTGTAAATATGAATGAATTGCTCACTTGGATCCATAGGCAAAATTGATTCCTTAGGCTAAGGATAACCTATGAAGTATAAAACAATTACAATTAGGTTTTAGCCACTGAAGCAACCAGCCAGTTGAAGAGAATGAAAAAAAACCTCCACCAAGAATGTCTTTAAAATCAGTTAAATATTTTGGAAATTAAGAGAGACTAGTCAGAACTTTTTGATTTTACTTTTCTTAAATTCCAATTCATTCTGTCTGTGCTTCACACAAGCTTATGGCATCACCCTTCAGCCTTTTTTCCATGCTGTCTCAAACTAATGTAGTGATTAGCTCCCAGCTTTTCTGTTTGCTTTAATTTTTGTATTCTTGTTCTTATTTTGTTGTTGTTGTTTATTTTACCTCTGGATTACTTTTGACTGACCTTTTCCACTGGTTGTCATATAGATCTCAACCCAAATCCACAGAACCCTACTGTTCTGTCAGACAGTGTTCTGGAAGGTTTATACCTAGTAGGTCTCACCTTGATTTTTAAGGTTCAGAGCTTTATTGAAAGATTAACAACAACCATGGTACAGCAAATCATTAAATGCAGAATTCAGAATATTTTTACATAAATGTCCAATAATAAAAATAATTGAAAAATTGATGTATTTTGTATTAGCACAGAACATAGTATTTCCATAACTTAATTAAGCATTGAAAAGCTACTACTTTTTGTATTTGGAATTTTTCATGTTTTAAATCTCATTGAATGTCTTCTTGCTCTTGACCAATCAAGACAACTGATACAGAATAATTAATGGTAAAAATATAATTAATATTTTAAAATCCTGTCCTGTATTATTTAGCACTTCATATAACCAATCTTTCCAAACTCTCTTTATGAATGCATTTGTGTCTCGCTTGAATGTCACCTAGAAGAGCTTATTTTGCCCCACATGTACTATTTCCTGATTTCAAAATGCGCTGTCTACAAGCTGCCTTGTGTAGATTCTTTGCTGGTTTCAGTGGGTTATGTGAAAGTTGTGGGTTTACTGCAATTCAAGTTCAACTAACTACAGGACACAAGCTGGACCCAGGGCACTTAGTCTGAACTTGCTACTTTGTGATCACCAGTTCCTCTGAAGTCATGGTTTCTTTAGGAAAGCTGGCAATCAGTCATTCTAGCTGCAGGAATAAACAGCAGCAGTCACATTTTATCTTAAGTGGCTACTTTACACTGTAAGATTTTCCACGTCAGTTCACTTTCAGTATCAGCACTTCAATCTAAGAAGGTGGGTCAAATGACTAGTAATCAGTATGCTACATATTTCCAGACTGTAGAGTAAAATATCCCCCGACTGAACTTTTTGGGCTTACTAAGCACACCACATATAAATTATATCAAGTTACAGCAATTCACAAAGAACTAGTCTACAAAATAGTATGTTTTGTCTTCAGACTTGTGGATAAAACTCACTAAGCTCAGTAATAAGTTTGAGATTCTGCTGCCGGATGTTTTCAAACTCTTGCTGCTTCTTTCTCATGTGTTCTTCGGTTACAGCACATCGATCACATAATCCTGCTCTTAACCTGCAATAAAATTGAGAGAAAAAATGTCCTTCTGTTAAGAAAATATTGCCATACATGAAGCAGATATCCACGTTAACAGACCTTTTGAACAATGAAAACTAGAAAATTTCTGACAACTGTGCAGAGTGCCAAACCACATTAGGTTTAGAAATCTCTGAAAAGTCTTTAGGTCCATTAGAGGTTTACTTCCTCAAGAAACAATTTGCAGAGTCTGTAAAGCATGTATTATGCTAATTTATCAGATAGGTATAACTTTTAAAGATGAAAGATGTCTATTGGTTTTGTTTTGCTACACCAGATTAAATAGGAACAAATAAGGGAAAGGCAGAATGGATCAAAAGGCAATGAGGACAACTAAGTCCAAAAGAAAGCAAAGGACAGAACCTGTAATTAAATTTAGGTAAAACAGACAATGGGGAAAAAAGACTCCCACAAATTTGAAAGATTTCCTACTGAGTTATTAAATGAGCTTCACAATACATTATAGCCTTTGGGTTTTGTACTTGTATTTCATCTTGATTCATATGTACATTTACCTTTACAAAATAGATGTAAGAGAATGTACCCTAAAATTGTTTGCCCCCTAAGCTGCTCTATTCTATGTATCTTAACTGAACTAAGCACTTAAAATATAACAATACAACAAAACCACCAAAACATAGTAAATTCAACTTGCGAAGTATCCAGAGCTACTCTGTAAGAGCAAAACACAACAAACTCAAAAGCTAGAAAACACCACTTCACCTGTCTTCTAAAACCTTGATGGTGTCATGAAGTGCTTTTTGCTGTTCTCTGAGCTGTTGGTTCTTGGTATAGAACTCTTCAAGCCTCTCTGCATCCCTGAAAACAAATAGAGAAAAATTAGTTATAGCTTTAAATTACAGCTATTATTTTTCAATAGAGAATTCTCTCTGGGATGTTTCTTTCATATTCTTGGAAAATCTTATTATCTTCTTCACAAATATTAAGTTGAAGATAAATGAAGCAAGTGTTTCTGATGAATGATAATTTAGAAATGACTGAGTTAGGAAAGATGCAGCTAGTTTCTAATTCATATTACAGTTGATCTTCTGTTGATAAATCTGATTTTTGCTCAGGTAAAAGTTAGAGTTAACAGTCAAAGCATAAAAGCTAATAATATTCAATTTCAGGGAGCATAAGCACAAACACTTCTCTTACACTTTACTGTGTTGTGGAGCTGTTGGGAATCTAATGGGGGCTTTCACAATCAAGTCATTTTCATCTTTTTTTAGCAGGCAGTGAATCTTGCAGTGTGGCAAACCACATTAGGTTTAGAAATCTCTGAAAAGTCTTCAGGTCCATTAGAGGTTTACTTCCTCAAGAAACAATTTACAGAGTGTATAAAGCATGTAGTCCTGTAATATGAATACAGCAAAAGGAACTGTCTTTCCAAAACCCTCAGAAATAGAAGATCTTGAGAAAAATACGTTCCCTGAAAGCCAGAGTTAATTCATTAACTAAGAATATTTCCTCCTTAAAATAGGTAAGGAAAAGCAATAACAATAATTTCCCAGTTTCAGCTTCCCTTCACTTTCATTATAGGATCACCAACCTCTTCAAGATGCAAAGTACAAGTCAGAAGAACAATTTTTTTCTACAAGGCAATTAACATCCAGTAAAAGCCAAGCAACTGAATCTACGTAACACGACAATGACTAACTTCTGAGAATTCATTTCCAGCTCTTCTTTTTACCATGCAATCCTTTGTATATATCCATGAAAGCGGTTGTTTGTTTTCAGTGTGCCTGAGAGATGGATTATTTCAGGAAGCCATGAAATTGGCTTGTGAAAAGCTGTTAAGCTCACACACAACAGGAAATGAAAACATATTTACTAACTTGTTGATACAGTTTTTTTACACAAGCATATTTTATATTGGCACTATCTCTTTGCCATATGTTTAGTCAAACACATTTTCATATTGCTGGCATTCCAGTGATACAAGAAATTAGAAATCACGGGTCATGAAGTGAATGGGACTGCTGGAAGCTTCTAAAGTGTACAATCACAGGCATGTTTTATTAATCCTGAATTCTAAACACAGAAACTTTATCTTTCTGTACTACCAGTAAGACCAATTTAGGCCTTTTCAATTCCATATTCAACCTATAAAACAGTTACATGCAAACAGCATGAGGGACCATTTAAGACTTGTACTTTCACTTGGGGAGGACAATGCATTAAAGTTCTATCAGTTCAATAATGAACTACAGCCAGGCCGTGGCATAATTTGAATTGAGAAAAGCAATCTGTATTTTACTGGTGTTTAGGGCATTAAAAAAAAAAAATCTAATTTTATGCAACTTACAGGAGGTCTAAAGCAGCAAATTTTAAAATCCTTTCTCTAGTTAACTTTAAGTCATTCCATGGACTTAAGTTATTTTTAATAAATAAATAAGACAATACTAACATACACTAATACTTCCACCTAAACCCTATAAAACGTTCCATGAAGGCACTAATATGACAGAAGGAACTAGGTTATTGTTTTTTTGTTTTGTTTTGTTTTTTTTTCCCCTTAAAATTCCAGTGCAGCTGATAAATGGGACAGACATTTTTGGCTATGAAGACACTCTGCATAATGGCTGGTCTCTGACTTAGAGTTTACAAGTCATTAGCTTCAATGCTGGAGAGGGATACAAAATAAGGCACTCATTGTCAGCTGATTACCAAGTCTGAAATACTAAACCTCAGGTATTCAGATGCACCAAGGAGAACAAGACCTCCTATGTAACCGTACTGTATCTACACTGTGGGAGCTGTAGAAAGATTCCAACAAATAGTGATTAAACCATTTGGTATGTGTTCAGTCACACCACTGATAATATTCATCATTTGGAAAATCGACTGATCATTTAAGATTCCATAACATGGAAGCAACTTATGATACACCAGGCTAACAATAACAGCAAGAGATAATTTCATACTTTTAGATTAAAAATTAATAACTACTTAATTTATAAAATATACTTAAGAAATAACAAGATGTTAAATTGATTTTTTTCCAGAAGTGTAAGTGTAGTCTCTAAGAATAATACATAGCACCAAATATTTGCTAATTGAAAGCTGTATAATAACCTAATGTAACATCATGTACTAACGTAAATATATTCCTTGTGATTCCCCCGTGGTCTAGTGGTTAAGACGCAGGGCTGGTACCCTTGAGACCGCGGGTTTGATTCCCGGTCAGGGAGCTCCCTGGGCAAGATGGTGCTCGTTAGCCCTTAAGGCAATCCATCTAAGAGAAGGACACT
>JAWWES010000081.1:104093272-104216194 GCA_035583135.1 Lophotriccus pileatus | reverse complement strand
GCAGGCTTGAAGGCCTTATCTGCATATGCGGGTAAGGACCTTCCCCGGCTCTTCGTTCGCGAAGACGGGCCATTATAAATTATATAAAGATACTTCAGCATAAGATTATACGTCTTTGACTGTAGATGGCAATGCAAATCTGGAGCATTTTTGCTACTTCTCAGAAGAGTTTAATTTCTTTACTATATCTAATATATTGTTTTCCACGATGGAAAAAGATCAAGTAATTTATTCCTATGCCTCCTACACAGCTACTGTATAAAGTGCAACTCATAATACAGATCACATGTAACAATACCATAATATTAATGCAATCAAATCTGAAGTGAAAATTTAAATAAAGAATCACATAAGCATAACTGTTATCATTTAATTAAATATGGCTGTAGTCAGCAGAAGGAAAAGTAATATTAATTTAATGCTGTAAATACATATCATAATTGTACTGTACATGTAAATCTTGTAATTTAGATTTTTCCCAAATTGCTTCTAATGAACAGAACAAAAAATAAGTAGCATATAATGACTGCAAAAGAAGTTGTATATGTCTTAAAATACAAGAACTGAGTGAAAATTAGCAAGATTATTAGCAGAATCATTGCTGAATGACTGAAAGCTGTGTTAATGCACAATACCTGGTATTAAAGGCAAACAGAGCCAAAAAAGAAAAAAAATCTAAATAAAATTAGCTTCTTGTCTTGTCGCTTACGTCTCTTTACAGATTTTACCTCAATTTTGAAATGTCTCCCTAATTATCTTTTGTATCAGCAATGCCAACATCTTGACTGGCATCCTAGAAATACTATAGATAAGAAAACTATAGGAGTCACTTGTTCAAAGAAGGCAAATGCAGCGTTCGGGTAACACCCTATGAACAGTTACGTACATCTTCAGATGACTTCAGCTGAATTACTGAAGTGAGCAGAGTTTTGTACACATATGAAGGAAGATTCCATGAAACCTCAATTGATCTTAAAAAAATTACAGCTCATTAATGGCAGTCTGACTCTCCTTTAATAAATTTGATCATTGGGATGAGTACTTACAAGCATCTTTCCTTTTTTAACTTAGATATTTTCAGCTGTAAGCCTGAAAAGTAGAAAGAAGAAAATACATGTTATAGAATTCTGATTGTAAAAAATGAGTGAAACAATAAATTAACTTTCCTTTTACCAGTGACATCTGCAAAGAGACAAAAAAAAAGTCACTAATCTGGAGAGAAGATCACAGAAATCACAGAATATTCTGAGTTGGAATGGACCCAAAAGGATCATCCAGTCCAACTCATAAGTGAATGGCCCTTATGGGGATCAAACCCACAACCTTGGCATTATTAGCACTGTGCTCTAACCAACTAAGTTAATGGTTCATTCTGGACTTTTCAAGTATGTTCTACAGGATCTTGGAAACAAATATAGTTATTATGATCTCTAGGAAATAGGGACTTCTTAAACAAACAGTCAGATTCCCACTTAAACAGGTATAAAACACTTTTGTAGAAAACCCACACATGAA
Source organism: Lophotriccus pileatus (assembly GCA_035583135.1). NCBI lineage: Eukaryota > Metazoa > Chordata > Aves > Passeriformes > Tyrannidae > Lophotriccus > Lophotriccus pileatus. Next base: position 104,214,679 of record JAWWES010000081.1, on the reverse strand, counting down.
TAGCCAGAACCATCAATATATTTTCACTGACACTGCCCACCTAAGTAGCATAAATCATGTTCTGTGTGCACATAAATGCATAATACCACACTGGAAGTGAAGTCTCCAATCACTGAACTGTGAAAAGCATTACAGTGTATATGCATAAAGGAAACATTAAAAGTATGTGATCCAAGGCTTTAAAGCACAAAAGGACAACACACTGCATCGGAGATGAGATACCAGACTCCCTCAGCAAAAGCTTCTTTGGAAGATCTTAAGGTGAATCGAGGAATGATATTTCATCTGTGGCCTTTCTCCCACTAAGACTCCCACACTCCTAAATATGTATTCTGTACAGAAGTAAAAAGGTTTGCAAATACAATTGATGTTCCCAACAGGGATGGCCAGCTGACAGCCCAGGGCACAGAACACTGTCCAACCAATCTGCTTGCACGGTTTTGGATGCATTTGTATGTGCACAGGGACAGGAAGATAAAGGTGCTCCAAGTACAGCACAGCTTAACAAGCTGGATGCAGTGTATGTGATTACCCACACACAGGCTGGTCATTTCTATTCCAAATAAATGGCCAGAAATAATCAGACCACAAGGACAGAACATTTTCTTAAATACAAATCCAATAGAAACTTTTGTGAGACATCAGAAAACCACATAACTTTTTCCTAGTGCCATTATTTTCTTCTAACTATGAAAGGCTGTTACCAACTTCAGGTTGAACATTAGGTGTCTTGTAAGCCCTCTTGGAAAAGCATGATGCATTTTGGATAATAGGATAAACTTACGAAATCAGAACATTTTTAAGAACGCTTACAACAAGTCTGAATTTAAGCCAAAATACAGAGCTGATACTACATCTTACTATAGAAAATGTAGGTTAAGGCAGCTAACAGAATTTTTTTTTCTCCCCTACCACACTAAACTGGGGCCAAAGGGGAAAACTTAGCTTGAGAAGGTTCACTCTTCAGGCCACGTACAACATCAGGCCAGCCACAGCCTCACTGACTCCATGCTTGCTACAAGGTGCCAGTGAGACAATGAGATAAAAGTGTAGAAAGGTTACTTAAAAAATTACTTAGGAAATCTAGCAAGATTTCTTTTATCTCCAAGTGTTCAGCACCTGTGAGATGTTATGTTCTATCATGCAGATCAGCACAGAAAGAGGGTTTATTTTTTTAAGTAGTTGCTATTCATCAAGTCAATTAGGCATCTGCAATTAGAACCCCTATAAAGTGTGCTTTAATGCTGCTCCACACCCATCGGAAGGAATGAAGCTGCACAACAATGCATCTCCTGTATGAACAGGTAGTCTGTTCAGCAAGTATTTAGGATTGTAACTTTGGCAACCTGAGCCACCAATTGAAGAGGCAGGGCTCAAAAGGCCCACTACTGTGCTACAGGTAACACTATCTCCCCTCTCACCTGAATTCAGGAGGAACTAAACTAGTTACTTAAAGGCTGCATTTTTTCTTAGTTCAGTGACTGCAGTGAGAAGGCAGGAAACCAGTCTGTTACATTTATCCAAGAGCATTGAATTACTACATCTGGTATAATCTCTTCCTTCTGCTTTTCCAGGGCATTGCGAGTTTTTACATATACTCATTCCAGGAGCTTTGCTTTTTTGGCTTTCCTTATTTAACACTCTAGTGAGTATATAAACCTATGTGGAATGGCACTATGTAATTTCCCAATTCAATTTTATCTTTCACACAGTATTTCTATGGAATAGACAAGCTGCAGTCTATATAAATCTACATTACCTAAAGCTTCTATGAGCATTAATAAAAGGCACATTATCCCCATTAAAGTGATGGAGATCTTCTTTAAACTGTCATTAGCCAGATTAGTTAAACACATAACACTATTTTATGAACCTTGCTACTTGATTAGACTACATGTAACGTTTCCATTAATGGCTATGACAATTTCTGTTCTGGTGAATTTTCAAATGCATTAAATGCATTTTCCTAAAACTGAGAGTGCCTGGGAAAACTGCAGAATCTTTATCACTAATGTTTTCTTGAAACAGGTTGGACAAGCTTCTGTCAGCAATGACACAAACATAATCCTACCTTAAGGGTATAGAGATGGACTAGATGACCTTCTAAAACCCCTTCTAGCTTCATTTTCTATAATTATTTACTTTTGAGGAACTTCCAGCTATTTCCTTTCCTACCGCAATCTATCAACGAGATTCCTTTCTTCGCAGTTTTCTCTGCATCTCTGACTACAGTTTTTTCTCTATTGATATCCTCTGCTTTTCAGAGGTAAGGAATAATTGGAAAAAATAGGTTATTTCTTGTACATGAAACTCTGCTCATACTTCTATGCTGAAATATATATATATATACATAAAAATATATTTTTAAGTACAGAGCTTTAGACTTGAATTAATCCTCAGAAACCATCTTGATAAGATCCATATGCAGCAAGTATCTATATAATTATTGAGCCAGAGGTAAGAATTAAAACCTGTAGAAATAAGTCGCTTTATAAAAAGCATTATTAAATTCCTTTCAATTTTGTGAGCACTGTGAAAGTATCCCACACATTCTACAGATAGGAAATAAAAGCAAATATAGTTTTAATCACAATTATTCTGAGCTGCTGAGCACTTCTGAACTCTAAGAAAAGTCAACTGACACTGACCATGCCCAGCATATTTGGAAACTGGGTTGTAAGTATTCTACCAATTCTCTCATAATGAATTAGAGCTGAACGACAGCTGTTTTCTCTGAAGAGGGACAAAATTTGGAATTTTTTGCAAGTCATCAGTTTAAAGGAGTAAGAAGCTGGATTTTTCTTTAGATAACAATGGAAAAAGACACCCTTTACAATATCGTAATATCAAAATTTAATAAAATCCACTTCAAACTGTGTGAGTTTGAAGTATTCTCTAGTCTATATTCTATAGACATAACTTATATAGTATGTCCGACCATTTCAAGTTCATGTGTCATAAATTCCAGTCATGGATTGTTAACAAATAACAAGAACTCCACCATTTCAGTGTTCAGTATGCTGTGCACTGTACACGCCAAAAGATTTTTATTCAGCTACTAACTTTCCCTTAATCCAGCTTCCACCACCTTTAAAATAATTTTTTGCTGACATTTAGATTGGAAACCCATGAGTCAATTTTAATTCTTATTTATAGACTTCAGGAACAAGCAAAGTCCAGGCAAGCCTGTGTTTGATGTTTCTAAAATATCTTCCAGTACCATTTTCTACAAGAGGATCCCCACCTTCTGAAAAAATTAACTATCCTTCAGGCATGTCTTTGATGTTATCATGGAAGACCTAATTTTACCTAACACAGTGCGGTGTGGGACATACTGACAAAGGGCTAGGCATGAAAAAGACTGCCTGGTGGCAAAATTACCTGGCCACACCCAGCATGCATTCTAAAGAGTATCTTGCTTGCATAAAGAAAACCAAAACTTTAAAATCACGTGCTGCACATCCCAAGAAACTAGAGAAAGGGTCACTTAACACAGCTCTCTACATCGGAGCTTTTTGTTTGTTCAGTTGTTCAGACATGCCATGGATTGCCAGATCCCATCCTGTCAGTACTTCCGCATTTATCTGTGGTTGACATCACACCCACTCCAAAAAGAACCATCAATAATTTAAAAAAAGTAAATTTTTGGTGTGTTTTGGAACACAACATAAAATTGTATTTCATATGGTTAACACATACTTTTCTTTGGTGTAACAAAATGCTACTTTCTGGTATATCTTTCCTTTCAGTTGCCAAAATGATAAATGCTTTTTTTTGGTTGGTTGTCGGGGTTGTTTTTTTTTTTGTAATAATTAATAACACGAAGTGTCATAGCCCGGTGCTGCAAATTATTGAATCAAGACTTTCAGTGGGAGGTCTGTCACATCTATACATTATTAAAAAATGCCTCAGTTTTTGAAATGAAGAAGTGATGATATAACTGGACCTAAATGGACAGGCTCCTGAAACAGTTTTGAGGATGGTGGAAACAACCAGGGCCACTGAAATGCTCTGGGTAAAGATCCACCTGAAGCTCTTAACTCACAAAAACTCACCTGCTTTTATTCCAGCCTAATAGAAATACTACTTCATGGATAAGGATGTGCTAATTAGAAGATGTCATCAAATACTGTTCTAATTCCACCCAAAAGAAGGGATCATGTGACTTTAGATTAGCAGAACAAAACATTAACTTCTTATGAAAAGTTTCTAGCAAAAAAATTTATGAACACTACCTGTAAAACAATATTACAATAGCAATAAAGTGCAATAATTCATCTTTCCTGAACTACTGACGAATGAACAGACACTAGCAGTCAATCTGTAGTAAAACTGTTATCACAGATCACAAAATATGATGTAAGAATAAGCATTTATAAAAGCATTATAAATTTCGCTGAGAAAATTTAGAACACTACAAAGCAAAGGAATACTTTTCACTTCAGTAACGTTAATCTGAAGTGGCATTTTGTACAAGTTAAAGAAAATAAACAATGCAAATTGTTTTAATAATCTGAAGTAACTAAAGTCAAAGACAGAAGAAAAAAAATTCATAGAATTCAGAAACTTTGAATCACAATCCATTAAAAGTAAAGTACCATTTAAATATTTTCTAATCAAGCACAAAATCCATGTAATGTGGTGTTACTTTTTCTTCACTGACCTAGCAAATCATTTATACTTGTTGCTAGCTTAATCCTGTTATACCAAGCTTAGGTGGTCTATCTGTAAGGATCATTTGTAATCATCCAATCAACTTTCTGCATAATTTAAGACACTACAAATCTATTTAGTTCCACGCAGAGTATCTAGGTTCAAAGTCTTCCTGTGGCAAGTGACAAACACAAACTTTAACCTGACAAGCCCAAACTTAAACGATTTACCTTGTACTTCTTTATCATGACATTCTTTTAGTTTGGACCACAATTCCTTGAAGAAATCTCCTGAAGGTTCTGCAGAACTAGGGCTCCCACAGCTTCCTCCAGATGCATTCATCTTGCTTTTTTCTGCTCCTAGCTTTCTTGACTTATTTGCAGCACTGGATCTCTCTCAAACTTTGTATTTTAAATTACATAGTTATGAAGCTGTTCCTGAAGACAGGTGTATACCTGTAACAACAAAATAACAACACTTATGTTTGCATGTATCAGAGTATAACTTGTAGCCATGGATCAAATACAAAGTTTACTGTCTATCCTTATATTATATATACTTATATACTTTTATACTGACAGTCACCCTGAAGGTGTGGATGATGCTAAGTATTTTGCTGCAAGGAATTACAAACTAACAGAATTTCCCTCCCCTTAAAAAGGTATCAAGTTAAAATTAGATTAAGATAATTAGGAGTCTTTATGCTTTTCCTATGTAAAGATACAGTTAAACAGAACTCCTGTTTTACAAAAGTAACCCAAATCTGTGAGCCAGAATTTGGCTGTCAGCAAAAGCATTTGTCAAAGTTTTATCAGAGATGTATTTCTGTATACACATCCTTTACATAAACATGTATTCAAATGGCACCCTTTTGCAAAGAAAAGCTCACATCCCCTTGAAGTCTTCCTAATTCTACAGTGAAATGATTCCCACTCCCTGATAAAAAGAAAATTAGGGAGTAATCTCAAAATTTATATATCTCCAAAACATTAATATTTGAGGAGAGCTATCAAAGTTAGATAGCTCTGTCTTAAAAGCCTGACTGCCTACACAGCTCAAGATAGTCTTACCCACAATTCTATGTGTTTTGAAGGGTTTCTTAGCACAGATGGTGCCCTCAGGTAAACTTCAGGGGAAGCATGGTACTCAAATCTGGATCTGAGCCAAGGTAAGATTCAATTCTATTGGCACTGGGTATCCAATATTGAAATATTACTATAATTTCTGTCCTTCAGTTCCCTGTGTGTGGAACTGGCTATTCTAAGTTTTCACAATTTTTATGTAGTCAATTTTAAACAAACACTTTTGAGCAGACACTGTGTTATTACAAGGTAGTATGACTCTGCAATATAAAATACAATAAGAAAAAAAAAATCTTAGGTATTTTGTACTCTTCCTAAATTAACAGCCTGAGCAAGCAAACCACTATGTCTATATAGACAAATAAAAGGAGCAATCTGCACCCAAATTTTTGAGGCACAAGTTACAGTTGTAGTTCAAAAAATACAAGGTCTACAATTAGTCAAGAAGCTGCATTTCCTTCCTTGAGAGCCTTGAAGGAACTTAGGATATCTGGGTGCAGCTACTGGTTCAGCTGGTTCCCTAGATTCAACACAATAAAATGTTCAGGCCAGTGGTCAGTAACCAAGTGTAGGGCCTGAAGGCTTTGGTTCCACTCTCCTTTCTCATATTTCTGTGCATAATCTTTCAGTCTGGCTGTCTTTAAAATGGAATAAAAATAAGGGAAAAAATCATTATTCTCAATAACACAGAAACACTTGAACTGTACATTTTCTATAGTAAAAGGATACTTAGATGCTAAAGTAATGCTTGAACATGCTCTGTCCATAGAAAGCTCAGAGCCTATTTCAGTATTTGGTTTCAAGCTAGCAAATGTTACCTTCAGGGAAGTCCTTAATAGAAAAAAAAATTACCTTTTCAAATTAGCAATGACTACAATTCTTTGGTGGAAGAAACAGTAATCTGCTTGCATCTTTGCAGCTGAAATGCTCGACTTTGTGTGCAGCCACATTAAGCCATCTCACAATGCTGCTTTGTGGGACCCATTGCCTAGTGACATTAGGAATGTCTTTCAAACTCTTGTTTTTCCACCTTCAATAACAGATATTTCAGTATCAATCTTTTTCCTCTATCAAGCGCTAGGGCAGTGAAACCCACAAACCTGCTTTCACTTACTGTTTTAGAGTTGAGTGTGTCAGATGAATCATTTCCAAGAAAAGGTCATCTGACTCTAGACAGTAAGTGCTGTCCCTAGTGCTTGTTTTGGTTTTGTTGTTTTGTTTTTTTTTTCCCCAAGATGACTTTGACCAAAAAAAAGCACAAAACTTGCTCAGAGTTTCTGCAGATGATTAGTATGTCGACTAAATACAAACAGAGAAAAAAAAGAGCAATGCATTTTCCCAAGCTTAACTTGCTTCAAGATCCCAAAATTATACATTGCTTCCTACAGGTGTTCAACCTGCCTTAAAATACAGGGCCCCCAACAACTGTTTAAGTCGAGGCTTTGACAGGCCTGGGCAGATACACAGGTGTAAAAGTGATGGCTTAGTCTCCAGCCCTAAGAAAGGGCTTTCCAGTCCTTCGGGGAAAAAAAACCACCTGAGCTGGATGTACAGACGCTTGCAGGCACCGACAGGACGGGAAGCTGCCTGAGGGGGGCTGGAAGCACCACGCCAGCTCCTCTCCCGGATATCCTGCCGACTGACGCTCTCACAGAACCACTTAAATACGTCCATTTCCCTCTTCTTCCACACAACATCTCCCTCCGGCACCGTAAGGCTCTGCAGGGCTTCACGAGTGATTGCCTCCAGCAATGCCGCAGCACCGACGGCGCGCCGAGGCTGCTTATCCGTGTTTACACCTCTCCGCCGGGAACACGCCGCCTCTCCGGGATTCTGGGGAGCACACGGCGCCCCGACCCCCACCAGAAACCCTGAGCACCGGGCTGCTCTTACAAACTCAACTCTCCTCTACCTCCCGGCGGTGAACTTTATTCTCCTTTCCCTCCTGCACGAATACCGCACAGAAAACTCACTCGAGAGACACGCCGGGATGCTCCGGGAAATCCTGCCGTGGGAGCTTCCCGCCAGGCTTGGGGCACGCCCAGCAGCCGGGACGGCCGGGGAGGGGTCGGGCATGTCCCACACGCCCCTTCCCGGGGCAGGCGGGGCAGTGCTGGCAGCGCAGCCGGCGGGGGCCCCGTGCCCGGCGGGGCTCTGTTGGGCCCGTCCCTCGGGCGGAGCGGGAGCGGCGCGCGCGCCGTTACCTGGTTGGCTCCGGCGGCTCCGCGCGCGAGCGGCGGGAAAATAGGAAAAGCTGGAGCGAGCGCCTTCCCTGCCCGGGGGAGGGGGGAGGGGGCCGGGGCCCGGGCAGCTCTCGCGAGGCGCCCGCGCTGCTCTCGCGAGAGAGTGGGGCCGTGAGGGTCTGCCCTGCCCCCGCCCTCCGCCGCGGCGGGGAGGAGGCGAGAGGGGCGGGCTTGTGCGAGAAGTGGCACAGAATCACGGGATCAGTTAGGTTGGAAGAGATCTCGCAGAGCATCGAGTCCAACCTATGACCCAGCACCACCATGTCAACTAGACCATGGCACTAAGTGCCACGTTCAGTCTTTCCTGAGACGCTTCCAGGGACGGTGACTTAACCGTCTCTCTGGGCAGTCCATTCCAATGTCAGATCACACTTTCTGTGAAGAAATTCCTCCTGATGCCCTAAACTAAACTTCCGCTGGCACAACCTGAGGCCATTTCTTCTCATTCTGTCACTTGCTACTTGGGAGAAGAGCCCAACCCCCACCTGGCTTCAACCTCCTTTCAGGCACTTGTAAAGAGGGATGAAGTCACCCCTGAGCCTCCTCTTCTCCAGGCTAAACAGCCCCAGCTCCCTCAGCCTCTCCTCACAAGCCTTGTGCTCCAGACCCTTCACCACCTCTGTTGGCCTTCTCTGGATGTGCTCCAGCACCTCAATATTCTTCCTGGCCCAGAACTGAACATAGCACTCAAGGGGTGGCTTCACCAGTGCCTGGTGGTCCAGATGGCCGGACTACTTCTGGTAGAAGCCAGGATGCCATTGGTCTTTCTGGCCACCTGGGCACAGTGCTGGCTCATGTTCATCCATCAAGGTCATCAGGCATTGTCCCAGCCCTTTCCTCGTGTGGCCCAGTGCTTGGGGTTTCCACAGAGAGCCACCAGAAGAAAGCCAAGGGGACAAGCCAGGATTTTTTAATGCTGATTACTGGGGTTTACACACAGATGTATCTGCAGTGCTTCCCCCTGCCTTCTTGATCGGCACGATTTCTGTGGGTTGTCATTTTAGCACACAGCAGAACAGCCTAGGGCATATTTTGATGTTCTATGTGAGTATGAAAACAGGTAGGCTCATATAATTATTATGGCATGAGGCAGCTGAACTTTGGTGTCACTTCTTGCAACATAATTTTTCCCCCCAAATTGTAGATCAATGTTTCTTCATTCCTTGGAACCAACCCTGCTGTCTGCAATAATAAAATAATAAACCGCTTGATTTTAAGTTTGTAGTTCTTAGTGGTGAAATAGAAACAGAATACACCTTCTCACTATTACTGCTCTGCCTTCACATGATTCCACTGGACCATTTGGATGTGTATAGGGACACCCACAGAGACAGCTTAGTTGCATGACTAGAAGGCACAGTGGTGATCAGTTTGCAAGGGCCAGTGCTGCAAACACATACTTTCTAGATTGTTAATAGCAGTATCTAAAAAGTTATGGTTTCAGGTATTTAATAATTATTAGCAGCTGTTCCATCTTACTCTTTTTACATATTCAAATCACTCAGATCTCCAGAAAGTGTCATAGATATGGAACTACAGCATAAATAAGACTGGATCTGAAATACCGTTTCAACATTTTTGAAGTATTTTGAAATACTGTCAGACAGAAGTCCAAGATGACCTGTGATTAAGCAGACTTGAAATGCATTGTTCACCTTTGTTGAAAATACTCTTGGTTTCCCATAAAGTACTCACCATGAATCCAGAAGTATTTTGAAAAAATCTTGTAGTTAACTTTTCTGCTTCTTCCTCACAGTTGTTTAACCACCTGGTTTTCAACTAAGATAAACTAAATGTGGTATTCAGGAGCTCAACAGGAGGTTGCTTATATTGTAAGTTTGATCCATTATCCTATCAGTACACATATGGTAGAACTAAAATAATAGGTTGTGATAGACACTCCAGTCTTCCTAAATAATGCTTGTTGGCAGCTTTTCATTCTACTTTTGAAGCTTCTATAGTCTAAAAATTTGCGAAGTAGGCAAGTATTCATTTCCTCGGATTAAAGAGAAACGGATGTCTTAAATATATGCACAGATCTGATAAGTAGCAATAAAATAGCCCTCTTACTGATTGATGAGATATTTTACCATAAACTGTACCTTTCTTTCTATTTATAGGAGGCACTCTGGAAAATAATTATGTCATCCCTTTTATTTCCCAATAAAATGTGTGAGCAGTTTGTTCTCATATTCTCTCACGTTGAACTTTACAGCAACGTAAATCCACTGACTTCTACAGTGTTATTCTTATCTACTCAACAGTAAGTGATAATGGATTAAGACTAACGGTTGAACTTTACTCTTATCTCCCTTCCAGATTTGTTTGATTTTATGTATTCCATAATCACACACTGGCTCACTGAACATACTAGAAAATTACTGAAGTCTGATATTCCAGATTCATTTATACTGGATGTCTTAAGCTGACTCGTCTGACTGGAACTGCATCTCGTTCACCTCATAAGAGTAAACACACACCTAGACAATAAAACTGTGGGAAAAACGCTTCACTGTTGTTGAGCTTGAACAGATACAAAACTTCCTGTGGTGTCATGGCTCGTGTCCAGATTTCAAAATAACCCTTAATATGGCACATTAAACTAGGTGACAGAATACTTATCCATGAGCAGTTCTGATAAAAAGGAAATCTAATTTTATCGTAGCCCATTTTTAGACCTGTCAGGTCTGAAATGTTTAATCTTATGAGAGTATGTGGAGCTGCTGATTTTCAGTCACAGTTTAGTGGTAATGCCTTTCTTCTTGATGACTGGACAATTTACCAGCAAATCAACTAATGACTGAATTTCTATTGTAAGAGTAGTGCAGTGTTGCATGACAGATAAAATAAAAAATTGCCTTTTATTCACACACACACACTCCCCTTTTTGAGGGTAGTGCAGAGGCTGCATCAGTGTTTCAAACCATTCAGGTAGCAGCAGGTGACCTAGCTCACTGCATATGCATACAGAGTAGGGCTAAAAGAGGTTAGCAGAAGGCTTACTTTTTTTTTTTTTTTTTTGCTTCTATTACTTCAAATTTAGATGTAAAGATTAAAACCAGCTTTGAATTAAAATGGGAAGTCCAATTTAAATTTTATATGCTATAAGCACAGTGATAACTATTCCACTCTTTGCCTGTATGTATATATACATATGTATATATAATAGTGAGGTCCTTTTTTATTTTCATGAGGTTGAATGGATTGCACATACACATGCGTGGCCAGTGTGTTCACAACCTCGACTTGCAGGTTTGTAACTGAGGGATAAATATAATGTTTAACTCTCTAGTCATACTCATTTAATGAACTTCATGTTGCAGTTGCCAATGAGGATATCAAAGGAGCCCAACTTCAGATGCAGCATATAAGAGCATGTGGCACAGTTCAGCTGCTGCCTACATGGGATTTGAACCAGGAGTGTAGGAACTGGCAGTCCTCTGAATGGCATGATTTCTTACAGCTGGGAGGGCACACAGAGAAGACTGCTGTCTGGCACAGGTAGTTGCTTTCTCTGGAAAAATAGGGAGGAGCCACTCCATCACCCCCACTAGCTGAATTTGATGCTTCTCAAGCTGCTTGCGTAGCCACTTTTGAAAATGAGCCAAGATCAAATTCCCTGATGCCAGTAACACTATTGACTTTAAGGAACCCTCTTCTTTGAAGTGCTTTTACTGCTCCTCATCTGTAGTCAGAAAAAGGCAGGGCTTATTCAACTTAAACTCTCAGATCTCTTAGAGAGTCTTGATAGAGGGGGAAAAAAAAAGCAACCTGAGGGATGCTGTTGCTGGACCCCAGTCCAGAGTTGCTGGTCTTCAGGTTCTAAGCAGCAGCACCTATTTTTCTCAGCTGCATGTGGAAATGTTTTGCTCCTACTGATGTTTCTCAGGTTAGCATGACTAGTTTGAGTAGTTATGCATATTTATCTCACCTGAAGTAAAAGTTTACAGATCTGTACACAAAATTGTGCACAGTACACAAAATAGTGCACAGTACCTTTTACTGTAGTGAACAACATAAATTCAGGGCCACAAAACAAGCAGAAAAGAAACAATGTATAGGAAATTACATTTTACTTACCATTTGAGAGAAAAAAAATCCCCAGTGGCCCCTGCTCTTCCAGCCCCCTAAAAAAAAGCAGCTGAGGAAAACCCAAATAAAACAGAACACCTAAGCAGGAGAGAGAGAGAGAGGGTGGCAAGCATTATTTGAAAAAACAGTTTATTTAGTTTGAATTTTAAAAATGTGCCGTGTAAAAATCCTAAAGCTTTAGAAATCAAAGCTGTGTTGTAGCATTTTATAGTCTGTACAGGGAGTTCCTGTGCAAACCAGACAGTTCAACCAGCTGTAATTTTTTCTTTGGAAAATGGTTTATTCCTTATAATTTTTCCATACATATTTGATAGCAGAATCAATAGAGTTGATAGGAAAATTAAACTTTTTTCCTGAAAAATGTTATTGCCTTCTGTGAGAATACAAAACTTTCCTTATGTTTTTTTTCTGCTTACCCACACTTTGAAGAAAAATTTTTACACACAGATATAATGCTGCTAATGAGAAGGTAATTTCAATTCATTGATTTTGTTTTTTAAAGTGCTCAGGAGGCCTTTTTCTTGGCAATCTACAAAAGAATAATATTCATTTTAGCATCAACCTGGAAACAGCTGGCAAGTAAACACCTTTATAATTAAAGCTTCCTGTTGTGTGCCTATCATAAAGTCTTACATAATCCTGTATAGATTTATTTGTATCAAGTGGTTTGTATCCACCAATTCTGCCTTTTTTTTTCTCACATCATCAAAGAGAATGGTGATTGTTTCATGCAAAGATAGACAAAATTAAGATTTCCCGGGAGGCAGAAGTAGTTATATGAAGGTTTTCAAAAATGTAGCTACACAAAAAGATTCACATTTACTTAAGTTAAAGAGTTATTTTGTCCTAACAGGCATGACAAAACCTGTCTTCATTCCTTTCTATTCAGCTCAGCAAGTACTTCTTTGCTCCAGTAGTTAATCAGTTACCAGATTCCACAGCTTTTGTTTTCACACTGTTTAATTTTTCTTATTTGACACAGAACCTGTGAATGGATTCAGTCACAGATACAGGTAGAACTTTCAGGTCAGCCTACTCTTTATGATTAGGACTGCTTTTTATTACCATTGCCACCACCGTTACTCATTTCAAACAGGTAAATTTCTAATAATATGTAGAAGGAAAGCAGGAACAATGTACATTTCCTATCTTATTATGAAGCTAATTCTGAATATGTAAATCTAGGCTTAATTAACTTACTTTCTAAAATTGAACAATTAAAAAAGTTCGGCAAGGATTAGTAACTGCACATCTTACTGTAATGGCACTGTCACAGCCTTGTCACAACAGTGCTGTTATGAGACAGGGATTATAAAAACACCATATAAAAGAGAAGACTAATAGGCAATACTTAAATGACTTGCTCAAAATACTAAGTCACTGGCAGTGGAGTTTCTGTATCTCACTCCCATGCTACATTCATTGAACTGTCTCTCCAGTAAATACTCTTGCAGAGGTGATGATGTTGAGCTGCACACAGAAGGGTCAAAAAGCTGCAATCACAAAAATCCTGTCAACAAACACCGTAGAGACTGGCAGTACTCAGACACGTTAGGGAGATAGCCATTATACCACTTCAAGCATCAGAGAAATTTTTTGCTTAAGGTTATCTTAAATTAATTTTAAAGAAAGATTTTCAAAACTCACCCTTCTGTTTGAATTGTGAAAAGTTCTGTTCTTGATCGGGGTGATAAATATTTACTATTGACTTCCCCTCCAGCTACAAACCTCAAGTGTAAGTAAGATGAGGAAGCCACTGTGGACCACACTAGAGACTGCCGAGAGGAGATCTGCTGCACCTAAGATATATACAATGTGCAATGGATAACCTAATATGCCTTTCATTTAACTGGCTGGGCAGGTTTCTGCATTCTGGAGAGCATGGAATCATACCAGAATTTGTTGGCATAACAGACCCATCAGACCGGTTCCCGGGGCGCCCAGGAACCTGCCCAACCAGTCTGCATCAAAGGCTGGCCCAACATGCTGCAGCTCAGCTCGGTCGGGGAGGCTTCATACGCGGTGAATTATTCACGCCTCTGTCAGCTCCCAACATACTACTCAGAGAGAATGATGTAGCCTACAGCAAAATAATTTACCGAGGGGTGGGGGAGTGATACATCCTTGTTAAGTGTAGCAAGATCTTATTGTTATAAATTTTCTTTCATTTTATATGCAGATGCACTGGGCTAGAGGTCTTGCCCAGCATAAGTGCAAGGCGAAAAAGGAAAGAAAATACCTTTTTTTCTATAACACTAACCATACAGACCTATTATAACCAAATAACACCAAATTTTTAGTGTGACCGGGTAAAAACCCCTGAAATTATGCACCAAGTTTTATTTGTATATATACCTATTGTATGCCTAGGATTCAGCATAACTTTGTTACCACATGAGAGACGAGACACTAGGAGCTTGCATGTGGAATATCCACCTTGTGACTTTGGTGGAGACCTAGGTCTGTGCAAGCCCACCCTGAATTATTGCATAGCATATTTCAAAGTGAAACAGGTCAGAGAATATATCATGTATGCAGCATGCTTCCATAACTGTGGGGAACTACAGCTGCTGCCCTGTTACAATATCACATGGGCTGCCACAGCAGCTGCGCTGCTGCTTGTTCATGGCTGCAGGGCAAGAATACTTGCACTGCAGTCCTGCATATTGCATAGTTATTCAGGCTGTAGGCAGAGATCAGGATATGCCCCGACAGAAGCCTGCATCTGTGTAAACTTACTACTTTTTCTTTTTTCTCCCAGATACAAATATAGTCCATAATTTTCAGATCTCCTGCTGTGATTGTCAGAGATGTCAAGTAAAATCAGTAAGAGCTGTAAAAGTCTAACACTTCTGGAAATGTGATCATGAGTACATACAATTAGTCTGCTAAACCTTTGCTTATTTTTTATTTAGGCACCTAAATTTAAACACTCAGACTTGAAAAAATTTGCTGTATTAGATGCTGTCAAAGGCTCTGAGTAACTGCAGAAAGCTGTGTTTTTTCATAAAATGATCCCACAGTGGTATAATTTATCATTTTTTAGATCGTCTATTCTTACTTACCCATTTTAATAATAGTTAGAAGACGACTAGTGATCAGAACAGGAAGCTACCATCAAATTCAACCAGCCTTCTGTAGCATGGGCAGTATTTCCATCATTAACCAGAATATGAAAAAGTAGACATGCTGATATTTGAATATACTCAGATTATTTTACTACAGGGAAGTAACCCTTCCTATAAGATGACATCTTACGACAGCCTTGAAAGGAAGGCTCTTTTCTGAAGAAGGCAACTAACTAGGCCGAAGTGACAGATGTAAGCTGTTTGTGCTTGTAGTCACACAACCTTAGGCTATGATTTCATACAGCTAAGCAGGGCTGGGCTTGGTCAGTACTTGGATAAATGATTTACAGAAACTCTGCTGCAGGAAGTGGTTTTGGTGATTCAGTAGGTTTTACGGAATAATTGGGCACTAGTGCCAACTGGAGACATTGGGTTCTGGATATGCCACAGTCTTGATGCCTTATATTGAAGTTTTTAAGCACTCCAAAGCCCTTTCCACAAGGACTACATCTTGAAATGTAAATCCCTGTCCAATGTGAATGAGCTGTGTTTGCCTACAGTTTGTTTTTATGAGTGTCACATAATTGGATAAACTGTGTAACTGATTAACACACGTAAATTACCACCCAAAATAGCTGTAAGGCTGTACAACATGGAAAAGATTCTGCTTGCATAATAGCCTTAAGGAGGGCTGATGTGCTTCAAAGTTGGTCTACTGCCAGATGTGTCAGCTGGTCTCATAAAAGATACTGTCTGAAATTTTACTTTCTTCATTCTGAGTGCATTGTTAAAACAGGAGTCTTACAGTGAACCTGATGGTGGGCCTTTAAAAGACATTGTGCTTGCCATTTAACTTTTTACTGGAGTCTGAAAAGTATAGGGATAAAAGGAATCTTTACGATGTCTTCCTTTGACTTGGGAGCTTAAAGGAGACTCTTGCTCCTCCCAAACCAAAACCACCATGTACACACCTCAGAGATACAGCAGGGGCTTCTCACCAGTTGGGACTTCTCATACTGAGAGGGTTGATTCATTAAGTTAGGCCTTTATATTCACTTCCGCCAATAACAGGAATTTAATTTTTCGTAAGTAAAAGGGTAAAGGTATAGGACAAAGAAGTTATTGTATGTATCAGTACATTCTTGGATAAACATCACTTGACTCTTGTTTCAGGCCTGTAACTCATGGCTGTTCTATAAGTACTTTTACCACAGACATAAATTTTGTAGTATTAGGCTGGCTTGGAGTTCTCTGTGAGAGAGATTGCTTTTCTTCCTGAAGAAGGCAGTATAATTATCTGAAGTACCAAATCCTCTCTTATTTCAAATATAATTTACAATAAATGAATGTCACAGATGAATTCTCTTTCAAATCAAACCCGTTATTAAATGCTTTTCCAATTGAGAATAAATTGTATGTTGTTTATCATTTCCAGCTTCCATGAAGAAAAGTCACATAATGCTTATGTGAGCTCTAGCAATTTACACAATGATCATATAAAATCTTCTCCAGAAGAGTCTGAGAGGTGCAATTCTGAAAAGTAAGACAATATAAATGGTGCAGGCTTCAACTTGTTCTTATACTGAAGGTATGCACAAACATTCATGTCTACAAGTATTCATTACAGAGAGTTTACAACATACCTCCCCGTAGCTATCAAAAGCTGCTCAGTTCTTTCACAAGCAAATTCAGATAACACACATGCCCCCACCCCCTATCAGAGTTAGGTAATACCTCTTTCCCCTTGACTAGATGTATAGCAGTGTAAGGACAGAAGACTGTTGGTTCATAAAGGCACATTGAAAAAGAGGCCAAGTCCTACTTTGGATAATGAACAGAGGTAGCAGCAGTTGATTTCTGACCTAGAGGCTAACTAGAGAAAAATTACTTCAAGAGAACCAAAGGATGCAACCTAAAGCATTTTCTGAAGCTTCTCTGAGCAAGAGCATATTTAGAACTTGTTGCAACCAATTTGTTGGTGACAACAGCTTCTCATCGACCTTGTCTGAGACAGCAGGACTGGACATTGGCAGGATATAAAAAACAAATTACAAGAGAACTATCATTATTCTCACTGCAAGAGTAAGGCTGATATAAAAGCTTGGCTATTTTCCTCTGAGAGGAAAAAGCCTTAAAATGTTATTATTTTTGGTGTCAGACTAACTCTTTCTCCACCGTTCTTGAGACTGTCTTTAACAGTTGGTCCAATTTAGTAATTCAAGAAGGATAATCAGTTTTGTGAACTTCTGGGTATAGAGAGGTCTCACTGTGGGCTGTAATACTACAGGAATGTTGTGAGGAAATGTAAGAGAAGAACTAATTCATAGGAAATTCCAGCATTCTCTTCCATTTGGAAAGGAAGAGGGGAAAAAAGGAAATGCAATGATAAAGTAACTGAAGCACCTGATACCATTACACTGGAATGATTATTCTGGAATGAAATTGCACAAATTGCTGGAACCTTCATTTTTGCCAACTTCAATGTGTAGGGGTACAATTTCCAGCACTTTCTCATATGAAGAGTGATTTGTTGTTACTTTTTTTCGAAAAGGCTGCCACAGGTTAAAGTATCCCTTGTCACTGGATTTTCTTCTTCTCTATTTGCTTGTATTTGACCAGGTTTGAATTATTATTATTATAAAGCACTGCATTTTATCCTCTTACAGACATTTAGGAACACTTTGCCTTTTTTTAAAATGAAGATTACTCTTTACAGAAGAGTTAGCATTTGCTATAAAGAGAGTTATAAAGCAGGAACCAGAAATGGCATTGCTGTCATTGTTTGGGGGTCTGAATAATAAATATTTTTCTGTTATTTGTCTTCTTTTCAGATGATATGGTATTAAGCAACAGGCTTCCTACATGGAAGCACGGGATATCATGGACCTCACAGTTATCTTTTCAGATACTGAAATTAGATGTTTTAGTTCCCTATTTTGTCATCTACATCTTTAGTTATTTTAAATATGAGAACTACTTTCCCACCCCTTAGCTTGTACTTATGGCTTCTTCTTCAGTTCTTGGTCAAAGACCTTGGAAAATCGAAGAAGACTGTCTACTACTCATTTATCTGCTGTTTTACTAATACACTTCATAGTTTTATTAAGGAGCTACAGTTTTCTATTGCAGGGCACTTGCTGAAATGTTGTTAGCATCAGGTTTCTCTTTGTGTTTCATATTGCAAAATGTAGTAATAGTTTAAATCAAGCTGTTACTGAGGAAAGAATCACTAAAATTTTCACTAGATCTGTTTTTTTTAAAAAAAAAAATTTATTTGTTGTTTTCTGGTTCTTTGAGAATTAGTGCTTCTACAGCTAAATGACAGTAGTTTGTCAAGGGCTACTGATGTGTATCTAGAATATATAGAACAAGACCAGTCTTGCTTCATCAGTGTGTCTACAAAATAGCTTTATAATCAATTTTGGAAGCTACAACATATTGAAATTACAAGGCACTATGAGAAGGGGTCTGAATCGGAAGTTAACTGCTGTTGTTTCAAAAACCACCTCTTTCAGAACAATCAAGTAACCTATAGAAAACCTAAGGAAACTGATATTTATATAGCTCCTATACCTGATTCCTCAACAATGTTCTGTGTATCTTGGGAATATCCATAACTAAAAAGAAGTTGGTATTGTCTAATATTTCTTTTATTTGCTTTTTGAGTAGAATCACCTAATAGTTTGGGTTCATCTTGTTCATCTTGTTCCAACTGCTCTGCCATGGGCAGGGACACCTTCCACTAGACCAGGTTAATCAGAGCCCCATCCAACCTGGCCTTCAACACCTCTAGGGATAGGGAGTCCAGAAACTCTCTGGGTAGCCTGTTCCAGTGCCTCACCCTCACTAAAGAATTTCTCCCTAATATCTAATGTAAACCTACCCTCCTTCAGCTTAATGCCATTCCCTCTTGTCCTATCACTGCATGCCCTTGTTGAAAGTCTCTCTCCAGCCTTCTTGTAAGCCCCCTGTCCATCTTCCTCTGAGACACACAGCTGGAGCCCAGACATTCACGATTGGTAAAGAGGCTGTCATTCACCTCCTTGATTTATCCAGAGGCCAACTTTGTCATTGTCTCCACATTGTGCCAATGAAAGTGTTTGTGGATTTTCTTAGTGGAGGGCATCAGTGAAATATTCAGCTTTAAAAATTCTATATTTAGGCAAAAGGAACTTTTAAGGCAGAATTATGAAATTAATAAAATAGCAAAGCCCAACATACCCTGTATTAGGATAGTTGGAGTACTGGCAAACCTTGGCAGGGTAGACAAAACTGATGAGCCCATGGGATTTTTTTTTAAATAAAACATCTGTCTCACTTTGAAACACAGCAGAGGTAGCATGTCTGAAGAGACACATACTCAAGCCTTTTTAATATACGAAAGGGCTCAAACTTCTGAGAAATGAACACTTGCACAGTAACCAAGACCTTATTTAATACGATATAAGTGTTCTTAATTTCATGAAGAAACTATCATGGACTGACAGCTAGACTGTAAGTACATTACTGGACTAATTCTAGAAACAACAAAATACATTTTCCTTATTCCAAACTGTTTATGACTGAAGAGATGGGATCAACTGAAAAAAACCCCAAACAAACAAACACAGAAAAGGTAGTTGTGATTTAAAGGTATCTTTTGTGTTAGATTTATCTTCCTCCCTCAGGAAAGCAGTATGGCTAAAACATAAACTCTTCACCTGCACAGGAAAGATGTAAACTTTGAAGTGATTCTTCATTACACAATGCCGGTCAGATTTTGTTTTGCACTGTGTTTACTGTGCTGTGCATAACAACACAGCTTTTTCAGTGCTCTAGTGATCAAAAGAAGAAGTACAATACAGACACAATGTAAGTAGTATTGTTTCTGTAAGTACTTATGAACTTCTGAAAACTCCAAGGGAAGTGGTAATTTGCCTTAAGGAAAGTGTATTTTTTGTGGTGCTTCCATAAGCTCCTGACAGAAGGCAGGGTTGTTAGGACTGATGGCTCAGGCCACCTTTATTCCAAGCCTCCACCTGAGGCAAGGCCAGCATCCAGCAGATAGCTCACGGCTGAGTCATGCTGTCTGAGAAAACAGATACTACAGGATTTCAGTGTAGTGGAGTTTTTCGGATGATTCATGGAAGCTAGACCAAATTAATTTGCAGCCACTTATACTGACTATGTCAGCTAAGCTAAGTCAGGACGTCTGGTTTTGACTGTGGATTTCAGTGATTAGACAACTTTTTGAATTTGCTCAGTGCAATCAGTTTAAAATCTCATCTTTCATCAGTGTGTCTGACATGGGAAGATTAGAGAGAAGTAAGCTAAAGCATGAATTTGCAGCACTCTGGCTACTTCGCCCTATTCCCTTCCAAACAAACCCTTGTATTAAGTGTAAGTATATGCTACTGTCAAAGTGGACCAACTAGTGAGCCCTGATGGCATTCCCTAGACTTCTTGGCAGTGGTTACCTTGTATAGTTGGGACTTAAGTTAATCTACTGGAGTTTACTCGTGTCTCGCATGTGAGATTCCTTTGTATTCTTCCATGATTAGTTCAAAGTGGGCAGAAATGTCAGTAAGCCTGACCTGGAGCATCTCGTCTAACCTGGTGCTTGTACTGGTAATGTGTGTAGGTTAATTGGGTGCTATGTAATTCAGGTATCCACCCTTTTTGCAAGTTGTCCCAGTATGTTCTTCTTTAGGAAATAAATCACGTTTTAAGAGATGCTTTTTTGAAAGTAAAATGATTGGAATTTGTTCTGGAGTTAAAAAAACCTCTACTTGTTCAGTGTAGAGGCCTTGAGTATCTCTATTTGTAAATCAGCAATGTGGTTTTCTTTCTAGAAATGTAAAATCAGAACACAGTGGTGAAACCATTCATTTTTTGGCTCAACACTGAGAAAAATGCACCCTCTGAAATTAACGCAACCACATTTATGAGATGTGCCTCCCCCCCACCCCTGTGTGCGCCCCAAAAATCTACTTCTAGCTAGAGCTAACAGGGTAACAACCATCACTTTCAGCTGGCCCAAATACAGACTCTCCACCTACCTACTTATAACTGGGCTGACTCATACACAGTTGAGACCAGACAGTATGCTGTGTAAAATGGCAGCAAATAAGAACCTAAAAGACAGCAAAGAATACTGTTTAACAAACCCTGTTTGAATTCAGTGAATGAAAATGTGTGAACTAAATGAAAATCTGAGAGAACACCTTCCCCCACCCCAGCAGTATAAAGTATGTATGGAATAGTGAACAAACAGTGTATATGTACCTACAATCGTATATTTTTTCTGACACTCATGTCTGTAGTTCACTCCTGGCTCCTATCCAAGCAAATACAGGAATATAATTACTTCTAAGAACAAATATCAGGGACTCATATTTGAGTTATGCCTTTAAAAGGCACCGAAACAAAAGTGTAAAGTGTCAAACCACATCTAAGGTGTTGATCTAGGCTCTGCTACCATTTAAGCAGGCTTCCTTTTTATACATTGAGGGATTGTTATTTCATTAAGGAAGTGCACAAAATTATTTTTCATTCCAAAACGGATGATCTCAATGTAGGTGCATGAAGAATTTGTTCTTTTGTGCTTTCTCCTTTTATTGATTTGCTGCTCTTTAGGTTTTGTGTTCTAGGGTTCTTCAGAGGCTTCTCTCCATTTATTCTGCGGGGTCACATAGAACCAAGGCATGAAATGGGTTCCCCTGTTTTATAAACTGGGCTGGCAAGGATCCTGCTGCCTAGATGTCTGTGCTGGAAGGGACAGGGAGTGCTTGTTGTCCATACAGGCAGTTGCTGCATCCCCTGCACAGCCAGCTATCCAGTTGTTTCACAGTAAAAGGCCAGCAAAATAGATAAACAGTGACTATTTTGGGGTAAGAGCAGAGGGGAAGGAGGGATTATATCTCCTTGCAGGAGTGATCTGCTGCTTTTACTTTCTTCACTGCAGCAGCAGGGGGTTAAACCCTCAGTTTCCCAATTTTGTCAGCACATGTGAGTTAGTTTATCCTCTTTTTTAAGGTGCCAAGATCCAATGTTCCTTAAGTGCTGAGAAGGGCTGGGACAGCCCAGTGTCAGCCATGCTGTTTTCTAAGAATTCTGCACCCTTATATACTTGCTGCTGAGATGATATCTTTGCTGTTTTTCCAATCGTGTCTGCCTTTGATATTTCAAACACAAAGTAGTACAAGGATTAATGCATACTGGAATGTGCATACTGGAACAAGGCCTATTTGTTATAGGAAACTATTGTCACGCGTTGCTGACAATCTGACATAGGCTCGATTGTCTGCATTGCGGCGTAAAAGTTACCTTTGAGGAAATACAAACCATTTATCAGTGGCTAATCTCCAGGTTGTTTTCTTAACATCTGTGAGAAACAATAATTCAGTGACAGAGAAGTTGTTTTCTTGTCATAGGTACTCTACCTGGGTCACCAACAACACCAAGGGGATTTTCCTTAGTAAATATTTTTTTTCTTTTCTACATTATTGCAGTGCTAAGCCAAGGGAATAGCACCAACAAAAGACATTCTGCTCTCAGCCAATTTCCTGGTACATGAGTTGATTTCAACTCGTCCTGGAACTGGCTTAAAAAATGAAAACAGCTGCTTCGGTTTCCCCCTCCCACCTAATTTAAAGTTTCTAGACCATGTTTTCCCCATTGCTGTGAAAAAACATGACAGCTCCAGTGTGCCCTGGCCACATACCACACTGTGTGCTTAAAAACTAGGCAGGATCCGGCCCTGCCTCTGTCATTTAGATCAAAATACCTTTTTTAACATAAAAAGGAATTTATTGGTAGAACAAAAGTCAAGTCATTGAATTGTCTTGCAAAGTTTCCTTTGAAGGACACCAGAATTACTGACAATTCAAATAATCAAAAAAAAAAATTCAGTAAAACCATGGAAGTTCCTGTCTGCCATAGGCATGACATAAAGGTTAGCCTGAGCCCCTGGGGGTGAGTGATATCAGGAGTGATCAAGGGCAGGAAAGTTGGACAGGGTGCTAAGTTTTGTTTTGCTTCAGGCTTAGGACAGCCCTATTGCATTGGAAGCTTGGCATCTTCTCTTTTTCAGCTGGCCTAATGAAATATTCCACCTCTTCTGGATGTGTGGGTTGTAGGGACAGAGGGAATATATACAGCACTGAAAATCCCATTTGAGATTGCAGAGCACACTCCAAAGCACTTGGCTGGTGGGCTGCAGCCTGTACAGCAGCACTGTGTGCTGTGGTTGTTGACAAGTCTTGCTGAGGCCAAGGCTGGAGAAGGCAGAAACTGACACCAGAGGTGAGATTCGGGCTGTGATTAAGGGAAGAAGGAGATGGGAACAGAAAGGATGACAACTGACATAGCAACAGAAGTATGAATCGGAGTACAGGAAGGAATCTGGACTAGAACAAATTTTGGATTTGAGTTTGAGAGCTTTCTTCTATGAAAGTTAATGCCTGCTGCTACTTACTTTAAATATACTCATTCTCAGGGGTTTTTACTGTTACCCACCTGCTTGTGAAGCAGTTCATAAGTACTGGTCAGAGGCAACCTGCATATTCATTTTGTGAAGAGAATTTAATCTTCTTGATGCAGAGGAAGTGATTAGCACCTTTTCTAAGCATATAGTAATCTAGAAACCAGATAATTTCAACATCTGAAAAAGAGTAATGTGAGTGTTTCAAATCATCAGCATAATTTTCAGCAGTATCAATCAAGCAACATGCTTAGAAATCAAGAAAACATCTTTATCCAAGCAACTTTCTCCCATTTCTTTTCTGGTTCAAATTTTCCTCTGATTCAACTTCACAATAAACACCTTATGGCAATTGTTAGGAAGGCTGGAAGAGTTAAATCAGGGTGAATATGGCCCTTTTGTTTGTGCTATCTGTACTTTTTGTACTCTAAAGCCCAGGGTGACACTTGATATTGTACTTAGTCAAAGCCTTTCAAAGGGCACTCTCTGTATCAGATTAATGATGCTCTGAGTTACACAGGCAGCAAATCAACCAAATCAATACACATACAATAGTTCAGGTGGACTTTTTTTTCTTTTTCCCCAAAAGAATGAAGGACTTGCTGTGGCAACACCACCGGAAAGATAGAAATATGTGGGCAGATGGCAGTAGGGCCTCGTTTGGACAAGTGAGCAGCCTGAACTAGTGTCATCTCACCTGGCATGTGACCTGAGAGAATTTGGCTCTGAATTCTTTCTTTTGCATGGCCCTTTGTTCATTGTCTTTCAGCAGTGACTGATGTTTGAAATGCCTATTCTGCTGCTGCTTACGGAGTTTTAGGACCAGAGGAAAACAATCTGAGCTTTGGGGACATTTCAAAAGCAAAAGGACATAGTATCTATCTTGGGAAACAATTTAGTCTGGTGTCTTTAAAAAGTTTTGACACTGAAAACACGGCAGTTGCCTAATTTTGAGCAGCCATTATCTTACTTTTACTTTGAGGGGACACTCAGGTCAGCTGGGACCTCTGGTCTTCCATCAGTGCAGCTAGCAATCTCAATACCTAAGTGCAAATTGGTGTGTGAAATACTTTTTAAAAATCCCGATGCTAGGAGAAAAAAAAAAAAAAAAGAGATAAACCTGCCTATTTTTATGCAAATATTTGGGTCAGAATAGTAGGAAGGACTCAGCCTGAGGACTTCACCTCTGCAAGATCAGACTACAAGCCTTCCAGAGGAATTCCAATGAGATTGTTGTTATAAATGCTAAATTGACTTTTCTCTTTCTTTTCTTCTTTTTTTTTTTTTTAAATTAGGTTACCTGGTTTTATCATGAGGGAAGATCAAAAGACACACAAGCATCATAAAAAAAAGCTAGGAGAAGTTACAAGTAGAGAACCTGGCAAAAGACTGCCAGATGAGTGACCCTGGGGAGGCTGAGCTGGCTTCTGGCTGAGTCTGAGATTCCAGAATTAAACTGAGCAAGTTACATGCACTGGCCTCTTAGGAAAGGCAGATGCATCACAACTGGAACTTTATTTCTGTACTTCTTGTTCCTGTGGAACTGGAAGATGCCTAATAGCAGGAATGCTGTTGCCTCAGATCCCTACTGGAGGAGATGATTACTTACGGCGGAGAGTTTGTGAGGAAAGAAGTTGGCTTCCTATTCAGTAGTACTTTCCCCAATTTGTTACACAGCATGACAAATAGAACAACACTTCCATGATGTTTATATGTTTTATAACACATGTTAGCAGTAGAATCAAGACCAAGTGCCAAGATAGTTAATTAATTCCACTTTCCTGAATTACCCATAAGGTTTTAGTTATGTATGGCAATTGTCTCCTTTAAACTGTTAAGAACACAGAAAGTGGTTATTGCCTGCTTTCTTTCTACCTGCACCATAGCAGGGACAGTGAACCTTGCTGTGTGTGTGCTCCTGTGGTGACACAGTAGTGCCACACACCTTCCTGCTGCCGTTAGAGCCATGACAAGCTGTGCTGGCGGCCTCGCAGTGCTGGGCTGTGCTCCTGCACACAGCTGCCAGCAACTCACTGCCTGAGGAGTTCCCATTCCAGGAGATGAGGCAGAAAAGGGTAAGGCACTAGTGTATCATTATCATAGCTGCAATATGGAGGAGGAGAAAAGATACAGAGAAGTGAAGTCACGGGTCCACAGTTGCCCTGAGAAGCAGGACTCACTGTAAGGAACTGAATTTCCAATGTAATCGATGTCTCCATCCCAGGACTTGCCCACAGAGCTCCCTGTTAAATCATAAAAAAACCTTAGAGATTTCTTTTAGAGTTTAGTTTCCTCATATAGCTAAAACAATACCAGTCCCTGGCCATGCTTGCTCCATGTAAGTTCAAGGGCTCTGGCACTTTGAGCAAACAAGGAAAAACCACGATCAAAGGGCAAAACATGCTGCTCCTTGCTTGGACTTCTAGTTTTGCTCTTTCTGCTGAAGGTGCCTGGTTTCATTTTAATTATCTTAATCTGATTAGCCTTCACTGGACCTGTTTTTTGGTAATGAATCTAAACTTAACACTCTGAGGCTGCAGTGAGATTCTGTAGAGTGATATAGAACCTCCCAACCTGCTTGCATTACAAGCCCTCTGTACAGAAGATGGTGAATTAAGTGCTTCTTGTGCATTTGATGTTTTATGGCAACAAATTGCCAATGTCCTGTGGTGGGTCCTACGGCCCTGATAGAGCTCCCCAAGCCATGTGTGAGGCTCCATTCTATAGAACCAATGTACTTGAGTCTGCTTTGAGCTGCATGATTTGCTTCAGTGGTTCTTTTGTGGGCTCCCTGGCACGCTCTGAGATACGGTCTCTGTCAGTTTACAGGATAAAGATGATGTATCTGGTCCATATTTAAAAGCTAGACCACCATCCGTCCCAGCAATCCATAGTGAGAAGCAAAACCAGAGGACACTGTATGAGCAAATGATGAATTTCAGCTCCTTCCCAGAGAGCTGGGCAGGGAGGAGAGGATGTTCTCCAGATCACAGCTTTCCCTGCTGGTCTGGGAAGCCACAGCAAATGGACATGGTAGAAATCCAGCTCAAAGCTTATAAAGCTGGGGTTCCTGGAGAGGGACATCGCTATAAAAATGCCTGCTCTTAGCCTACTAGGAAAAGAAAATAGTTAATGGTGAAAAATTAGAGTGTTTTTACGATTGCATTTAAAACCAAGGGGAGCCTGTAATGGGCTAAATGGACTACTTAGAGAAAAGCCCACATGTTTTCCTCTTTTTTGTGTGTGTTTTAATTTACTCTGTGTAGCTGCCATTATCCATAAACCAGAACTTACGACTCTGTTACAACAGGAGAAAAGAACACTTTATTGTCTGCTGTTGGCAGATCACCCAAAGTCCCCTCCCAACTTAACAAGCATTAAGCTTCAATAAGACACAAGACACTTCAGAAAAAAAACATCGCCACAAGGCTAATGATGACAACAGCTGCCAGCAAACTTTCCATTGCAAGCAAGTAAAGACTTGAAACAAATTTTAGCTCAAGTTTTGTTTTAGTAGCATCAGTGACATGTCTGTACCGGCAACAGCTCAAATTGCATTCCTTAACACTAGGACTGTAGACCTATCTCCTGGAGTCATTACATTGCAACAGCCGGGTAGTCATGAGTAGAAGTTGTGAAGTCTTTAATGAATCTGACCTTTTTCTTCCTTTATGAAGAGGTATTTATGCCCTAAATGGCCAGTGAGACAAGTTGCTGGAGTCTCATACAGATGAAAATTTCTTCATGCCAAAGAAAGTTAAAGTACCTTTTATGTTTGCAAGAGGGCATGAGAAGGAGGTTGTGGGTCTCAACAAAGCTGGAGAGAAAAGAAATTTGTAATTTTGTTTATTTTTCTGATACTAATTTTCATCTTAGCAAGTCATTTAAAGCCTGGTCCACATCAGTGACCTTACCTACATGAATAAGAGCTTTGTACAGTACGAGTAGGTGAGGTCTGACCTCCCTTCATTTTTACAGTCCATAGTGCAGTGCAAATTTTACTTGTACACCTCTTTCTCCCAACAGGGTGGATCAGGAAGTTGCTCTACATGAAGCTGCTCTGTACAGAAAGCTTTCAAGATAATTAGACGAGAACAACACAAACACCTTGGTAGCAGTCTGAACAATGTAAATACAAGATGGTAGAACACAGGTAGTGAGTACAGATTGGTAGGAAGAAGAGTTCACACTGTCTGTCAGTTGTTGATGCTCTTTCCCTTCCCAGAACAAGTGTTGCCATTTTGCTCAGCATCCTTAAGATCTGCAAAGAAATAATGAACAAAGGTGGGCTGGAAGGCCCTTCTGACATACTGACTGTCTTTTCCATCTTGTGAAAAGAATGATCTTAAAATGGGGACTGTGTTGCTGAGGTGGAGTCAACCATTGGGTAAAAGTGGAACTTACTCAACAAGTCTGCTCCCTGTGCTGCAATCAGGAACATGTCAGTTTTCTGACAAAAGTATATATTTTTTTGCTCTGTGTAAGCTAAGACACAGGCAGAAATTGCATTTGCTGTAAGAAGAATCAGGAAATTCTAGGTCACATAAACTGCATCTCCCTTACTTGGAGGAGCACAATCCAGAAAGCTGCTTGAAACTAAATGCACTCATCTGTGTGTCTGCAGTTCTCATCCTAAAGTACAGTTCATGAGCTTACATATCCTAAAGTGTCTTGCTGCAGACACCAACCTTTTTAGAAGACTCCCATGCTGACTTGACTGCATTGTATTGACCATGTAATTTTGCTGCATGGTGATAAGAGCATATAACTTGACATGAGGTAACGTGGCCTATGGGGTTGGCACACGCTGAATGGGGGCTAAAGAATAGTATGGCTCCAAATCTCTGCTTTGAAACTCCTGCATTTTGGGTGTTAGTACTGAAATTATTTGGACATGAAATGAATTTGAGCTAAGCATGTGCTGGGACACAAGCTTGAAATACAGTCTAAAAGTAACCATGGTGGTGTCCACACCCATGAAGACTATCGTGCAAATCCCGTTACTGAAGGTGTATCGGGGCACAATGATGTGACCTTCTGCTTTTGTTTAGTTATGGTGCAAATACACCGAGTAAAGCACACAGTTACCCCACAAAAATACAATCCTTCTAAGGTGCTTCTACAGAAATGTTTTATATTTGTGGTCATATTGTCAGCAGAATAGCACAGGCAAAAGGATTGTGCTATTAAGGAGATACACTGACTAAAGTAAAGAAAAAAACCCAACTAATTGTAAAAACTGAAGAAAAATATTGGATTTGAGAATTATGCTCAGTATTTTGTATAGAAAACCTGATATTAAAGCTGCAAAGAATTCTTATCTGTATTTCAGGGAATTAATCCTGGTTACTTATATACAAAATGCTTGCCTGTCTGATTATTTAGGATATATTTCTTAATTTCTTTTAGAGCAGAACAACACCAAATTGCTATATTCTTACTTCAAGGCAAAACTCACACATTTAGCCTAAATGAAACCTAAATGAAACTAACTTGGCTTGATTTATCTTTTAGTTATTTTCTATGGGACATGTTGTGTTATTAATTTAGGCAGGACAGTCCTCATTGTTTTCACTGGAGAGTCCTGCTTAAAACATGAACCCACATTACACTGTCCTAATGATGAACTTGGAATAAGTATTCAGATCTGAAGGAAAAGACAATCCGATTTTGGAAATCTGTAAATTTTCTATGCGGCTTGACTTCAAAAAAAGAACATGGAGACAAAGTTCAGTTTGAATTCTGACACTCAGAATTCATTTTTCCAAATGAAGCTCTCTTTCCTGAGAAGTGAGCTTCATTTTGAAAAAAAAAAAAAAAAAAAAGGAAAATAAAAAAAGCAAGGAAAAAAACCCCCCTTGAATTGCATCCTCCCACGAGGACATTTAATTTAATAAAGCACCCTCCTCGGGATTGCTCCACTGTTACTTAGGCGCCTCAGGGGGAGGATTCTTCCTCATGAGGGGGAGGACCTTGGCCAAGCATGAGGGAGACACTAAGGCTGGGTGTTAGGGAGTGGATTTGTCCCTGAGGGCAACATTCCCCTTTCCAAACAGCTGTATGGGTTTCTAATGCAAATTCTGTCTTCATTATGTGTGTGAGAGCATTCATTTTTAGGTTTTAGGTAGGTCAACTGTTTCACACTCCTCTCTGAATTCCCCTGGCTGGTCTGCTTGGTCTGGCAGTTTGCAGAAGTGCCCACCCTCTGTCCTGGTGTATACCTGCTCCCCCCACTCCATCCTTGCCCCCAAGATGTAGGATAATAACAGGGTAAATGAATTGTTGGCAAGTTTTACAAAGGTAATCTGAGTTTTGGCTTTGGTGTGCCAGTGTTGGTAATCCCAGGAAGAACAAGTTAGCCCTTCTGCCTTTCAAGGTGGAGCCAGTGGAGTCCCTTGCCCTGTCTGTAGCCAGGGTCTGGAGTGTTTTACTCATCTGCTACCCCAGCACCAGCCACCCACCAGCTCCCAGGGCCAGAGCTGCTCCTCTTTGTCACACTGGGTTGGCAGTTTCTTGTTCCAGCATCAGTCTACAAAGTAGAAGCAAAAGACAAAATCCTCTATATACCCCTAAAGAAGTGAAAAGGTACTTTCTCTGTCAGCCTCAACATGAGCAAGACTGAAATGAAGCCTCCTCTTGCACCCCTCACTGCCCACTGCCTTTACAGTAGTGCTGAAGCCTTTCAAAATATGAAACAGATGCCTGCTTTTGGGAAGCTCAATGTGTTGTCAACCTGTTGCACCCTGCCTTCAACCCGGCAATGGATGCTGTCCAGGAAATGGCAAAGCAGGATGTAGAGTTTTACATACACAAATAGCACACTCTTCTATCCAGAAGCAATATTCTAGGGATATAAAATAAGTTGTTATTTATTACTAAAGCATTTCAGGCCAAACAAGCTAAAAATGGAGCCAGGGATGAGCAGATTTGAAATAAATTTGCATGGAAGAAAACTCTTACTAGTTGGTCAGCATTCTTGTGTAGCATCTTGAAGGATGATTAGATACTTGCCTGGCTTTGGGAAATATTGTGAAGGACTAGTCCTTTATTGTTGCGCTTTTTGATTTGTTTTTTTAGGTGGTGGGGGGTGGAGGGGAGTTGGAAAAACATATGGATGTGTGATTTTTTTGTTTGATCTTTGTTCTCTTGCCTCCCGTGGCAGTCTCTCTGGTTTGTCTTACCTGTTTGATTGAGTTTTCAAGAGGAAGCCAAGGAACTGTGAAGGAAAGGACATTGAAACTCTCTTACACTCAGCAGCAGGAATGTATCTGGCAGCATATTCATGCGTTTAAGCCAAATTTTGTCTGATTAAATGTTTTTGGCAAAAAATCAGAATTGGTAAGTACATTGCATATTGAGCTCCTTTCCAAAAGTAAAATGAGAAAGGAGGGGAAATACTATCCAGTTCAAAAAAACTCGATGGTACTATGATTTGATATCTAGTTGTGTATATTTATCACAAAATGTGAAAAGTGGTGGTTGCCAGTGTCAGGGTCACATAATCACCCTTTTCAAGAAAAAGTCGGCAATAACGCCAGATGGCGCTTAAAGCCCAAAATAACCCTAAAAGTGCCTTTAACCGCAGGGCTTCCAGTGCCACCTAGTGCCGCTACTCGCCCTGCTGCTTCGGGCAAGTAACATCTCTGGCAGGGAGAGCTGCCAGAATGGCTGACTTCTGGAGGAGCAAGTTCTCTATGCTCTCTCTGTTCCTCCTGTGCAACACATGCAATGATTTCAGATGGGAAGTGTGTCTGGAGGCAATACTACCATCTTTTAATGTTCTGACTCTGTTCCTGCTCTCCTCCTAATGCGTCCCACCCTCACGGACAGTGTACTGGTTTGGGTGCACTTTTTGTTGTTCTCCTGGTATTTTTGACAGCACTGAAATTTGCTGTCAAAAATCATCAGCGCTATCAAAAACCGAAATGTGTCAGTAAAAAGAGGCAGGCTGTGAGAAAGTAAGTATGTCTTTTTCAGTATCCCTTTCACAGTGATTCTTTGCTCACTTACATACCTTCAACAGAGGTTTTGCAAACATTAATGAGTTGTTATTATTATTATTATAGCTATTGCCATTATAATCTGTTTGCTTCCCTTTCTCCCATAACAGTGAAGCAAAGAGAAGGGAATTATTGTAGACAGTAATTTTCAAGGATTCATTTTGAACAACAAATCCTTGGTTCCTTCTGCTTTGCTGCTGAGCTTGCAAATACTTAGTGGCAATCTCTGTTGTTCATCACAGGGGAAAAATTTTAAAGCAAATGAACATCAAAGAAGTAGTGAGAGGAGAAGGATTGTCAGTTTCCACATTACATTATCCTATGTAAAAAAAAAAAAAAAAAAAAGTTGTTTTATCTCTGAATGGATGGGACTTACTCATCTCTCCACAGCTGCCTGCTTTACATAGTCCTTCAGCCTGCCTGAGCATGCATGTTTTCAGAGTGGGATATGTCCTGTCCTGTTATGTCAGCTCCTTTTCTCCTGAAAAAAAAAAAAAAAAAAAAAAAGAAGAGCCGTAACAGTGTCCTTTTCTTGCAGATCTATGATTTTCTGAGCAATGGTTTTCTACATTTGGCTGCTTCATTGCACACTGAACACTTGACATTTCTAACAGAATGAAAATCTTCCTGGGAGTTGAAACAGTTTAATTGCAGTTAGTGAATACAACAGATACTTACAGGCATTGCCTATTAAGTCATTATTTTGCATAGCAACCTGTTGCCTTATGATGTTGTTCCCCCATCTGTGCCAGTTCTCTATTCCTCCCATGGATCACAATAGTTTACCCACAAACAATAGGCAAATATGGGTGTTGTCGTGGTTTTGGGCATCTTTCCCCCTTTCACTGAAGTGTTTGTGGTGTGCTTTGTCTGCGAAGGACACCTGAGCCACCTAGAGGGCTGAGGGTATGGAGCCTTCCCTGGGAGAAGGTCAGTGAAGGAGTGAGAAATAGCCCCCCAGGGCCTCACTGGTTCTCCCTGGGAGAGACACAAGGGACACAGAGAATTGACAGCAGTCCAAGTTTTGAGCGTATAAGAAAATGAGGAAGAAAATTTTTAATTAGCTCGTCTAGAGAAAGCATGCGGGAAATAAGAGTCTTTCTTGCCAACGTGTATTTTTTTAAAACAGAAATGTTCTATTTGATATATAATTAATATACGTTTTTTGGCTGTCAGTGTCACTAGAAAGCGCCAATGCAAGTGTCAGGCCCAAGTTTAGGGGAAGACAGTGATAAACACTGCACTTTTGCTATCTTCAGTGGAATGAGTTCTCAAAATTTAATGCATGCTAAACAGTTGGGGGGGTTAAACACTTCTGTATTGTGAGATCTCTGCTTGAGTATTTTGCTGAGTCGAAGCCTGGGACACATGTGGACACAAACTTGCATGTAAGGCAAGGACACCCAGTAGAGTAGGAGCATGACTAAGAATGTATTCCCTCGAAGACACTTGGAACGGATACTTGTGCCTGCAGTAAAGATTGTCTGATGCTTCCCAGTGAGAAAATGGGGCAGAGTAAGTGGGAACAGATGTGGGGATGGAGAGAGAAGCCAGGGAGAACAAGAACAGCAGTTTTCCAGAAAGAAAATACATTTTTCTTCTGTGATTGAACTGTGCTTTCCCAACTTTCATCTTTCATTTGCTGTCTAACAAATAGCTTTGAATATACTCATTAAAGTTCTGTCTCATCTCCCTCCCATGGTTGGACATAGACAATAGTCTTCTACTGTGTCACCAAATGCTCAAGCAGATTAGGACAATCGTAGGCTGTGCTGTGGATCTAAGTTTTTGGGACCTGATGACTACTCATGAAGTTTTCCAGTACTCCCTCCCTCTTTTTTTTTTTTTCCTTTAATGGAATTGCATGTAAAAACTACATTATTTAGCTTGCAAGTCAAGCACTGCAAAGTAACAAAATATCAGAAATAAGTTGTCTGCGTTACATTAATTTGTCTCTTCCGTGTTCATGACATTTACATGATTTTTTCCCGCAAGGTCCTTAACTGCATAGGGTGGGCTCTATTCTCAGGCCAAATCAAGCCTCTGTCAGTCTCATCTCTGGGAAAATGCAGAGGATGGACCCAAAGCTACAGTCTGGGCCACTGAAAAGCTGCAATTTGCTATAGTAGTTCTGTTAAAATTCAGCTACAAGAGAAATCAGTATTTCTGTAAGGAAAAGCAATCAAATGCTTTCTGGTTTTCATCCTCCTCTTTTTGAAACATATAAAACAATGTGGTTTTGCTTATGCTTTTTGAACAAGGCAGGTGGTGAATTCCCAAGTGGATTGTGTATTGTCTGAACCCTCTGCTGTTTGGTTTGGCTCATAATTAAAATCTTGGGTAAATTATATGGAAAATTTGTGCTGAGTGATTCCTCTTATGGTTTGAGTAGTCCAAATGGATCAAGCAGGGGAAAAGAGATAGGATCTTCCAGTGAGATGAAAGCCATCAAAGCCTATGGAGGTTGACACTGGTACTTGTTGGTTCTTTACAGAGAGCACATGATAAGCAGAGCCTTTGAGGTGTTCCTGTCCAGCAATTGGTTTCAAACCCCCAACAAAAAAGTATGTGAAAGGTTTATATTTTATTCATGATCTTTCTGGGCCACTGGAGTCAAGGAGGTTTAAGTACGTGCTATTTAAAATGTCCCATTTGGTCTTTCCTTGTGAAGATACCAGAAGATGTGGTTGTCTCAGAAAGTATCAAATGCCATAACAGATGCTTTTTAGAGGTTCCTGAATTGAGATCCAAGTGCCACCTGAGATTCATCGGAGAGAGGACTTGCATGCCCAAATGTATGCATGAGGGGCATACTCAGAAACAGAGTCCAACATTGGGATCCCGGGTCTCAAACTTGTAGCAGACTTGCCTTAACTCATTAGATTCCTTCTTCTCAAAGAAAGCTGGATGGAAAAGTCTTGTCAACACAGCCGGGCTGATGACTGAAGCTTTTTGTTTCTGGTGGTTACTTTTGCATCGCTTTGTAAGCTAATGCTGACTTAAGGATTCATATTAAGGACTTTCAAATGTATCCTTAGCTTCCAGCCAGATGCCATGAGTGAACAGTCCCAGAAGAAACTATCTCCTTAGGAAAAAAATGAAGAGAGGGATGAGAAGAATAATTGGTTTTACTGGCTGAGGTAAACCATAGTTGCAATATGCATGACCTCTAGTGCTTTTTCTGGGGAATGTAGCCAAAATCTGTTAGACTCAGTTAATAGTGGAAATTCTTGTGACAGAGAGATATTCTTACAAGTTTGCTAATCCTTCCCCATTGTAACAGTTTGTCTCACCAGAAGAAATACATATTTAAATTCATCAGATGACTTTAATTTTAAAAGCATACACTAAGTTATTGTTTGAGTAGGAAAATAAGACCCTGCTGTCACTTTGTCTTGTCATGGAAGGTCTTTGAGGCCTCATCCACACTCAACAGTAAATTCACATTCACCCTCTGGGTGATCTGGCATAGAGGAGAGCAGAAAGGGCAGTGCCACTGCTGCCCTGCAACAGCAGAGGAGCTGCTGGCAAGATTTCACTCTTACAGCTTTTACTCCTGCTGTAGAGGTGTTTTATTAAAGCCCTTTTAAAAGCAAATACAGCTGTTTGTCCTTTTGAATGCTCTTCTCAATAAAGGATGTTAGGCAAAAAACAAGCAAGCAAAATTTTTTTTGCCAAGACAAAAACGCCGAAGTGATAACTGTCTGCTTAAATATAGACAGAATGAAAGCCTGAAGCAGAACATATGTCCTCCTTTACCCTTTCTGGCATTACCCTAGAAACCTTGTTGTTCACTTTAAGCATAAGAGAGCTCCTGAAGAGTGTAGAATTAAGATTTATTTATTCATGCCCTGATTTTTGCTGATATAGATTACATCAGGATATTTAGTTAAGAGGAGGCTAGAAACATGGTACAGCGATGTTTGGCTCAGAGATAGGCCTCAGTGTTCATATAGGGAAAACAAAAGGTCTTCATATTGTGCATAAACCATCAAAACCAATGCTCCTCTAATCCTCTCAGAACACTGGTTTCCTGCTGGTAATAAACCACATCAGAATATCTTATAAAAAATATTTTCTTAATCTTGGTATCATAATTGCCTGTATGGAGTAGTAGTTTCACAGATTTAGTCTCCTGTCTTGACCTGGCTGTGCTGGATTCTTTCCTCTCACTATTACTACAGTTTTTCTTACTTATAGAGAGAACATACACCTTGTCTATATAAAATTGGCATATGAGGGAAAACTTGGTATTTAGAGAGGGAAAACTTAATCTGATACAAAAGCAAGTGCACCCAAGATGCTTGCACTTTTATCCTGCTTCACACAGAAATGCATATTATCGTCATGCTGCCTGTGTGCCTATATATTTCAGTCCTCTGTAACTTTTGAATCTCACAGAATCATCACAGTTGGAAGAGACCTTCAAGATCAATCCAATCATCAAGTTAGCACCCCTATAATCACCCCTAAACCATATCTTCAGAGGCCACATAGAGATGCCTCTTGAACACTTCCAGAAATGGTGACTTCGCCACCTCCCTAGGCAACTTATTCCAGTGCTCAACCGCTCTTTCAGTGAAAATTTTTTTCCTGATATCTAATCTGAACCTTCCTTGGTGCAATCTAGAATTTGCTGACTAATTTCAGTTTACTTGATGAAGGAAAGTTAATAATTTCTTCAGTGTTTAGTGAAAATTAGTAGCCAAGCAGACTTGAGGGGCTTGACTCATTTTTCTGCTGAGGGAAAGACTTCATTATGAGCAAATGCACATCAGAAAATCCTCATGGGAGAAAAAGGGAGCCAATAGATACCTCAGTCTCAGGAAAAGTTTCAATCAGAGTTTGCATCTTATTAGATACAAGATAATTCAACCACAAGTCACAAAGCTACAGGAAACTGGACTTCATTTTCTGTAGCTACTTGTTCTCTGAGATCAGAATATTTGGGGTTTTCGTTTCTCTTCACTTCCAGAGAATTATTACTGTGCTATGATCCTGGGCTTTGAACTTACAGCGCGTTTAATTTTTAACTGCAGCTCCTTTTCCATTAGTTTGTAATACCTCATGAATTGTGTATTAATTGTGTAAAATGTGGATAGTAAGTCTGAGTATTACAAATGTATTCGTGACATCTGTCTGCTAATTAACTGTAGAGTTTCACATTTTGTAAACACAGTAAGTAGAAGTACTTTTCCAAGGGCTGATTTAATTTTCCAAACAATATTGTGTGTACAACTTATTTATAGTAGATGCTACGGTTATGATTGCATCAAGATTTCACGATAGCTCTCAGCTTACAATTCCTTAAGGAAAAACCTGTACTTTTGAGTTAAATTGTCGATATTTATTTAAACCCCTGAGCATTAATTTACTTTTGGGGCATTGCTATTGTTTATTAAATTATTTATTTGGGTTTTATATTATTTATTTAGTGAGATCTCTTTTTACTGTTGGCTTATGTATGGGAGGAAAAGTGTCATTTCAAAAGCAGAACAAGCAAGATTAAATATTATTTATATACGTTTTTTCATTTCAATGTCTGTTATTTCCTAAAAGAGGGAAGAAGGGAGAGGGTAAGACTTCTTTCCAAGGTATTAACTGTAGGAATTACTTAATTTACTCACTCTCTTTTCTTTTTTGAATTCCTCGTAGCCAGTAGGTTGCTGCATGACATTCTTCTTTGTATGGTAAATCCAATTCAGTCGAGTTCAAATCACTATGCTGTTCAGTACTGCCATTTAACACTTAAATAGCAAGTTCTTAGTTGTCACCAAAGGAAGAAATGTAGTTAAATTAAGCTGTCCCCAGCCTGAAAAGTTATTGTTAAATAATGAATATTCCATAATCAGGAAATGGTGGAGTAGAGAAGGCAAATCTTTGAATCCTCATGAAATTTTGGAATTAGCATCTATATCAAGATCTAATTAATGTTTCCTTTCTGAATTCATTTTCCATGCATTTGGCCAAGCTCTGTTTGAGAACTGGAAATGTCATCCAAAAATATTTCCTCTTACAAGACTACTCTAAACAGAGTGATTGTAGCCTGGCATTTTATTCCCTGTTCTGTGATTTCCTCCTTCAAGGATTTTCAGCCATAGTCACTGTATTAAAATTGTTTAATCTGGGCAAATTTTCAACCTAACCTAAATTGTAAACTGGACTTTATTTTGGGTCAACATAACTCATATGAAATAAGTGGCTCCCTCTGCCCAGTGTCAGTGCTGTGTGTCCTTGTGAAGGATTTGAATTGGTGGAGTTAGGCTCCTTGCCTACCATGCAGACAAAGCCATGGTTCAACTCCCAGCTTTGGTGAACCATAAACCAGGGACAACCTTGTTTAACATATCACTGAATCTGATTGATATGTTAATATCATCCAAGTTCAAAGCAACACGTCCTGGCAAGATAAATGCTATTTTTTTCTTGTAATTTACCATTTCCTTCTTCCGTAAATCCAGCAGACAAAATAACAATGGAGGGGGGGGAAGGGGGCTGGGTCGGACCAATCCTTTTAAAAATTAAGAATGCTTTGGCAAAGTCTCTCTAACCTGTTACTGTAAACATCAGCAGTCCTGTCACTGTCTCGGCCCGTATAAATACGTTCATGGCGCCCCACCTAAATCAGTGAAATATGTACATAGTTCAGACATACAAGTCAAATCCCAGGCAGCAACAATAAGGAGTAGGAACCCGAGGTCTTTTCCCAGGTTTTATCTTTTACAGGCATCAGTGCTGAGAGCGTAGTAATGCAGTTACTAAATCCTTCTCAGCCCGAATCCTGCTTCCTCTGTTTGTGTGGCACTTCCTCCAAGTGTTGTGGCTGGGGCAGCAGAGCTGGGCCAAACACAATAGTCCTGGGCTGAGATTGTTGTCACCTGTCCTTTTTTGTCTCTCGGTTTTCAACCTACTACACCTAATCATGAATAGAAAAGCCCATGGACAACTGCTCCTTTTTTTTTTTTTTTTTTCCCCTCAAAGGAAAAGATGAATTGCACTTACTTGATGTTAAAAAACAAAGTCCTGTCCTGTGCAGCTAGGCCAGTGCTCTTTCTCCCATTGAAAACAAACTTGTCCAAAGTTTGTGTTGTCTGAGACACAACCAGCGCACTCAGCGCAGCCGAGAAATACCGTGGTCATTTGATGCTTATTGTATCAGCGGCTATTTTAGAACTGTGGGAGAGAAGTGTTTAAACTTAAGTCCTCTGTGACTTCAAAGGCATTTAAAGTCTCCTCTTGAACTGCATTGGCAGCGTGAGGGATGAGAACAGCGATGAGAAACCAGGCTGAAGCCCAGTACTCATGGACTGCTTGAGAGGGTTGAAAAACAGCTGTTACTCAGACAGAAGATATTTTGTACTGGTGGATTTCCAGCTGATTAGGCGACAGGAAAAGTTTAGTCAACACTTTGTCAGAGCACTCACTTAAGTTTCGTTGTAAGGTGTTACAAATAATGTGGGGCTCCAAGGTGCTGCTCAAGTCTCTCGCTGTTCAGATTTCACCTGGATTTTTTGAATTAAGGAGAGAGCGTTAGGTGATTGGGATGATGGATTGACAGGTCTGAATAAGCTGTAAAGTGGTGTGAGGTGCCAAAGTGGTACTTTGGACAGTACTAAGAAGTGGACTTAATCACACAGCAGTATGTTCTCTGGTCCCACCTGTGGCCATTCTGCAGGCCACTGCCAGGCAGGGCTGCTCTGTTCTGCACCAGATGAGGCTCTCCTGGCCCGAGTCAGGACTGAACCCATCACGACAAACTGTATTAATTGTTGTGGGAGGTCACAAGAGTGTGGGACCAGTCTATTAACATCTTTGCTTCGGACCAGTCTATTAACATCCTGCAGGACTGGCTGGCCAGACTCCTCTGGGCACCGAGAGCCCTGCCGTGCCTCAGCTTTCACCCTGGCCCAAGCCAAGTGACTGTGTTGAGATCTTTGTTAGAAGGAAACGGTGGAGGAGGCCCTACATCACTTTGAACATCTCCTCTTGTCCTGGGCTGGCACCAGGAAAACTAGAAAGGCTGTCCATTGAGCTTGGTGCTGCTAAAGCACTGCTGACAGGTGAGCTGATGGCATCTCCTGAGCTTTTGGGGCCTTGTTCCAACTGCAGAAATGGGTGGGGGATTTGGACTGACCATCTGTGTCCCAGGCTGACCCCAGCGTAAGTACCAGAGTACTGACCGGTGCCTCACCCTCTTGCTCAGGAGAAGGAGGTTCGTTACAGGGGGACTGACTGGCAGTGCTGCTCAGTGATCAGATTATGCTTAGGTAATTGTTTGTGTTCCCTACAGTGGGAGGGGGCAGAGTAATTTATGCTGCTTAGGGAAAATGTAAATAATTACAAATTTCCATCCTACCGTCCAAGAAAGACAGCATTATTTTTTACATTTGTTTTGATGCGTTATAGTTATAATCACTATTCTGGAACATTATTGGAAAAGTTATTGTTTTTTCTAAAATGTTAAGTCATTTTAATGACTAAAAAGTTAATAAGGGTCTTGTTGTTCTCATTATTCATTTATTATCCAATTACTTCACAAAATTGGTTCTGAAAATGTAAAATGTATTTTTATGAAATAACAAGCACTACAATTAAGTTTTAAATGGTGGATTGTTTTTAAATTCCTGTGGAGAATATTAAAACTGAATTAAAAATATTAAATATGGAATCTGAAAATGAACAACAACATTAGAAAGGAATGAAAACAAAAAAATGGAATGAAAACAAATTAATAAAATTGTTGATAGTATGTGTGCAGGGAAACATTAACCCTTTCACCACTGCACTTGAAAACATTTATTGTCCCCCCCTTCACAAGGAGCTGACCTGGCCCCCTCTGTCTACCTTGCCTCCTGTTCACAGTTACCCACTTTAGGAATGTATGGCACCCTTAGAATTAAACCAGCCCAGATCTGGTTCTGATCTTGTGGGGCTGTAAAACCAAAACAATTGCTGTTACCAGTGTAGCTCTGCTGGTGAAGATCTGGGTTTAATGCATGAAATCATTACTTTGAAATTTAATGTCCTTTACAGTTACTCGCTTTTCTTGGATGCACACAATGGATTTCTGGTTAATTGGATCCAATTCTGTATACAGATGGAATTTTATTGATTTGCCAGTCTGTAAGAAATGAAATATAATAAGCATAGTGATGTTTCTATAATGAAGTGGAGTGAGTTCCTTTTCCATTAAGTGACTGGGAACTGAAGTCAAGATCCTGCTGTGAGAAGCTT
This sequence comes from Lophotriccus pileatus, assembly GCA_035583135.1. Taxonomy (NCBI): domain Eukaryota; kingdom Metazoa; phylum Chordata; class Aves; order Passeriformes; family Tyrannidae; genus Lophotriccus; species Lophotriccus pileatus. The sequence continues at coordinate 104,173,846 of JAWWES010000081.1, read as the reverse complement.
GGCATCTTTTACATCTTGTACAATAAGACTGTGCCCTGCTGGGCTCCCTCAGCCACTGTTTTTTGAATTTGAGAGCTCTGTCATCTTGATAATTAAAGAAGAAAAAGGCAGTAAGAAATGTGATAGTATTCAGTTTTCATAATCTGAAATCTCCCCTATGTATCTGAGCAAACAATTTGAGAAAACTTATTTGTTAAAATTCCCATCTCATTTCTAGGAAATTTGAAATTATTTGTTGAACTTCTTCATGAAACTGCCTGCCTAATAGGTAGTTTGCCAACAATGAATGGTCCATATTCAATAGTGAAACCCTGCATGCCATCAATGTCCCTTAATTATGTAAATTAGGCTGCTGGAAGGGCTAAAAAAAATACAAACAAAAGCGTGGTTTTGGATCATGAATTTTAACTGGTAGTCCCTGTACCCTGTTTCCCAGTGGCATGTTCAAATTTAATATTCTTTTTTCATAGTATTCAGAAAAGGAGAAAAAAGAAGGCAGTATTGTTAGAAATGGACAGCAAATCATAGCTGTGTAAATCTTTGAATTTAAATCTGACTTTGGATTCAAATATCAGCATTTTCTTGAGCCCATTCTTGTAGTAGGATTTCTAAGATTCCATGAAATACTTCAAATTTAGAATTAAACTCACTGATGAGCCTGTTCATGGCCTTACATTCTTTAAATATTTGCACTGAAGGGCAAGGTGATTTCTTTCTGCATATGATTATTAAATCTCTTAATATTAATGAAAATTCACAGTGAAAAAAGGGAGTACCCAGATTTGCAAGTCCTTTTTATTACAGATACATTGCTTTTACAAATAAAGTATTTTTAGTAACATTTTATTTTCTCTCAGCACAAGAACGAATGCAAAACTGCTTCGAAGCTAAATTTTCATGTGACTAAGTCCATGTGTGGCTAAAAGCTGCTTTGCCATACATAATATAGAATAATTCTTTATTGTTTCATGTTCTGGTGGCAGCTGAGTATGGCCTATCTTCTGCAGAGGCCACCAGCACTGCAACATTATCCACATGAACAAAAACTTTCTATTGGCATGTGGGCATTTCTCTTAGCATGTGGGCATATAAACTTAGACATTTCCTAAAAGGACAGGAGATAAACAGTCCCAAGAAAAGGGACAAGGAACTCATGTGAAAATCTTTCTCTTTATAGCATCTTTATTACAAGGATGCCTTGCACACTGATTTATTAGAAAACATTGCCAGCTAATAAATTTGCAATAGCATACAATATTGTGACAGAACAGCTATAAATAGGGTAGGTAGATGTTTTTTGTTCAAAATTCTGAGTTCAATCCAAAGTTAAAACATAATTTATCCCTTCTCTCTACAGCTGTTTTCATATACTTCTGGTAAACTACACAAAAAATGTGCCATTCCATGACCTTTAGCTGCTTTTTCCTGGTATTTCCTCTTGTCTCTTGGTGAAAATGGAGGCTGATGTTTTGCAGTCTGTGTTCAGGACAATTTGCTTCTAGTTCCCCTTGTCCTACCCTCTTTTCTCCTTGATTAAAAAGATTTGGTGAAATAATGATCTGATAAGCCTGTATGTAAGGGATTACTGAAAGATTATAAAAAGCCACAGAAAGGATGGTGAGAACATGAAAGTAAAGGATTTGAAACTTTTTTTCTCACCCTGTGTGGATCCAGAAACATTTACTGTATTACTCATCAAAGAATAACCTCAATTTCCAGTGGTGCTAAAGACAAGTTGCTCTCCTTTAGGTATGGGACTTAAACTACGTCAGGGCCAGGGAGACTAGGTTGCCCACTCTCAATTTATTATATTGAGCTTTCCACATGTCCTTGCTGAGCAAATGCCAAATATTCTCCTAGATAATTCATTCTGTGGCTTTCTTTCAAAAATGATGCAAAATATCCTACAATCCCATGGCATCACATGGGAGAAAATAGCTTCAAGTTATTCAACTCTGATTTCATTAGCATCATTAGCATCAGTTGGCTTTGCTGGTTTCTGTAAGTCTATGAAATAATTGTCAATATGCTAATAAATACCTGTACTTGTAAAAACCTCTTTCCTCCTCTCTTTGTTCATCCAACTAGAAGAGCAGAAATCTGTCAGCAGTACAGGTTGTACTGCCTTGCCCACCAATAATGGATGCGGAGAGTATACAAACCTCATTGCCTGAAAATAGTCTGGCCTGCTGAACAAAAATAAACTTTCCATTGCTCTGAGGTTCCCAAGTGCCATCTCAAGGGCACAAAGCTCTTTTCCGGATTCCTGCTAGCCCTTGTTAGCACAGTTTTCCACCTGCTGATGGTATTTTCTCAGGACAGACAAGGTGATTCAGCTTTATACAAACTTATTCAGACTTTTGTAGAGTCCTCTGTTACCACAGCTGAAGTATTTTCCTTAGAAACCTTCTTTCCCTTGGTGCTTTCAAAACATACTGAATTTGGGCATGATAAAACCTTTCTTCAGTTGGGTGTCTGACATCCTCAGCCTGACCACCTAAAACTAAATTCAGGAAACACAAAATTTGTTGTTGCTTTTCCTGCAGAGTCACAAGCTTATAAATCCTGAAGAAATGGCTACAGTATAGTCCTTCCTATGGCTGGCTTCTTCACTCCAAACTGCTATCAGAAAAAATCCAGTTCAAAATAGAAATTTCAGCTGTAAACAACATTTTGGGACACCATGTCTCCTGCCTGTAAACTTAATCCTGCCAATCTTTGAGGCTGTACTGCAGTTATATTAACTTGATAATTCATTGGGAAACTTGTAGCTGGAAACAAGCATCTCAGGCTCTTCCATATCACAGTCCTTCAAACGGTCATCACTTTAAGGGGTTTCTACTCCCACAACAGCAGACAACTTTGGATTCACAGCAAGACAACACAAAACCTCCCTACAACCACGTACACACCAGAGACAAATACATGCGTGAGAACGGGGATTAAGTAAGCACACTTTCTCCTCAGTTTTATCCTGGAATGATTGCACTTGTTGATTGAAGGCCGGAGTTTGAGCTTAAACAGTAGGACAAGTGTAAGATGATTTTGCTGGGAAGACCCTCTGGCTTCTAACACGTCTGAGGTCAGGGTCTAATCCCGGTGGGGACCCTGATTTAGCTGTTTGCATTGCCCCTCTTGCTCTTCTCCTTATCATGAAGCTTCTGGGAACTGACTGTGTTAGTCATCTCTAACCTGCTAGTCAATCTATTCAAGCTTTATGTGGAAGGGATACAGACTATGCACAGATCATGTGAAATTCTCTTGGATATGAGCCTAAACTGCTTATTTTGGGCCACTTTCCTCATGTATCTTGTACATCAGTCATCCTGCATGACATCTGTTTGATTACACCTGTGTTAGTAAATAAAAACAGGTTCCAGGCAGAAGTGCAGTCTGTAGTGATCAGCTGGTACCACAGTCCCTATGTGGTTCTGGCTGTGATGATTGTGCAGACAATATGCAGGCCTCATTCAGGGGTGTGGGACAAGACTGTTCCCATCAGAGGACCTGTGGGCAAGGCCAAGTTTTCCTGAAATGGGCTGAGAGTGTCAGGAGCAAAGGCAGTTTGACTGAAATCCCAGGCCAGATGACAGCTGTGAGTCTTCTTTACTGGGTATTAAGGACATAGCCTTAAGTCCTTATGGCAATGGAGATTCTGTGATTAGACCATGACACTGACCTCAGCCATGTTAGAAGCCAGAGGGTCTTCCCAGCAAAAACATCTTACACTTGTCCTACTCAAACTCCAGGCTTCAATCAATAAGATCTGTGTGAAGTTCAGCGTGATGAAGGACATACCTGCAAACCACGCCACAGACTGAAAGACTCAGTTCTGCTGTGTCCATACTGCAAAATGCTTCATGATACAGATAGCTTAACCAGTGGGCAGCACTGAACTTCATGTTAACTGCAGCTCTTCTCATCCTAAATCCTTCCCCAAAATTCTAGCATCGCCTCAGGCTCAGCTTCTTCATTCAAGCTACCTTTCAGTCTGGGGGTTCAAACCAAGAGCAAATTTGTTCCTGCAGTCAATAAAGCAGCTGAATGCTGTCAGAGGTCGCTCTGTCTTTTCAGAATATCTTTTGTATCACAGTTTAAATAAACTCCCTGGAGGAATTGGGTCTTCTCCAGTCTTGCCATCGGCTTGACAGGAAATAGGAGTGTTTTTTCCCACTCAAATGCTCTCTCTCATACACACATTTTTTTTTCTATAGTATTAGTCCCTGATGAAACCAATTTCCCATATTGTTCATCAGACCTGTTTCCGTCCACAAACAAGAAGGAGGGAATATAAACACACTCTATTAATCAAATGGATGAAATTTAAGCAAAACTTAGCTCCAAAGAGCACACTGTGATTCAAGAAAACTCCAGCCCAGACTTGACCAGAACTGTGCTTTTAAAGCAAGCTGGAGGCAGCATACACTCTATATTGCTATAAAACATATCAGGAAGACACTGACTAAGCAAGATTTACTCTGTCTTACCCTGGCATTGTTTCTCATTAGCATACTGAAGACAGTTTTTGTTCAGACAAACCAATGAATCTGGACAGCAATCATTTCCTTCATCTAGCATCCAAATTGTTTAACCTTTTTTCACTAAAATATTAAAAAAATCCTGTGCAGACCTCTTTTTGATCTGGGTAACATCTCTAACAGTTATTGGCAATTGTAACAGAGGCAAAAAACTCCTCGTTCATTGTTTGAATATCTTTTGTCCACACAAATGATTTTGCCGTAGGGAGTGATGTTTATTCGCCCCCAGATACGGATTCAAAGGAAGTTCTGTAACTTCTGCAGAAGTTACTGAAAAATAATTACTAATACTCCTGCTTTCCCAGCAAAACACTTTTGAAACATGATAGATTGCTGGCCACATAGATTTAAATTGACTCGAGAGGCACAGCTATTAAGCAGTCAAATACCCAGCATCATCTTTGTCGTCCTCTGAGAATGTTGCTTTGCCTTATCAATGGGGCATACAATACACAGGTTGTCTTGTTTGTGCTTACAGATTCTGTAAGCTATAGTGGTGATACTACGATGATGGCAAATGGTGATTTTTATGCTATTCTGAAGTAGAAGTGTGCTTGCTCACTGCAGCATTGCTGATGGTAATTGTATCTGGAGGTGACCCTAATAATGCAGCTTACTGAGTCTAAATCTGTGTGAGGGTCTTATAGAAGTACAGACTGAAAGGTAGAAAAACTCAGCATGTGAAGAATATGAAGATCAGCCAATGAAATTTCCAAAATACACAGATATCAATCAATATATTACATTCTTTGTCCTTGAGGTTCTAGTCCTTCATAGTTACCAGAGCAGACAGATGTCTATTCTCAACAGAAATAGGCCAAGCTGCTTTTAAGTGCTATTATTTTTGGCTATATATAGAGCTCAGTTAATTAATTGGCAGGTTTTTGTGGTAATCCAGCTAGCAGTCTCTATTTCAGTGACAAAACATCCCCGATGATTAAGAAACAGCTGCTTTGTACTGAAGTAGAGAAGAGTTGGGGTGAATCACCTTCTTCTTTCTTAACACAGTTAATGTATTTGAGTGAATAATAGTACTTTTTTTCCCCTCTGGAATATGCTATTACCCAGCTTACTACATTTTGCTTATTCAGCATTTCCATAGTAAGAGAGGTTGGAGACATCTCTAGTGCATTTCATATAATAATCCTCCCAGGTGGAAATCAGTTATTTGATATTTTAAATTACTGATGCTTCTCAACTCCATACATATCTGTTTGCACTAGCACTAAAATTGACCTTTTCTTGAAGAACAAGTAAGCTTCGTACCTTTGGGTTCTTAGGTAAATGCCCTGCTCCAAAGTGCACTGATGTCACTGGAAAACTCCCATTGGCCTCAGCAATTTTTATGGAAGCTCTTGGATATTGAAATATAGACCCCACACAGTAAATTGGCTTGTGTACTGGTTGACTTAGAGACTTCATCTTTGGTCTCTACACAATGTGTTTCCAAAATGGACCACTGCACATTTGCCTTGACCTTTCTCTTTGGAAAGACAACTTTGGAGTCTAAAGTCTTGACCCTGTGAGAGGATTATTACTCTTGATATCTTCTCCATCTGCAAAAATTCTTGTTTTGGAAATCATAGTGAAAGACAGACCCTGAGCAACCAATTTTTTTCAATCTGTATCCTGTCAAAGGAGATGGGATGAAGAATCTCCAGAGCCTCTGAGGACAAGAATTCTCTCTTTTTCTCCTCTCGAGTGTGTTTCAGATTAGGTGAGAACCTATTTAAATATTAACAAAGAAGAAATAGATGCAAATTCTGAGGTCAAGATCTGCAAAATCAAACTGCAGCAAGGAGATATCCCACGACTGGATGTGGCACTTAGTGCCATAGACTAGTGACCATGGTGGTAGTGGATCAAGGGTTGGACTTGATGATCTCAGAGGTCCTTTCCAACCCAGCTGACTGTATGATTCCATGACTCCTAAAATCACTGGGAACCCGTCTAGATACTTTATTATTTATTTTTTAATTACATAGGCACTTTTCAATCTATCCAATGGGAAGAACACCTTCCTGTCTTCCCTTCTACTTTAGATACCTTGTTTCACATTATTAAACTGAGGACCCCTTTTGCTCCCTCCAACAACCTTAACTTGTACTACTCACAAATGACATTTCAGGAAACATTACATTAAATAGAGCCAAGCAACATGGTTGTGCAATTCACTTGATTGAGTGCACAAGGATAGGGAGCCAAGCCAACCCCCACTGAGGGCTGAAACTCATGGAGCAGACAGAACTTCCTTTTCATGCAATGTCTCCAGATTCCCAGGCCTGGTTGAAAGTCTTCTTCTGATTTATGAATAATGAGCCTGCTGGTGATTTCTAAGCAGCAAACTTTCAAACAGAAGTGCTGATGGGCACTGCACTGCATCACATAAGATAGACAACACCTAGGCAGACTCTCAAAGGATACATTCATTGAGATGAGAAATTATATGGTGATTGAGTGCTCTCCTGTCACTGTCTTCTCTCGCTTTGCACAGTATTTAACCTTCAGATGCTGTTAAATTTAGATTTTTAAAAGTTTTTGTTTTAAAGAACTTATCTGCAATCACAGCACAGAAATATATGAAGCCTAGTGGTGAAGGTGCCAGTGAGACTGATTGATGCAAAAGTCTGGCTTTGAGGAGGGGAGGAGGGAGAGCAGATTCCTTCAGTTGTGCTTAAAAGAAACAAACTTAAAAACAAGACAAGAAAGTTGAGTGGAAGCTGAGAGGTTGAGCACAAGCTCTGCCAAGATTTTAAAAGTTATAAGCTAATGCTGGTACTGCATGTTTTCTTAACAACTGAGAAATCAATCATTTTTGTGCATGGAGCTCCTAGCACAGAGACAGTGTAAGTTAACAGCGTATTACAAAGTCAGGGAAGTGATTAAAAAATTATTTGCTATTAGTATTTTGACCGAAGAAGTAGAGAAAAAAAAAAGTCTTAAGACACATCTTTACTGAAACATTCTTTGTCAAAAGTCTTCCTTACATGAACTGTGGAAAATATCTGGCCAAGTTCTGCGTGTTATACTCTGATTTTTATTTCTGAGTAATACTGAGGTGTGGATTTTGACTCTACTACCTAGCTGCATCCTGCACTTGTATGTACGAGTATGCACCTCTTGGACATCTGAAAAAACCTTCCAGGACACACACTCTTAGAACTTGCTCCTGTAAAATCTGTTTGTCTCAATGGACTTTCACACTTTTACCCATTTGGATATTAAAGTAGGTCTCAAAATCCTGCTCATGAAGGAAGCAATAGACTTAAGCTTAAATAATTACCAGTCTGACTCTTAATGTGAAGTAAGTTTAGACCAAACACTACTTTTTTAAAAGAGTGGAAACTTCGTCCAGATCTTGAGTAAGACTTGAAGACAGTTTTGCCCTATCTTCTAGAAGTAACAAATATAAATTGTACACAGGAAACTGCAAATGGGACTGTTTGTTATCCTTGTGGAAAAGGGGAAAAAGAAAAAAAATTCCCCAGAATTTTGGAAGAAAGGAACACCTCTGAAGTAGGGAAATAAAAAACTGCTTCCCGAAAAGACATCCAGAAACTGAGACCTTCTAGGAGGCCTTCAGGGCCATGCCTAGCCTCCCATGACCACTCTGGAAATCCCACTGTTGCTTTAACCCAAATTGCTGTGGCCAGTTTGGAGGGAGATATGTCAGGCTCATTTCTGCCCCCCCTTAATCTGGTGAAGCTGTAGCTCTGTTATCTGTGCACTTTCTGATTGTGAGCCTCTGATGACTGAAGCCAGACTCACATTTCCATGGGGTCACCAGAGGGATCCTGCTGGTTTAAAAGTCATGGCTTTGTCTTTGGACTTGGGATGGAAAGATGGACAAAATTAAGACAAAGAAAATTCTTTCTCTTTTCCCGTGGCCCACATGGCCAGATGACATGATGTGCACCTCACAGGGTGTCACTGCTCAGAGACAACCAGGTGGCTCTGACAAAGCTGAGATGTCCCAGTTTGGAGATGCTGGCTGATGGTCAGCATTGCTCAGGTCAGGCAGCAGAAGTGTGGTGTAGGCTGGTGTCCTCTGCCTGCACCTCAGGGTTCGGAATGGGATCTGACCTGAGCTCCAGTCACAACAATTTCAGATGCCTGTGAAGAGCATTCATTTTTTGGTGCAGAGTAGTGTGCTATCCTGAGCCATTCTTGTCTGAGCAGCACTAGAGCAGTTAACTTGAGATGTCAAAACAGCTATATTTTTAAGGAAAAGGAATTAATTTTTATGCCAGACACAGGAGACAGTTCCATTTTTATGCTGCTAATGGAGTATCAGAGTTTGTATGCTTTATTCACAAACTGGTCTGAAGACAATTTTTTTCTTCAAAGTGTTTTTTTTTTAATGAATTATTTGTAGTTCAAATACAATTGTCCCTCCTCCAGGCTACATATCAGTGCCTCACTATGCACTAGTTTCTCCCTTAATTTACAAGCTGTGGTAGTCATTGTGTTTTATTATGTTTTTAATTTATTTATCTGGGAAAGATCCACCCAGAGTCAGTGCCTTTTTTCCCTCAATTCTCACTAAGATCTGCTTTTTGTACAGATTATGACTGGAGTATAAAGCAATCAAAGTGAGATTCCCAATTTTTTGAAGCACTTGTCTTCCAATGAAAATTCACCTAGAAGAAGGACTGGAGGAGTGACATGACACATCAAGCTGCTGAACACACTTTGCAGCTAGCACTTTTAAAGGAGCACTCTGTATTTAACTTCACATTGGCTGATCTGCATTAATCCTGTGATTTCTATGGAGTTTCATAGTCTCCATCTAACTGGTTTTGAATATGTCTTACCTCCTTTTATACTGATCCTGTAGAAACATTTTAACTTCATATTTAATGTTTGATCCTCATAGCCATGTTATAAATTGGGCATAATTTCTAATGAAGATCTACTACTGTCTGTTCTAAGATCAAAACCAGGTTTCAAACAACTTTGAGAAACCTACTGTCTTAGTTGTTAGTGCTAACCCAAACCCTGGCTCCTTCTGAACCTTCCACTGGCTGATTAATTCTGGCAGATTTTTAAAAAAAACTGTTAGGGGCTTTCTTTGTGCCCAAGGAAAGCAGTATTTCTGCATGGAGTTGGAGACCCATGTCAGGGCTCCTCATTCTCGTTCCAGGAACACAATATGCCCTTTGATGTCCATTTACTCAGCAGCACACGAGGTAAAGCTGACCGACTTCTTGTTTTGTGCATATGTAATTTATGCACTGCCTTTGGGAGCACACAAATGGCAGGACTTACATGTGTGAACCCTATTTGTGCATGAAATCAAGTGTAAATTTAGAGCAGATGGGGTTTTGACTCATAAGTGATAGAATTTATGGCCAAGATTAATAAAAAGAAAAAAAGGAAAAAAAAAAACCCAAAAAACGAAAACCAACAAACCTGAAGTTAGTTTTCCAAATATATTCTTAGGTACCAAGGACCTGTCTTGCAAAAGTGAGGAGCAACCTATAGCTCCCCTGAAATTAAACAGGATATATATGGGGAGGATATATATATGTATGTATATTTGTATGTTCTGGATCTATACAGGACATATACATGGTACTTAGTAGTTCTTGAAAACCATGCTGCTTGTTTGGATGCTAGTTTTGTGCCTAACTCTGTGGCTTTCTTTAAAAAAATTACTAAGCTGCTGCCTAATACAAGCCATTTGGTTTGATTATCTTATCAGTGACCTGTTGCTGTTTATGAGAGGAAGGATCAGCTGTAGAGAGAGGTGGGCACAGACACTTACCCAAAGGGAATAGTGGGGAGCCTAGAGGGGCAAAGTGTGGAGGCAGCTGGAGGAAGGGACTTCCACAATCCACTTGAAAAGGCTGTTGTGTGTAGTAAGTCAGGCTTTGTGCTTCAGGGCTGCCCATTTCCACTGTAATTTTAGTCCACACAGAGGCACAGCTCCTCTCTTCTTTTGAGAGTTGTCTCTGCCAGAATCCTCTTGTCCGAGCACAGTCATTTTTCCAGCCACAAAACAATTCTGGGCTATTTACACATATGTATGTATGTATTTATCATCTATCTATCTATCTACCTATTCATCCATGCATATATATATACACGCATATATAAGTGAATCCTCTCTACTTTCAAAATCAGAGAGGCAAACTCTTCAGCCTCTAAACCTGTGGCTGCTCCAGTCTAGATCAGTTCTTCTGTTGTATTCCCTTTGTCAAGCCCTTGGACAAACCTTGGCGTGTGTCACTGCTGATGGTGGGCTGCAATGGCTAATCCAGCATAGCAGTACCTGTAAAAGATGTTAACCACATTTAACTGGTGCAGCTCCCCAGCAAAGGATCCTCAGAGCTGCCAGTTTGTCCTTTTTTGAAATTTCTTTCAATTTATTCAGTGTCTGCCTCTGTAAGTTTTGGACACAACTATTAGCATGAGGAGTTTTAACTTCCCGACTCTTCCTTTTTATCTTCTGATTCCTCCTCTCCCTTTCCCATCTATTCACAGCTGGACGAGGTTCTTTCCTGCTGACTTTCCTTGATGAACTCTTGAGTCATTAGTTGTCCTCCAGGACCTGCTCACAAGCAGTGATGCAGCAGGCTGAGAGAGCTTTGTGAATCTCATTCCTTCTAAATAGTTTATGATTTCCCTCAAGCCTCTGGAAATGCTTCTCTGGAGAGACAACTTCATGGCGTGCTGGGATGTCTGTGCACTGAGGGAACCCTGTCATAGTTATTGGTGATTCTTTATTTTAAAAAATCCATCATAAGAGTGGAAAAAAGATCTATTGGAATGAGGCAGTCCCACTTGTTTTGCTGACTCAAGAACATTTGGTATGTATGAACTTAAATTGATGCATAATAAAGTCTTCATAACTGAGTGCTGTGTGAACAATGTTTGGTATCCCCAAAGGCCGATTTTTACTTTGAGCTCCAAGCCATCAGTCTTTTTGTTTGACTGTGGCCTCTCTGTATCAGCAACTAAGAAGATTTTATGCTATTTTGAAACACAACCACACATCTTAAAACAAATAGGCTTTTTTTTGCAGCGCATAACATAACTCCTCGTTGGAATAAGCAGTCATGGATGTGAGTAAAGAGTTTTGAAGATTATGGATATTGTACAAACACTAAAGGAAAAACAGGGTAATACATTTTTCTTATTTAATTCATACTTTGGTAAGTCTAACTACCTAAGGCTGTTTGAAAATCCCACCTTGAAAGATTTATAGCCATGAAGCTCAGGACATAAGTATCCAAAGTGTGACCCTGTTATCTCTGCTGCTCCCTCCCTTTGCCTGTAACACCAGTTTGTTATATCTTGCATTAAATTACAAGTGCTTTGGGTCAAGGCTGTGTGCTACTAGCACTGCTCTTGAAGAATTCTTTGCTTTAACAAAAGCACTACTGGCCCTGATATCACTGCTATGGGTACACTGGAAAGAGAGCAGTCACTACAAAGGATTCCCTTCCCAGAACTGACATGTGGTTTGTACCTTTCTCCTGAGCACTTGGTTGACTCAGTGTTTTGAATTATGTAGTTCCCTGCCATGGCTGCTAAGCCTGCTTCACGTTCTCCTTGCTCGCTGTGTGCTGTGTTTAAATGAACCCCACTGAACGCAGAAGAAATTCATGGTGAGGTGGGACATTGCACTCACCACGCACAGGCAGGGAAAGCACAGCCTGCCTACCCACTGCATGGCCTTGGCAGGAACAACCTGGTGTAGGACAACTCCTTAAGACAAGAGGGCATGGTCTCAAGCTCTGCCAGGGAAGGTTTAGATTGGATATTAGGAAGAAATTCTTTACAGAGAGGGTAATCAGCCATTGGAATGGGCTACCCAGGGAGGTGGTGGATTCTCCATCCTCGGAGGTATTTAAGAAGAGACTGGATGTGGCACTTAGTGCCATAGTCTAGTAACTGTGGTGGTAGTGGATCAAGGGTTGGACTTGATGATCTCAGAGGTCCTTCCCAACCCAGCTGATTCTATGATTCTATGACTCCTAGTGAGAGTGAGGAAGGGAAAGGTGGTAATGGGATCTACTCCTTGCTGGCTAAATGCAAGGATATCTTCCCGTTAGGGCATTTGTTGGAGTAGATCTGAGAATTCAGCAAGGGCGAAGTGTGAGCCCTCCCACTGTGCTTTATCTGCTGCAGCATGGCCATTGCTCATAGCTCCCTACGTGTGTCCCTGGGTGTCAGGAGACAGACAGTCTTTGGCGCCGGTGTGATTGACACCCAGCACAGTGCCGTCTTGGTGAGATAAGGGCAACAGCCCACGTGGTAGAGGTCCAGGTACTGCCCTGGGCCACTCTGTGGCCTGGGTGCAGCCGTGTGCATTAACTAGGCTCTTCTTTTTCAAACTGTGAAAACATTTCTACCTTAATCCCAAGACTTGTCATCACTTGGCTATGGCTGCTGTGGCAGCCACCAGGGGTGAGGAGCCCCATGTGACATACTGCGGTGAGGGCAGAGCAGCTGACTGCTGACACCAGGGTAGCTGGCTCTGCTGACATCTGCCTCTGCAGGCTGGTGAGGACTGAGTCTAAAAGGAAAAAATTAGGCCAGACTTGCTGACCACTCCCTAATTTCAGCTGGTCTGCTAAGATGGCTTGAGGCTATTGCAAATAGAGGGACAAAGAGCTGTAAATGTCTTCTTGTCCCTCTCCCCATACCACTTGGAGATTCAGAAATTAAAAACCAAAACCAGTGGTGTAAAATTGTCCCCAAACTTAAATACAAGATCTAGCTTTCTTTTGCCATTTGGCTTGTGAGTAACTTTATAGTTGATGTTTTGTGTCTGCTCTTCACAATTACAGGGGATGGGGTTGTGTTTTGGTTTCTTCATAAAACTCAGGTTCTCGGGTAGACAATCCAAGTGATTCCAAGAGCTGGAGCCTTATGGAAAGCACCAAATACTGGTGAAGCTTGTGATAAAATTGCAAGACCAGGAAGTCTCACAGAGTCTCAGCCCTTGAAAGAGTTTGAGTTAAAAACCAAATAAATGACAAAGGCCTACATTACCTAATGCATATGAGAAAGCGCAATAAAACTGTGAGCCATTTCTGTTCCTTTGTTAGTGACAGAATCCCATAGCAATTTCCGGGTCTGTAAAAACATCCTAATAAATTTTCAGTGTTTCCTCAAGTTGAATGAATCACAGAAATGCTAACCTTGAATAGGTTTAGCATTCACATCAACTCCTCAATGGAAAAGTCAGCTGAATCATGGTACAACTAGAAATGGGTTATAAATCATGGCTACAGGCTATACAGTATGGAGGACTGTTTAACAATGTCACCAACAATAAGATTCCTCCAAGATGGAAGAAAAAACTTAATCCACAGTGGAAAATAGACAGGTAAACAAAAGGAAAGACCTCACCCTCTGACTAGACCTGTAGCTTGAGTGAAAGAATTTTAGGAAATCTTTGGTGGGACAAGAAATAACTCTAGGGATCCAGCACATTTTTGCCCCTTGTTGAATTTAGAAGCAAAACAGTGCAGTGCATAAGGCCATGCACGGGAAGCACATCTGTCTGGTGATCAGCTTTCTTGTAGGATGGTCAGTACATCTCAACTCACTGTTGTTCAGCTCCTTGCTGGAAGTAGCTGAACTTGAAAATACTTGAAAATCTTCGCCTTAACTGCTATGGTATCAGTCAGGAGGACTACAAAAATGTGTAAGATCAGTCTGTACCACTGGGATGCTCAGGAGGTCTAATTTTGGTTGCAGTATTTGAGACCAATATTGGAGACTCCTCAGGAGAGTCATCTTTTTTGTATAGATGGTAAGACGAAGATAAATGCTTTTTGGCAGAACGTCACGTCTTTCCAGTGTTTCCTTTCAGAGGCTGTAATGACACAGGGTGGACCTTGGGAGAAGTGATAGGTTAAGCCTTTTGCTGTTTCAGCTAAAATGGGACAATTGTGGGACACAAGACTCCTGAGGGTGATGGGAACTAGTGGAGGAAGTCCTTTGCAGGGTAAGAGGCAGCCCTTTCCTCTGAGGCCAAAGTAGGAGCACAAGCTACAAGGCAGGAAGCAACAACCAGCAGTTGCCTGCTTTCCTGAGAGACCTGTCAGACCCAGGTCAAGGCAGAGTGACCCAGAGCAAGAGAAGTGGACTGGCTACTATGAGGTGATCCAGAAAGAAAATGCAGGAGTAGAGAATCGCAGGTAGGCATCCCAGCTTCTATGAAGTAGGCTTGGCATGGTGAAGGCTCTCAGGCAAGAGGGATGTGATCCTCAACAGGAGGCTCACATCGGCATATCTGCTGGACAAGAGGGGGAAGGCTGCGAGAGCAGCAGTGTGCAGGAAGCCTGCTAGAAGTGTGCTTATCTGGAAGGGCTTTCGAAGAACCAGGATAAAAAAGCAGTGTCCTAGGCATTTGGTGGGTGAGCATTCCTGCCGGTGAAGCCTGCCCTCTCCATTTGCCCATCACCCGTATGCTCCCCACTAGGTGCCAGTATAGGAGCACACCACTGCACAGATGCTTTGGGGAGGGAGGAAAAGGCATAGTTAAGACTTTTCAAACATACATGTGTTTGACCATGTGTGGTCAAATATATACGTGTTTGTAGTGTTCTCAGTTTATACTTAATTGTGAATATGCAATAAGCATGGGGTCGCCAGTAGTGTCTAAAGGCATCCCCCGGGCAACATTGCTATTAAATTGTTAGATGCAGCAGGACAGAGGGCACCTGGCTGCCTTAGTCTCAGGGTGGTCCCCTCTGCCCCTGAGTGATGTGAGCCCCAAATGGGTTGACATAGACAGAGCCTGTCTGCTTCCATCCAGCTGGAAAGCAAGCTCATGACCACACAGTACTTTCTGCTGGAAGAATATTTAATTGTCAAATAGTGGGTTTTATCAGAAAACAACAAACAGGTTTGGGATCCTTTTTTTTTTTTCCTTTTTGAATCCAACTGGCAACAGGCATCCATAAACTCCTGCTGAGTATAAATAATTCTATAAACTGCTTTTGCATTTCACTGTAGGTGCATTTGCAGAAGAAAGCAACGTGACATCTGGGATGGAGGATGCCTGGTGTGTACCTGACTGAGTCTGAGAACTGAGTCACAAGATCACAAAACACCCACATTTCAGGTACTTTTCAAGTCTTTCCAGAAGAAAAGTGTTTCTGCAAAACCTGCACACCACCTCTGCTTGTACTCTGCACTGCAGAATTAGTTACAAAATTAAGTGAATGAACAGTGAATAAAGTAATAAGCAGGATAATACTCTGTTACAGACCACCATGGGAACAAACAGTTTGTCGAAGTTCTGATGCCTGTCAAGTCTTAAATCTTTCTGAAAAGAGGTTAAGTTGCTTTGGTTTCTCTGTTACCCGTGCCAAAATAAATAGAATGTGCTCAACTGAGGGAAAACAAATACTTGAAAATAACGAAAAATCAATAGTGCTCTTGTTATTCGGTAGCAGGTATACAGATCTAATCTGACAGGCTGTATGGAAAGTGTAAACTGAATGCTCACACACATGTATTAGTAATGTCAAGATGAAATGTTAGCTTAAATCTTATCAATTTGGTTTATAGGACAGGGAGGAATTACTGAAGTAATTTTACCTGAACACCCTCCCTTCCTCCTCTCCTCCCCATTTTGGAAAGGGTGGCTCTCAATAGAGTGTGTATTTGTGTGTGTTTAAAAACATTTGGATTTCAGGTACCCTTCTTCATTACCATGAAGGTTTTAGTATTGCCTCAACCTGTCAGCCTCTCCAGTCAGAAAGAAATATTAACAGCAAACCTATTTGCACGGAGAAATTTAAAGGAGTCTTTCATTCTTGGCCTGATAGCATGATTCCCATGGGCAGAGGACAAAGAAATATACAGCTAAGGAACAATTTCACATAAAAAACACATCCCTTCATCCAAAAGCCCTGCTATGTGTCATGCTGTTATGGAGAGCCTACAGGAACTGCCTCTGCCCTTTTGTACGGAGCTGGCCTCTAGGCTCCATGCAGTCTGCAGCCACCGGCCCCACTCATCTGAGGGAACTATGAATTTAAAGAGATTCCAAGCTTTCATTTTCCAAATGTGTGTGTTTCTAGTCATTTTCTACAGCAAGTGGAAATATATTAGGGATAGCAGGTTTGTTTGGTTTTTTTTCCCCTTTAGCTAGATTTTAAAAAAAGAACAATATGCAGTCCTCCATGGCTACAGCATGGGCAAGGAAGGATGTAGTGACAGAAGAATGGAGACAAGGCTTGCTCTGGTAGGTCTGATCTGCCCTCCAGCAGCCCAGGAGGCCTCCAGCAGTGGTTAGTACAAGCTGCTTTGGAGGAAAGTACAAGAGGAACACAGTACAAGAGGAACACAGTTTTACTGCTCCACTGTTCAAATTGAGAAAATGGCGTGCAAGACTGCAAATATACAAAGAATAATCTGTCCCGTTATTTTTGGAGCAGCATTGTCTCTGACGTGTGTAAGTCATCAGAACAGAATGAATTCAGTGATGATTATTTTCAGCAATGAAAAAAAGTCACCAGGAGATTTGGCTTGGGAGGAATCACAAGGAGAGACAGAGGGACAGGGCCTTATTTTTGAGAGTGTAGGCTGCATCATGCACTCTCTGCTGGTAGTCATGGCAGAGGCTGGGTTGTCACCTGGGAAGTGATTCTGCACTATGGTGTGCCAATGAAGAGAGAGAGAGAGAGATTTGAATGTATCGTCTCCATTTACAAGACACTGCTCTGGGTTGTCCAAAATGACCCGGTGGGCCTCACGTTTTCTCTGTGGGACGCAGAGCTGATGAAGTTCCCAGTGCTGCTGAGGGCAGTGTTGGTGAGCAGCTGAGCTCCCCCAGGGTCTCTCTGTTGTGTAGGGAACAGGGAAATGGCTGCACCATCCCTTGGCTTTGTATAGGACACCTCTTCTCCTATGCCTCCTGGGAAAGGGTGACCCAGGATAATCATTGCTTTGATCATCTTGTAGCCAGCACTGGCACAACTTCTGAGAGCCCAGGATTACCTGGGAAGGTGCAAATGACAGGCATGCATATTGCTTAACTGCAGACCGTAGTTTGGGTGACTAATTTAGGAGAACTATTGTCTCTGTTTAAGGAGTGCTTTTCCGCTAAGGTTCGCTATTTCATCATGTTAGAGATTTAACTTATATGGACACTCTCTTGAGCACTCAGAAAGCATAAGGAGTTATGTTATGTGAGTTAACCACACAGTTATCTTTTCTTCCAGATCTCTGCCAAAGTGGGGACTTATGGGGAATACTTCCCACTTTATTAAAAGTACAGGAAATTTCCTGAACTTTTTGTATCCAGGCTTACCTGATTTGCAGCCCTTTGTTTCTTTGTTTCAGTGAAGCTTAGCAAACTACTATTCTTACTTGTGGCAATTATTTCCCAACAGAGAACTGCTCTGAGTGCCAGGGAGTCATCCTGTTTGCAAAGAGGCTGACTAGGTTATTGTAGGCTTTTGAACTCTCTGGTCTCATTTTGTGGAAACAAAAAGTGCTGTGGGTGCAGCTTAGCTCAAGGTACCTATAACTAGCTGTTGATGCATGAAAGCACCTAAGTCAGATGTGAATATTAACACTATCATATCTATGGCTGTTTATAATGGATAGCACTGCCTTTGCCATTTTTTCCATGTCCTTTAGTGTTTCCTGCCCTCCTTGGGAACACGCTCTGCTATTTGTGGTTGACTCAACCCTGCACTCCTGTAGTGGGCCAGGCACAGGCTGTCCCTCTAATCCACTCTTGGGAAATGGCATTACCCTTTTTGTGTGTGTGTGAACACCCCACTCTGGAATTTTCATAGAATAGAAAATGGGCTAAATCAATTAGAGCAACACAAACTGCAATTGGTTTTGCATGAATCTATTTGCGAGATAAGAATTATCTTCACTCCTCCCTCATGAACAATAACTGACAACATTACAGTCCTTCTCAAATGCCTTTTGATAGGTTAATGGGCCCATTTTGAGAGCATATAATTGCAGCAGTTTTGGTTCAAGAGCTGATGTGATGGATTACATCCCTCTTGATGCTTGGGGTTGGGATACAATGCAGAGAGACTGCCTGGACCCTCTGGTGCCAGAGGGCTTAACACGGTATTGACAGGGCTGTGCATATTAAATCCAGATCAACCTTCTGAATGAACGCAGGCACATCTGAACTTTCATAGCTGGAAATCTCCTTCCATAGTCTTAAAGGAGTTATTTTTAGTAAAGGTTGTTGGGGAAAAAAAAAAAAAAAGAAGAAAAAAACCTCATACCCTTACTGGTGAGATATGAGCTGAAGGAAACTCTCCTGTCAGATCTGTTTCATATATGTTACAAGAACAGCAAAACAGAAAAGTTCATCACGGTATTATTTTATTTTCCTTTTTTTTTTTTTTTTTTAATTTCTTTTAAATTTATGGGATCTGACAAACCAGTCTGGAGAGTGCCAAGTCCAAAGGACTTGGAGTCTAGAGGTATCCTTCAACATCGGGTGATAGCTGCTGATTAGTTTTGGCAGGAATGGTTTCCTGATGAACTGCAAATGAAAATTAAGAAACTCTGGGACTTCTTGGAAAAAAAATGCAGCAGTCTTTCTTGCTTTAGAAGTTCATGCTGGGCAGTGCCGCTTTCCCAGGCTCAGCCTGGGTAGCTCTGATAGGAAATGCCACGCTCACTGACTCTTTCCTTTGGAATGAGCCAGGATCTTCCCAGAGCCAGGTACGAAGCAATGCAAGGTGGGGTGCGTAATGCTTTCTCCTACTTGCACAGCTGCCAATTTCAAAAGAAAATATCTTTTTTTTTTTTTTTTTAATTTCCACTGGTTGTAAACTGTGACTTTAAATGCACTGTAAAGCTAAAAGCAATTGAAAGCACATAAATGAGAGAGTACCCAAGACAGTCTTTCATCTTGCAGACCCACATGGCCCTGAGCAATTTTGTCATTTAAAAGACCTTATACCACATCCTACTGCTCCTGGTACAAAGCTCCCCAACTCTGTCAGCAAATCTTTCATTCCTGCCTGACACCTTCCTATATGGCCCTCCATGAACACACTGGAGAGTTTGATGCAAGTCTAGCTTATGTAAAGGGAATTGTTTTGAAGGTTTTCCAATAGGTGTTGAATGATATTCTCCCATTTCATCAATTTACCAAGAAACATGGTTTGCTTGTCCTTTTGTTTCAAAGAGATTCCTATTGGAACCAAGCTAATTTTCTAATTACACCCTTCCCTATTGAATTAAAGCCTTGATTCAGATAGCTTGATATGTTTTGGAAACTTGTGTCCATTTCAATAACTTTTTTTGTTGAGTACATATAGCTCACATCTTCCTTAGGGCCCTCTCCTAGGAGCTGACAGAAGCAGGTTCAAGACTTCAAGAAACCTGTTGCATGTAAGGTTTTTGAAATATGGTTCTCTCCTACATCACAGTCCAGTTCCCCCAACTCTTGGCAGTTTTAGGTGATTGTCTCTTGACACATCTTCAATGCCCTCCTTGTATTCCACGCCAGAAGCCCAAAATTCAGAATTTCAGAATTATTTGTAAAATTAAATTGGTGGTTTTCAGTTATGCCTAATGTGCAAAATTAATAAGTATTGAGATGGAAAATGTGCCGAGGCCTTGCAGTGTGCTAGCCCACAGAATCACAGATTCAATTAGTTTGGAAAAGACCTCTGAGCTCATCAAGTCTATCCTTTGACCTAACACCACCTTACCTACTAGACCATGGCACTAAGTTCCACATCCAGTCTCAAATACGTTCAGGGATGGTGAATCCACCACCTCCCTGGGCAGCTCATTCCAATGTCTCTCTCTATAAAGAATTTCTTCCTAATATCCAACCTAAACCTCCCCTGGCACAGCTTAAGCCAGTGCCCTCTTGTCCTACTTCTGGTTGCCTGGGAGAAGAGACTGACCCCCACCTGGCTACAACCTCCTTACAGGGAGTTGTAGAGAGCGATAATGTCTCCCCTGAGCCTCCTCTCCTCCAGGATAAACAGCCCCAGCTCCCTCAGCTTTTCCTCACAGGACTTGTGCTCTAGTCCCTTTACCAGACTCATTGCTCTTCTTTAGACACACTCCAGCACCTCAATGTCCTTCCTAAACTGAGGGGCCCAGAACTGAACACAGTACTCGAGGCACAGCCTCACCAGCGCTGAGTATAGGGGAAGAAGCCTAAACCATGATGCTGTTCATGATTTTTCTGTATCAATTACACAAGAATATTTTAGGATAAAAGAAAGGCAAATTTCCAGAAGAGGAAAACACTGAGATCAGTTTTTTTCTGGGCTCAAAACCCCAAATGGTCAACAATTCTGCTAAAAATTTACTTTCAGAAGCTGTGAATTGGTTTTCCAGTTGAAACATATAAAAATAGTACAAGACAATTCTCTCTCTGTCCCCCGAATTTCCTTTAATGTGGGTTGCTTAAATTGACCTATAGTGAGGTGAATTTTTCTACTTACAAAATCCTGGAGAATACATACCAGAAGGAGTCATGTCACTTCCTACTCTCTAATATTTCTGTGATTAGTCTAAAGTAGGAAATTCTGAAAATCTTTATAAAAAGTTTTATTTCAGTTCTGTGCAGTCCTTCTCCATCCAGACCTTCTGATACTAACACCCATTTCACTTCTCTCTAACTTGTTCTGCTGCTTACAATCTGCAAAGTTATACTTAAAGAAATTATTCATGCTGTAGCTATGTCAGGTGTGTGAACTAGGGTAGTGCAAAGGTTTGACTCCTTGCCCTAACATTTAGGGATGCAAGTCCTCTCTGTAGGACATGGTAAATGTCCATGGGAAATAATCCTTTGCAATGGAGAATCCTTGATCTTGCTCAGATGCACGTCTTATTTTCTGCTTTGTTTGAAGAAATAAAATACTCCTTTTTACTCCAGTAATAGGCAGTAATGGCTCTTACTTTGGCTTAATGGTTCAGATCTGCAAGATACAGGTGCTTGAGTCTGATGCATTATAACAACACTCTCCTTAACAAGTCCCTGGTTGTCTCCTCACCTTGTGGGGTAGCACAGGTGATCCTGTTCTCACATGGATGAAGTACTATATTTTATACAACTAACTAAAAATCAACTTTTTGGGTAAAGACTGCCTTGCTTTCCATGTTAAGGCAGCAGGCCCACTCCAGCATCTTGCAGTAGCTCTATTGTGTCTTAATCTATTTTGATTGAAAACTAATATTGTCACCTAAAAGCTTGGCTGATGGTACACTGCTTCTCATTGGCAGAGTTGTGAAGTTTGCTGACAGGTTTTTGTGTCTTGAGAGACCTCTAATGACTGAGACCTTGCAAACTCTCCCAGCAGTCTGTTCTCATTGCCACTATCTGGTTTGAATCTTCTTGATGATTATTTAAGCTCATAACATGCATATAATAAAGTAATATAACATTCCCTTTCTCTTACAGCTTCTTTTTTATGTATGTATTTGAAGGTGGTTGCCCTTTATTCTCTCCTCCCTGATTTTTTTTCACCCCTTAGTTCACACAGCTGTCCTTGGCTGATTTGTGTTTTCAGTGTCTCTGACCATCCTCATTCTTGCAACTTTCCAGAGTTGTCCCACGTTTTTCTTTAAGTGTAACACCCCAAACTCAACATATTACTGCTGACAAGCACTTACTATATCTTTTAGCGTACAAACGTCTTTATATCACAAAGTGGACTTTGTTGTGATAGGTCTCACAAGTTTGTTGGGTGGCCAGGGTAATTCTTTTACACGTATAGCTTTTATTTCCTAGCATGGGTTTTACTAAATACCTAGCATCTAGTTTCACTTCTGCTAACCATAAGCTGACAGGACATGCTTGCTGGGTCTTTGATTCTAAATCTAGAGAAAGCAAGAGTCATAAAGGGCCATTGCTCTGGAGATTTTAGCATTTGTTGAGTTAAATGTTGCTGAGCAGTCAAGCATCCCCACCCTTGTCATGAATGAATCTGGAAGGAATGAGTTTGAAGTCTTGCTGTGGTTGACTATAAATCTTTATTATACGTGGGATGTTCCTTGGGGAGGGTGGGAGGCGGTTGCCTCCCAGACGAAATAAGCAGAATTCATCAACTTACTCACTGCCCTGCCGAGCAGGGCGTGATGGGAGTAATTCAGGGTGCCTGGCACCTGCTGGAGCAGGGAGGCTGGCTGGCAACCATAAACCCACAATCAACCTTGATGCCTTCCCTCAGTGCAGACTGTAAATAACAAAGGCATTTATTTTATTTTTTTCTATGGGGACAGGAACAGTGGTGAGAGTAAACAGAAGGAATTAAAACCACCATGTTGCTGAAAACATGTGGTGGCATGCCCTCAGCTGCCACCACTGCCAGTCTGTTTCAGAGCTTTCTGTAACAATTTGTATTCAAGGAAAGTTGGCTTACACCTTTTCCCCTTACCTCATCCTCACTGCAAGAAGCAATGGGTATATGAGCAAACCTTACACAGAAAAAACAGAAGCAGAAAATTGTGAAGACTGAGGGTAACCACTTAAATGGTGTTAACTGCCAAAGGCTGTCTCTTGCTCCCCCTCTTTCCATTCTTACTTCCTTTTCACAGATGTATCAAGGGATACAACCATGGATGTCTTCACAAGGTCACTGAAATTTTTCTCTTTTTTTTTTTTTTTTTTTATTACATGTTCCTCTAACTGTTTTGTTCCCAGTTAAATCCATTAGCCTTGGTACATACTGCCTTTTTTTCTTATCCTTAAGGGGTGTGTATTTGAGCTATGGGCTATAATCCTCAGTCAGGTTGTTACTAACTACAAAGGCTATCATAAAATGCTCACTGAAGTCACCCACCCAGGGTCATCATTGCAGTTGGAAATTCCTAGTCCTTACAGAAATCGCTGGAGTCTCACAGCTGCAAGAGAGAGGGCAAGAGGGGCTGCAACTGCGTTGCTGCACCCTAGTGCCTAGTATTGTGAGAGATTTGGTCACCTGGTCATTCTGGGCTGAATCTCCTCAACTTTTCTAAATTTGGAAATAAGGTTGACTGGTCCTTTTTGGTCCTTGCATGGACAGTGATTAGAAATCCCAGCTGCTATGGATGCAGCTAAGGAGCCAAGGTCACTGACTCTGGAAGGGCTGGAAACTCAGGGGCTGCAAGTTCAGATTCTACTGATTCTACAGACCAACTGAAGATCTTAAACTGGTTTTGAACTTTATTTTCCAGAGCGTGAGAATATTTCCAACACTGATTTTAGTTCAAAGCTATTGGACAGATAATGAAGAAAAGCCTTTAACTATGTGATGATTAATTTTGCATTTTTATGTGTATTGTATTATCTATATTATATAATTTATATATTTTGGAGATTGTTTCTCAGTGGACAGACACAGAACTGTAAATCATCTCATACAACAGTCTAAGTCCCAACAGCTACACGACACATGAGACTGGGGAGAACAGCACCCGAGGGCAGAAAATTAAGGCTTCAGTTAACTCGAGTTACCTTCCAGTGATTAGATTTTGAAAAGCTGTGATTTGCATCCCACTGCTTACTTGCCTGGGTGTGCCCAGCCGTGCAAACTCAGCTCTTCAGCTCCTACAGTGTTTGGAGTTTGTACCACTGAATGCAGTAAAAGGCATGATTCATGTTACAATTAAAAAAAAAGCAAACCCAAACATCAAGGAAATGTATATAAAACGTGCATGTTCATAATGGTAGAATTCACTTTTACAAGTACTTTTATGAAGAAGTGTTTATCCTGCCATAAAAAGGAGGTGCTAGATGGGTGTACAATGAATTCTCAATTATTCACAAGCAGTTTATCCAGGTTGTGGATTAACTGTGCCGCAAAGGCCCTGACACTTTGCTGGCACTGTGCAAGGGGGTCCATCTGTACTCATATGCTCAAGCACAGTGTTCCAGGATCCAGTCCAAAGTGAACTCTGTGTGGCAACACCTCAGTATGCCCTGGCTCCAGAAAAATTTATCCTTGTGGTTGCAGTGTTGCAAACATACCTTGGGTTGCACATTAGCTAGTACACCCTCTTGGAGCAGAGTGCAGAAATACCTAAGAGATTGTGAAAACAGCAGGTTGTATCTGGCAAAGCCAGGGCCGAATTAGAGCTAGTAAGTCTGGCTAAACTTATGTTGACTCTGTCTGGAGTCAATCACAGAGTTGACCAGTATTCACTTTCAATATGTTCAGCATGCTAAAAGATATGCAGGCTGTGTCTAAACCATGTTCTCGGGAGTGACTCCGTGCTTCCAGACTGAATGCCTCCCAGAGTCTGTCCCAAGCCCCTGCTGAGTTGTAACCTGGAAATGCAGCAGTCCCCTTCTCCCTCTCTTTCTCTGTGCAGGAGGACGGCCTTGCTCCCCAGCTGAGGTCCAGTAACAACTCAAAATACTAGTATTGCCCCAGCTGTGACACCACAGCAATGAAAACTATGCTATATACACAGCTGATGACATGGTGCATTTGACGTGTGCTTGTGACAGACACACAGTTCTCGGGAAATGACCATCTAGGGCTAGCATCATCCATTCTAGCAGCACAGTCCAGCATATACCACCACGAAGTTCATGACATTGGAGAAGTCCCTGAGTGTGGGAGGATTTGACCCAGCAGCCTGTATAAGCTAAAAACGTTTATGTTTATTTAACTGCCTTAACTTACTTTTTCACCTTTTCTGCTTAAATTCCCCCTCTTTATATGGTAATGTAGGAAATGAATGCATCGTAAAAACCTCAGAGGGGAAAAAGCCATAGATGAGTCACTGAAAATATTGATAAAATCACTGAATGAAGTTGAACCATAGCTTCCAACCTTCCTGTTTTTCTGTGCCTACTCTTCTTGCAGCTTCACAGACCCAGCTATGCCCCTCCTTGGTGTTCAGAAGGGAACCAGCGGGATTTCTACACCTCCCTGTAGCGAGGACATATGCCAGAGTCACAGAGTCCCTTCCTTACCATGGCAGGATGTCACAAAGTCTTTAGCACCTACAACAACCCCTGAAAATTCTCAGAGCTACTTATAGCAGCGACCAAAATGTCTTATCACACCCCTGTCTTGGTGACAAATTAAAACTGCAATTTGATTATTAACATCTTTCCAAATAAAGGGCTGGATCTCACTTACCCTGCTGCTGATTGCAAAACTGGACTTAACTTTAGTAGAAGTAGATCTGGCCTCAAGGTATGTTTAGAGAAAGCAAGTAGCAGCTATTTTCCTAGTGTTTATTTTACATTTCAGGTCGAGGCATTTGCAAGTGTGGTTTCTGCTGGACTTTGTATAGCTGGGGTTGTGACTAACAGTAATAACAGGCAAAGCTGTGACTTTGCCCCAGCCCCGGAACAAGAGGCCGTCCTGTCCCCAGAGTCATGCAGAAGGCACATGGTGACTCACGCCCTCGTAATCCCTCTGCTGGGTTTCCCCTTGCTCCACAGGAAAGGAACTTTTTTCCCCTTCTATACTTGGCACTGCACATGATCCCAGCCATGCTGGTCCCATAACCGTGAAGTGTGTTGAGAGTGTGACACAGGTCAGGGTTTTAGCACCTAAGGGATGGTAAGCACTGGTATTTAGTGGGAAACAATGTTCCATTTTGTTCTGTCTTGGGCACAGACCAAACATGGGTCATGGTGGAAGGCAGCACTTCGGGGTAAGGGCTCCATAATGAAATATCTTTTGGCACAACTCCCCAGAAAACCCACAATCTGACCAGTGAGTTCAAGGTGCACTGTGATTTCCATCCACTCCCTTGGTGTTCATGTGACTGCATGTTCTGTTCATTAGTCAACTGGCTACACAATGTGTCTCCGGGCCTTTTCTCTGTGGCAGTCTCATGCATCAGTT
The DNA here is from genome assembly GCA_035583135.1 of Lophotriccus pileatus. NCBI lineage: Eukaryota > Metazoa > Chordata > Aves > Passeriformes > Tyrannidae > Lophotriccus > Lophotriccus pileatus. Next base: position 104,147,538 of record JAWWES010000081.1, on the reverse strand, counting down.
TAATTAATTAATTAATTAATTAATCTATCACTTTCCTTGCAGATGGGATCATCCTCAGGTGATGCTGTCCAACAGATCCTAACACATGCATGTGTTGGCTTCCTGTGAGATTATGGCTGCAGAGCATTCATGCAGGGGCAATCTGGAAAGTATCTCTGTGACTAGTGGTGATCGTGAGAGGTTTGGAAAACTGGATATTTTGAAAGCTTCTCTGTGAAGAGAGCCTGGCTGTGTCATTCCTCTGTGTCATGTTCAGAGAATCTGAACTTAGTTATGGTTGTTTGGACTACAGACAAAATGGAGTTGCTTGGACACCATTTTCTTCCAAGTTCTTCCCCTTCTTTCATACCTTCCACTATTTATCAGCTCCACTTTTCTCTCTGATGGATTCGTATTTAGGGAACTGCCTTTGCAATTGAAGTGGATTGCTTCCACATCTCCAGGACAAATCTGCTAATGGATAGCTGGATTTGGGGGACATCTGTATTTTGCTCACATTAAAGTTCCTTGTTTTCTCACTAACACGTTCTTAGCCTCATTGAGTGACACAGCCTCGAAGACCACATCCAGATCTTTCACCAGACAAACCGGTGCTTCAAGATGGCACAGCACTTCGAGGAGATCAGCTTCTCTCGAGACTGAAGACCAATCAAGATGAGAGCTAAATCTAATCGAAGAAGACATGTTTTTTTGGAAAATGTTCAGCTGTTGTCCCCTGAAATAAAAATATTGACTGTTTAGAACATTTAGGTTTAGATTCTTAGAATTCTTACTTATGCTAAGCTCTCACCATCACATCATTCAGAAGTTGTGCATGTACTGCTGCTGGTCAGCTCGGAGACCTGACCTGTGGGACAGAGGATATCTCTACCCTGCAACCACAGCAGTGACTGCTGTGGCACCTGCATACCAGAGATAGCTCCATAGCCCTGAAGCTGCAGTGTGTTTGGCAAATGCACCTGCATGCAAATGGCAAAAACAGCTCTTATGTGTCCAGCAAATCCCTCACTGGCTGCTTACGAAATTCCACTGTCTCAAGCAAGCAAAATGACCTTGGGTAGCCCGTTTATTTACCTCACTGACTAGGTATCTGCATGGTTTCTGTATTGTTGGTCTGTGCTACAACTCAGCAGTAGGTGCCTGCTGAACATGGTTTCGGCACAAAAGGTTTACCTGCTAGCACAGGACACAGTCATCTTTTCTCAGCCATGTGACAAGGCCAAAGTTCTTTAATTTTCTCTCCAGAAAAGGTAACAATACACATATTTGGGAAAATACCTATAATCTAAACCTCTAGGACTAACTAATTCAGTGTAGTGGATCACACCGATACACTTTGAAAGTCCTTAAACACCACTTATGTGGGAATTGACTGGGGGATTTCTTCTTGCTCTGGCACCCTGAGGAGGTGTAGGCTTTTTTTTCCATCCAAAAAATTTGACTGTGTGACCTGTCAGAAGTGGGATTAGGTTGCAAGTAAGAAAATTCCCAAGGCTTGTGATTAACCCTCATGGGAAGCCAATGGTGCCATGCACTTAAATAATCTTTGAGGAAAAAAAATTATGTCCCAAATAAATGTCCCCAGAGCCCACAAATTCAAAGTGACTTTGTGTGAAACCATTTCTCCCTTCAGGCGTCCTAGGCTGCCTGTTTTGTGCTCAGTCACCTCTTCCCCGATGCACAAGCAGTCCCCTCTGCCTGGCAGGAGCTGGGAGGGACGGGGGCTGGCTGTGGTGGAGGCAGCTGATGAAGGGGCTGCAGCTCGACAGCAGTGCCGGCGCTGTGAGAGCCGCCCCAGCTCTGCTGCTGAGGGCAGTGCAGGCTCATGGCATGCGTTATCTTCCTCCGGAGCTCCTTCTCCCGGCACATAAACAATTTTGTTTTTGTTTAAAGACTTTCCCACACGAGTGTCTGCCAAGTTCAGAGGACTGCTCTTTGAGATTGGTCTTGAGTTTTTTTGGAAAGGGAGATGAGATTATATAATAAATTCAGTTAGTCTTAGGGAGACAGTTGGGAGATGCTGTTTCAGACTACAGCGCAACAGCCAATGGAATTAAGAAAAAGAAAAGAATCCACAGAGAGCAAGTGGGGAAGGAACTCAATTTTCAATTTAGTAAGTCTAGTTTGGAAGCAGATTCACAAATGAATCATCTACACACCAGAGGATGGTTGAAACATGCTCAAAACAGTAAACCTGAAGAGATTTATTTATCTTAGAATAAGCAGCATGCCTTTTTTTAACACACAGCTTGTTGTACACCTTGTGTATCTGTGGACTTGATCTCAGACATCTTTTCAAACCTAAAGAGTTCTATGATTCTATGATACAGTGGTTTTCACATAACAGTCAGTTGGTGATTTGAAGAATTATCCCTAGTCTTACTGCTGTGACAATGTTAAAATTCTGGTTGTTTGCCAAGTGGTTAGGCCTCTTGATACTTGTTGTCCAGTTCAAGTCTTGCTCTTCTAAATAACTAAACACCCCAATTGCAATGTTTAGAAATAAAAACGCAAGAGAAACATTCCTTTGTCCTGCTGAAAATTTTGTGTTTCTGTATGGTGGAAGACCTTCTGAATTTTAGTTCAGTAATGTAACATTTCCAGAGAAATTGAAATTTAAAAGCACTGTGAAGCCGAGGAGCTGGTCTGACACTGGCACTGCATGGAGGCAGGCAGGCTGTGCACTATCAGGGCTGGACATCCACCGTGGGTTCTCTCGGTGTTTTTTGGTGGAATTGAAGCAGTTTGGCAAACTAGTGTTTTCTCATAGAAATGCTGCTGGAAGTGAGACTGAAATGGGAGAGCTGTCAGAGCAGCAACCCTGAGAGAGAGGGAACTGCTGATGTACTCGTCATCTCTAACCCTCCTGAGTAATGCCTTTCATGGCCAGTGAGAGTATTGCTCTGCAGTGGGAGAAACTGGGACAAAATGTACAGACAGTACCAAATCCGCAACACCACTTGGGAACCCTCCTGTCTCCTTTGAGCTGCCTTAGTGTTTCTGCCATAATCAGTTCATGATCTGTAGAGAACATAGAGAATTAGTGAAGCAGCAGTAGTGGTGTGAGGGGGTTTCAGTCTTAGGAACTAGTCCTGTAAAAATAAATACAATAAAAAAATGTAGTGATCATTATGGTACCATCTAAGATGTCCACAGGAAAATAAATTCATCTTATATATTGAGAACTGAATAAACTCTATTTGTACACTGAACAGCAAACTACATCAGTTTTATGGTTGTCTCATAGTTAATTATTATTTAAAATAGGACTTGATTTCTAAGTACAGAAACTGTAGGGATTCTTGGGAGCTAAAAGATCTTAAAAAGTCTAAGTCTTGGACCATATAACAAGTGGCCGTTGCAGAAGTCTACCCTCACTATGTGGAACTTCCATTTACTATTGTTTCCCTTAGTGGAATAATTGGTTTGGCATGAATGTGACACTGATAACCACCCTTTATCTACCCCAAAAAAAAAAAAAAAAAATGAGATATTTAGTGTGTAAGGTGGATGGAAAGGTGTTTGGTGTTTTCTGGCCACCAGGTACCCGAATAGCAATGAGATTACTGGAGAGGCAGGAAGCAAGGAAACAAGAAACAGGACAAGGAAGGCAATCCAAGTAAGAAGGATATGCCAAAAGCCAAACTGTCTCTCCTCTGACCTCCTGCCCCCCAGGGTTCTGCCAGGTCTCACTTCATTCACAGACAAATATCCCAACTTCAGAGCATGCTAGCTCTGACACCTCAGGACTTACTAAAGTACTTACTTCATGCATCTGCAGTCCCATCTGTCGGCCAGGAGCTTTCAGCTGCTCCACCTGCCTCTCCTGACTCAGCACTGGGCTCCCACTGAGCCAGTGGGGTTTGCTGTCCAGGCTGGGGCCAAGGCAGAGCCTGTCACATCCTGTGGACACAGCTGCAAGGTGGGTCCAAGTCCTTGTGCTTCTTCATTGCCCTGCCTGCAGGCCACTTACCAGGTTCAGACACGCCATTCCTCAGGTACAGACACCTTCTCACACCTGAAAAGTGAGAAAAAAAGGATCTTGGAAACCTCAGAGGATTTATACACCTACATCCTTCAGGATGCGGGGTTGCTTACTCAGAAGGTAATTTTTACTTTTTTTTTTCTGAGTGAGTGCTGAACAAATAACGGGTCTGGCATGTCATTCGAAGTGACTCTGATGCTGCCTTTTGCATGAGCCTTAAATCAGACCTGCATTTTCTCAGGTAAAACCAATCTGGTCACAAGAAATGAACTGAGCAGCAAATGCAGCCAGCCGTGCTTATCTTCCACAGCTTCACCTGGTTATGTTAGCCATACCCTCTTTTCTTTGGTTGCTCTGTGGTGTCACCAAGCATTTTAAACAGGGCTGACAAAGTTAATTCAGGAGAACAGTGCCCCTGTGGTATATAGTCCAGAGCTACCTCTTATGGATGGTACTGTTTCTATTAAAAACTGAGCAACAACTTCTGCTCTGTTGTTACATAGAGGAGGAGAAAAATACTCTGCTTATTAGATACAGTTTACACCTGATGGCCAAGGCAGGTAGCCCTGTGACTGTGTCTTTTTCTAATTAGGCGCTTCTGCATCCTTTAGGTGCATTAAATTCTAGCAAATGCATAGAAAATCTGAAAGGTAAGACAGGCAGTGAACTCCTTTCCTCTTTTGCCCTTTTTTTGTGTGGTTATAGAAAAATATTTTAGACCATCTGTTTCCCAAATTTCGAGCCAATCTGCTCCAGTTGTAAAAATTTACAATGTAATGCATCATCTCCTGGAATCAGAGCTAATGAAACTTCCCACAATAATATGATCAAATGCACTCCCAATGAATAAAACTGTTGTTTTTTTTCACAATGGTTGCTCCAAGAAAATAAATACTTAATGTTCATGCCTGAATTTTCTTCTGGACTCTATACAACAGGAATGTTCAGAGAGGCTTTAAAAGACTGTTCTTGCTTCCTGGCTAGCACTCCTACTGCAGACATCCACAGACAGGACCAGACGATACTGCAGTGTCATGAAAAGGCACTTCCAGAGGAATTTACATCCTCATGGTTTTAGCTGCCCCAGGAATTTATTAGCTAACAGATCACCACTTCCTGCCATCGTTTCTGGATGTCTTGGTCTTTTGATCATGCCATCATGTTCCTGAAATGTGCAAAAAAATGGAGGGTCTGCATGCCTGTTCTGTTTGATGAGCACAACATCCTGAAGCTATACAAACTATCCATCATTTCTGGCCTATTCACAGTGAGACAGGCTTGCTGATCAATTCTTACTTGTACTAGGATCAGGACACCAGGTCTACCTCTGAGACTCCAGCAATTTATCTCAGAAATTATATGATGGAAATTGATGAGGCTGATCCTTCTGTTCCACTGACATCCTGCTCCCCGAGTTCCACTGAATAATTTGTTGTTACTTGTGATGAGTATGAATGAAAAACAAGGAATGCAACTTTGCTTTGACTTGGGGCTACTAGTTAAGTAAAACTGGAACTACACTTAGGCTAGTAATGGTGCCACAGCTGGGTATCTTACACAGAAACAGTTCTGAGAAACAAAGATTTAGGTAGCAGCAAGTGTTCATTGATTAAAATATTGTTTGTTTGTTTGACTAATTGATTGATTGACTAGAAAATTGATTTGAGAGCAGCCCTGCAGGGAAGGAATTGGAGATATTGGTGGATGAAAAACTGGACAGGAGACAACAATATGCACTTGCAACCCAGAAGGCCAACCATGTCCTCAGCTACATCAACAGCAGCATGGCCCGCAGGTCAAGGGAGGTGACCCTGCCCTACGCAGAGGAGTTGGACCAGATAATATCTGAAGGTTCCTCCCAAGCCAAGCCATGTTGTGAGTCCATGATTCTAAGTACCTTGCTTCCTCAGATGTGGCCTGCTTAGTTGCTGGAGATGCAGTTCATGGCCATATGGTACAGAAAAGTAGATGCTATAGATAAGGTTGCTGAAGAGCTCCCCAGATGAGTCCTTGAAACGTTGAGAAGAATCAAGACTGAAAAGAAAAACTTGTTTCTCTTGAAGAGTTCTAAAGTTCTTGTGAATTGCCAAAAAAAGAGAGAAAAGTTGCCAATACAATAAATGTCTTTCTAATATTTTGTGATCCAGCCAGTGCTCTTGCATCACAACCCCTGTCAGAGTGTATAAATCTGCAGTTCCTCCTAAAAACCTAGCACTGCCACAGTGCTGTCAACCAGATATCTCCTCAGCACCAGGCTTAATATAAAAAAGATTGCTGGGGGAGCCTGAAGATGGAGTGAAAGGCAGAGAAAATTTCTTCTTTTGTTTGAATCGGCATTATTGTATTTTGATAGTTGGAGCTTTTGGTATTAGGAACACAAGATACAATTTGTATGTCAAAATGTATTCCTGGTTTCTATAGTGATACCCAGATATTTTCAGTATTGTTTCCTAGATTTTTTCATATGTAGTATAACTTTTTGTTTGCTTTTCTATCCAATCCCCACTGAATGGAAGATTTTCACATACTGTTGCCCCTCCTCCACTCCACCCCTCCAGTTCATGAGCAAGTTTACTGAACTCCCCAGCAGCTCATGTTTATTTTCTTATCTTAAGTTAGAGTGCGAAATTAAAACACTTGATTTGTCCTTGGCAAGTTAAAATGCATATTATTTATATAGCACTGTAGGGGTCTTTGGCTCTTTGTGAACAAAAAGAAAGTGAAATACCGTGGCAAGGGGCAATACACCGCCAAGGGTCAGACCTTACAGATGCTCAGACTGGGCACGATGGAGCACACAGAGCCATAGCTTGCTTAGCTAACTTCACTGGATGCTTTATGGATATATGTTCTGCTTTTCACACCCAGTGTGTCTCACCAGGGTGTTCCATTGGAAAGACATTAGTACCATTGTTCTACTTGGGCACGGCCCTTGGGGAGGCTTTTGCAGAGCACCTTGGTGCCAGGTACGTTCCTGGCACCAGGTCACGCAAATGTCGTCAGCCATGTTTTACGACACCTCATTTGGGCATTGCTAGCAGTCAGCTTACAGTGTCATTGACCTCCAGGGGGAAAAGCTGCCTTTATTCACCTTTGCAGGTTGGTTTTTACAGTCTCCACAGAACTCCAGGTAGCTCTACCCCCATTCATAGCTGAGGCAAATAGCACCAGGGTAGTGCGCTCCAGCAATGATTCATAGGGATTATCATAAACCTGCTGTTATATATTTTTTTAAAATTTCCATAGAGCTTAGTTATTAGTTAAGATCTAAATCAGCTAGAAAAATTCTTTACCTATACAACCGTAATTAGTTTTAACCTTAAGTTCAGGCTAAAAGCACGCACTCAACAGGCTTTTGCAGTTTCTCCTAGCCTGTTAAAAGAGACAAAAATTTCTTGTCACTTCTGAATTTAAGGTGGGAATGGTATAAAAAATTGTGTAAGTTTTAAGAAGCTGAAAGTAGTAGTAAGTAAAAATAGAACATTTCACTACATCTTTATGCTCAACTATTTGGAGTATGTACACACATACTTATGAATGTCTCAATATGAAGTATTTCTCATAAAAATAATCAGTACTCAGTCTCTTGTTAAGTGTTACCCTTTCATCAATGCCTCCAGTTTTCTGAAAAATCAGTAGTGTTTCCAAAGAATCAAGTCTAAATCAAGATAGAGAAATTTCATTAAGGTGGAGAGTAAAGTCAGGCATTTTAGAGCTGAAGTACTATTGTGGATGAAATTATTTTCCATTTTTTTCTCCTTTGCTCTGATATTAGATGAGGGCTATATTTATAAACAAGTAATTTACCATCAATTGTTGCAGTTTCCCCTGTAGTTGTATGCCATAAACTTTAGCACATCAAAAATCAGATTGTTCCAGTTTTAAGCCCATCATAAAAGCATTAAGCCTATTTTGTATGAGACATGAAAGAAGTATTCAATCATGTAAACATCTCTTCATTCCCCTCAAACATAAAAAAGTGCAAGTGGGAAATACTCACCTAATAGCTGGAAAAGGTCTGAAGATCCTTTCCACTGCAGGTTATAGAGATGGTTATCTGTGGGAGGACATTCCTCATTTTTTCCATATGTTCAAAATAAACTGTCTTCTGTGATTCTGAAGCTCCCTTGGCAGGAGCGGAAAAGTGTTGAAATACTGTGTTTCACAATTTTCCAGACCAAATGGTAACTTATCTAAACGATACATTACTGTATTATTCAGTACGTAAGCTCACCAGCGCTCTGCAAGTTGATAATCCTTTTCATTTTTCATTACTTTATAGTTAGAAAGTATCTTGCAGAGTTATCATAAGCATTATCAGTGCAAACACTGATATCCAGCCAAGGGCCTTTGTGATTATACCATGTTTTTTTGCTTGTATGGGATATTTTAGTGCAGTTGCAGTACCTCATTGAAAGCAGTCCAGCAGATGACAGATCATTTCCCCTCTCTCTGTTTTAGTGAGCAACAGCTATTTGAAACATTTTGATATTACAATGGTGGAGGAGTCAATGGCCACAAACTAAAATCTCTTCTTTTTATCAAAGCTTTAATTTTTATATTATTTGAAAAAAAATGATACGATTGGCAGCATTTGGTGTTGGCAACGCACAGAAGCTTTTGTCCTACAAGATATGTATGTGATTTTAGCCCTGAGTGAATCTTGGAAAATCACATCATCTCATTTTCACCATTTCTTTGTGCAAAAGTCTTATGGCATGTACACCAATGCTCATTAATTACTCAGTACAAAATATTCCTCAAAAGAATAAACTGTCCACAATCAATTCACCTCCCAAAGTGAGCATGGGTAGCATTTTGGTATAAATTTGTTGTTTCCTTAGCAGCCAACTTGCTGTTTTCTGTGATTTCATGTGTTTTAATAATGAAAAACATTTCAAGAACTTTTTTCTTACAAGCTGTGTTAGATCTTTTAATGATTCACACTCTTTGCATGCTGTCTTATCACGAGCAATTCAGAAACTTCTGCATAAGTGACCATGAGCTGTCTGACACTTACTGGCTTCTTTCTTTCTGCTCCAAACCAGATCATTTCTACACTTATTCGGGAAATCTGACAACTCCTCTTTTTTTTTTTTCTTTTTTTTTTTCTTTTTTTTCTTTAAGGGAGGGCTTTTCTTGACATTTTAATGGAATAGTATCAGTTTAGTTGTTGTCACAGTCCTGATCCATGGAGGGCTGTAACTTGAGCAAATAGAAGTATGTAAGTAAAACTTATACTAGCCTTTAAATCACAATGATTTTGTCAGCTTTGAAAACCTTGTGTACTAGGCTGACTGATCCCACAGTCTCCATACAGTACAGACAGTATTTGGTCCATGACATATACTCAAGATAAAATCACTATACATACCAAAACTTTTTCCTATGCAGATTCACTGTAGCAGCAGCTCTTTTGGTAGGTAGATGACTTTGGAAATTATTTTTGCAACCCTTCTTGCTTTTCAGTCACAATGGAATTTATTGTTTTGCAAATTTTTAAACAAAATTTAGGACCCTTTGTTGTTGAAGCTGTTGCACAAGTGTAGTCTGTTATTTAAGATCAGGAATGCAAGACTTCATCTGAAAAAGAAGGTGTGGAAAGATCTGGGGAGATTCCTACAATGGGATCTTAATTTATGAGGGACTCATCAGAGGACCTGTCTGTACGAGAAGTGCCGGTGGAAGAGGTTATGGGCTCCATATGCATAATGAACAATGCCCAGTCATCAGGACCAGATGGTATTTACCCAACGGCTGTAAAGGAATCAAAGGATGAAATAACTGAACTACAGCATTTAAACTCACACTGAAAACTAGCGTGGTAGCTGAAGACTGGTAGCTGGCAAACTAATACCAAATTTTTATTGTGTTAGCTATAAAAGAACTTTGTTCAAGGGAATTTCAGGGGAGCTACAGGCCAGTAATCCTGACGTCTGTGCCTGGGCAAAGCAGTAGAAACCATAATGAGTACCATAATTAATAAATAGGGATAAATATGCTGTACTGTACAAACGCCAATATGATGTTTGCAAAGGGAGGTCTATTATTGAAATTCCATTAAAATCTTACTTAATAAATACTACTTCTCTGAAGGAGTCAGCAGATATGTAGGGATATTCTATTGATTCAATCCACTGAATTCTTAAAAATCTTCCTTCACGACCAGAAAAGTCACTCTTAGAGAAACTGAAAAACTATGGGATAGAAGTTCCTTGTATGCATAAATAATTGCTTAGAAGATGGGAAGGAGAGAGTAGAAAACCTGGTCTGTTTTCATCATGAGTTGTTATCAGTGGAGTTCCAGAAGATCTGTGCTAAAACCCTTGACCAAATGTTTATGTGGGATCTGGAAAGGGGGTTAATAGTGAGATAACATTGGGGGCATTATTAGATTATTCAGGATAGCAAGATGATGGCTGGCTGTGAACAATTGCAGTGGGTTTTACAAGACTGTGTGACCAGATGGTAAAATGGTAGATGAAGTTCCATGTAAATAAAGATAAGGTGATGCACACTGGAGAAAATTATCTGGAAATTAAATGTAAAACGCTAAATACAAGGTTGTTATCAGTTGTGAACAAGATCTTGGGGCTATAATAGTTGCATGAAAAAGTCAGCCCTGTGCTCAGTAGCAATCAAAAAAGCAAATTAGATGTTAGGGAGTATTAGGAAAAACATACAGAACAAACAGTGACTATGATAGTGCCACACTGTATAGACCCATGATTTCTGTGAGCCTGCAGTATCATGCAGGTCTGAATCCTTCCTCCATCTCTGCTGTAGAAGAGGAGCAGGTCCCAACAAGTGCAGTGAAGGTGGCTAAAGGAGTGGAAGAGGTTTCCACAAGGTTTTTCAACTTGTGAGGGAAACCACCAAGGGAGAGCTGGAGCCAGAGCCTAAACAGGCCTTGGTAACATGGCAAGAGGAAGCAGACAGACAGATTATTGCTCCTCCCAGCTCGAGACCTCGCATCCAACCAATCTACTGAGTACTACCTTCAAACAAAAGAGGGTGTTTTTTAGTACACTGTCTTCAAATCATTTCCTTTCTTAGTCCTAGTCATTGATCTGAAACCCTGTTATCCTGAAACCCAGTTACTCTGAAACCCAGCATAGCTCCTCAGAGGACAACAGTAGCATGGCACGGGGACGCCACTTAGGTTCCAGCTCCTCATCTAACAACAGACTGTTGAGCCTGGATAAAAATTCCCAGCATGATATTTCCACTTAAGAACTTCTAAGCCTTGCCAGAAAAATATGGCTTGATACTAAGCTTCAAAACAGTATCACTCATAAAGCGCCTACTGAACCTTTTCCAAAACCATGTTATGGCCTGTATGTAGGAAGCTTTTTCTGTTTACACAACTCCTAGTTAACATTTTCTGATCATGCCATATTTATTTACCAGGGTTACAAATGAAAGAAACAAAAGCCTGAGGTTACTTCATGTTTAAGACATAAAGTCTCAAGAAAGAAGACATTATCATGCCCCCTTTTTTTTTAATTTCAGATGTGTGAAAACTTTTCTTCCTGACATTGGTTTTAGTACTTACTTAAGATAAGGAGGAATCCCATGAGGAAAAAAGGTGATTACCTGATTAACAGAAGTATCCACTCATTCACTGAAGCTTCCACTTCCTCGTGTGACCAGTGAATGAAATAAGTGTAGCTGGAGCATCCCAAGCCAACAAGCAAAGAAAAGGTAGCTGAGGGTAGAGAGAGGACAAAGAGGAGATAGTTCTCCTGGATAAAAATACAGGAAGTAGTTCATGGGAAGAAAATCCCTCTAATAGAACTAGGGCGCGAAAGCATGGTGATAGTTTTATTTCTGCACACATGGTGATAGTTTTATTTCTGCACAATAGGCTCATCTCTCCTCTCAGGTATGATTCATACCAGCACACTGGACTTTAATGTTGCACTAATTGTAGTTTCTCTCTTTTTTTTTCTGTTTTTTTTTTTGTTCCTTTTTATTCCCCTTTCCAAAACAGATGTTGTGAACCTTCTGGGGCAAAGACTTTATGCTCTGCTGTTTAAACAGTTCCTAGCACAGAGTGTCCCTGACCCCATCACCAGGATGTGCTTTGGCAAATACAAACCAATAGGAGACGGTAGTTGGAGATGAAATGCTGAAATAGGGCCTTGATACTCAGAAAAGATGTTTCTTTGGTATTTGTCTCTGTTATTATTACTATTCCTTTAAGTAAACAAACACATTAGTTCACCTCATTAAAATCAAAGAGAAAAATCTGAGAAATGTAGTTCAGCAGCCAAAGTCTCAAAATCCACCTTGAAATCTTATTGGCTATCTTCTCGAGGGAAGTGTAAATCTTCCTTTCCTTGGCTTTTATTTCTGAATTTGGCTCTGCTCCTGGAAATCTTTCCTGAGAGGCCTCCACTTGCTATAAATGTTGCAAAAGAAGTCTCGCTATTTGCAATGCCGTTCTAATTATTTTTCTGATGGGCCAAGAGTTGCCTTGTGGCCATCTTGGTTCTGTTCTTCTAATGCATCATTTGGAATCATTCTGGACATCAAGCTCTCACTGCCAGCCAAAACAACCATGTATCTCAGGGTCGGCCCTTTAGTCTGTCCGAGTCCCTGCAAACTCAACTGAAGATTTCCATCTGATGGTTGTGATGCAATGCAGCAGATTCCTTGCTGGGAAGACAACACAAAAAGGAGATTAAAAAAACAAATACAAATGGAGATGAAGGGAGGCTTGGCCATAGGGACCCAGGAAGAGTGGCTGTATCTGATCTTTTCCTTGTTCTTTTCTTCTGGGATCCTGCTCTAAGAGGGCTCTGTACCCTAGTTTTGGAAGAAGACCCAGATGTGCACTGCACTTTTTTCCAAACAACAATAGGAGAGTTCTGGAAGAACTGCAGTGACTTTTTAATGTGTATCTAACTTTGCTTGGATAAGAAGATGGCCTGGGGTGCTTTTAAGAAAGAAATGCTGTCAGAAAAACACACCGGGGGCTCGGTGTCTCACAGTGGATCAGAGCGTTTTGCAGTAACAAGGCAGGAAGTTCAAACTAGACAGCTAGAAGAAGTCATCCAGAAAAAAAAATAAGAAAGAAAGAAAGAGAAAGAAGCACTGTGGAGCTCTAATACAACTGTTTGTTTCACTCTGAGGTTTGTGCTGAGCACAATACAGCTTGCAGGCTTCACAGAGGTGCTCATAGAAAGGAGGTTGATAAATGAATGAATTTCAGGGGGCAGGAAACACTGATGCTAACTTTACTGGGTGCTGCTATAAGACTGCACTGTAACCTTTGAGCTTTGACTGCAAGGAAATGTTGTGCAGCCCTGTGCGACACTATCACAAAGCTTATGAGCTGGGGGCAAAGAGGAGGGAAGGGGAGAGAAAGGGGGCAAATAACATCATTACTTACTTTGGTTTTAGTTCAACATTTATCTTTGAACATTTTTTTCCCTCTGAATTAGTTTCAATAAAACGTGCATCGCTCGTGGAGCTCCTTCAATAAAAAAGTCACTGTTTGTTATACGATAACACTGAACAGACTCCAGGCACTCCATTTTCTTATCTTAGATATACAGTGGAGCATAACTCAAGCAAAGGGGAGAAGTTAATGCATCTGTAACACTAGGTAACAGAAGCAACAGTAGCATGTTAGTGTAGTAATAACTCTCACATGTGAAATATCTGAAGATGGGTTTTATTGAATTCAGTTTATTTAACCAGGATAAACCCTTGAGATATGGATCTCATTTACAAGATGGTGTTGGCAAGAAGGCAGATTATTACAAGCACATGTGGAAGATAAGTATAAAACAAAAAGTGAAAGACCTGTTTATATTTTTAATTAGAATCCTTTTATCACCAAAAATGTTAAGTGAAAAGGAAGGCATTAGATATAACTATTACTTGTTGATACTAACTGCAATGATCCTTCCTACTTCCTTACTTCCTACTTTTTTTTCCTAGATATCTTAACAATGGGGAAAAAAAATAAAGGCGAAATGTCCTCCCTTGTTGTACATCAGGCCTGGACAAGCCTGTTTTGTTCAGGGACCTTTCACAGGTCCCGGTGACATGGTCCACAAGGACCCAGTAATTGTGTCAGAAGAGGGAAAAGGAGCAGTGCAGAGCTGCACAGCGGCGAGAGGGGTGGGGTGGAGAGCCCTGCAACTGGGCATGCTACTGAAATGCAGTCATATCTAGGTAATGCTGACACGCTGGGGTAAAAGCCAAGGAGAACACAACGTACAGTGGAAATTTTAGAATTAAAGTAGCGGAGCAAGTATTCAAAGTAGAATTTGACCAGGATTAACCCCTTTAATCTTGCTAAAAATACTACATGATCTTTCACGAGCACAGGCATTCAAGACTCAACTTCTGCATTTCACACAAAAGGCATTAAAACTTACTTTTATATGAATGCATTTTTTGAAACAGTTACCTTTTAAGTGACCTCTAAACAGGTATGGACCACATTAAACTTATATGTGGTATGCTGGCACTTAAGGCTGCGAGGTGATGGAGTGCTTTTCTTTTCATAAGGCAATTTTGCTTGATAATCAAATGTCTCTGGTAGGTAAATAAAAAACCTCTCTCCTCTGTTAGAGGAGTTATTATGTTGTGTTTACAATGTATTCTTTTGGTCTGTAGTTAACATACTTTAAATACTCTTAAAGGTAAATGGCTGCCTTCCAGCCAATGACATTTTCAGGCTATCAAATTGCATATTTTGCTCAGAAGTGTGATACTGAGTCTGCTACTCTGCTTTCCCTCTGCACTGCAGGTTTCCCCCTCCTTGAGCAGAGAGCTCCAAGCAGCACAGTCCAGTGTCTTTTTCATCTCAGGGACAGAAAGAAGACCAGGCTTGTCCAGCCATGCTGGCGTATGGCAACTGTTGGGATAAATATAACAGGACATGACAATACTATGAAAGAATGTGGACCAATAAAAAACAAACAAACAAACAAACAAACAAAGCCTTATCCGAATGGGAGCCTCCAAGATTGCTGATGAATATTCACCTACGCAGTAGGATGCTCCGCTGGGGCCTCCGTAGCAAAACTGGGCCTTTTTATTTTGTAGGATGATCACAATGGAAACTACCTCTTGGGTTACCACTGCAAAAGCCTTTGCAGGATACAAGGGTTTCATGGGCCATACTTTGATAATTAATTTTATGCAGCAGCAGTAGAAACTCAGACCCCTGACTTGTCTGTTGGGATTTGGCCTGTTTTTCTCCTGCTTGCAGGAGAGGTTTAATTGTGGGTGTCAAACCTATAAGGTGTGCTGGTTGCCTCCACAGGTGTCCTCTATAGTCTCCCTTTTATTTGAGTTTTTCTGTATGCTTGAATCCTGGAGAGGTTAAGTTTCATGTCTTGCCAGTGGTGGAGTGGTTGTGAAGAGCTCCGCAGTGCTCCCAGCTCCTCAGTATTTAGAAATTTTCTTGCTATTAACTTGCACATCAGGCTCCCTTCCAGTCACTGCCTCTATTTGATGGCAGAGCAAAATGTTACCCAGGGGTATATGCTTGACTTAATTTGCTTTCGCTGTATTCACACCTTTGTGTATTTGTTTACCATTTGAGCAGTGACATTTATTGGCATAAATGTGCTATGGAATGCAAATTTGGGGAGAAATGTCAATATTTGCACTGAAGAACAACCAGACCCAGTTCAAAAACATACTTACTAACTTTAAGTACATGATTGTGTCTCATTGACTTTGTTGAATGAAACCTGGAACCACAAGCAACGCCATGAGCTTTCACTCACCAATTGAGACAAATTGGTCATTGCCCAGCCTGAGTTAAAACTGTTCAGGATCTATCCTCACTGTACTAAATTTGAAGAGATAAAACACATGCCTGGGATTTGCACATGTTTGGGAAAAACATAGCTCTATCATGTCTGCACAGAAAAAGAAGGAGGCGATGTGGTTGGTATGAGTAGCTGTTGCAGTGTTAAGTCTCTGCAAAGGCTGCAGTAAAAAGAGAGTCTGAAAAGAACATGACTGTTAGGAATATGCTAAAAATAATGTTGAAAATCATGCTTGAGGAGTCCTATAACATACTGGGTCTCCACAGGTGTATGGGTAAAACAGACCAGAACTGTCAGGACAAACCCATGGGTTTTTTATAATCTGTAGTTTTCTAAACATAGCCACTTCAGTGAATTTTGGCTACAGAAGTCATAGGGACCTTGCAGTCCTTGCTATAAGTAGATTGTGTGTTTTTTTTGATATTTAGTATAATATTTTTTTCTGATACTTACTATGTTGCTGGAATGAGGCACTGGATCTCAAAAGGGCCCATTAAGTGGCTGCAGTGACTTCAAACCATGATTTGGTTACATAGAGTCCCACTCCTGCAGAGGCTCCTCCAAGGACCTTGCCCTAACTCAGTTTGCCTCTTGTTTTGGACATGGCTGAATCATATCCTCCATCATGATTTTCAGCTGAAAAGTAACTTGCTTGCTGCTTCATGAAATACAACATTGCCCTTCTGTTCTCCCCCTAGAGATGAGCATGTAGCATTGAATATCATGCAGTTCAAATTTACCCTTATGGCCAAGTTCAACAAATTAGTGGCCAGAAATTTAAATCAGATATTTAATCTTTCAACCATGTAAGTGAGATTTTGTGTTTACAGTGGCAGCAGGCCAGCTTAACCTCAGAGAAAAAAGATTGTTAGTAGTGTCCTTGAAGCTGGGGAAGCAGAGAGCAGCGACTCCACTGAGCAGGTCTGTCTGACCTATGACTGAAAGGCAGCTGTAATCACCACATCAGTACCCACAGCACTGTGTGCTTTTTAAGCACTGGAGACCCAAGGATGTTATTACTGTCTTTGGAATATTGCTAGTAACTGCTATGTATGTTCAAAATTTTTCTAGTTAGTATAATAAAGAAAAGTACCAAGCCTTGGTGACAGGAGGACAAAGCAGATGAAATTCTGACACTCAGCTCCTGAATTTGCCAAATCCTGGAGCAATGGGCAGCATCTTCACAGATCAAATGCTAGTAGTGAGGTTAACAAATCTTCCTATTTCAATAGTGACTTGTACAGATGCCTTGCACAAGTGCATGCTTAAGTGTAGCCAAATGCACGTGATTCATTTCCCTATTTATAAGGATTTCACCTGTTGCCAAAGGAGAAGATGAACAAGTTGGTTCTCATAGTGTTATCCCTGGAAAGCATGTTACAAAGTAGAATATGTGAAGCACTTTTCAGTCATACTTGGTGATCCCCTTTATGATTGGAAGCTAGAGGTCCAGTATTCTGATAATGACTTTGCTGTGTATAGTCACTGAAGGTTTATTTTCAAAATGTTCTTTATGGCCAAGGGCTGAATGCTTTAGAAGCCTGGGAGCATTTGATTGTCACCAGGATCTAGATGGGGTGGCAAAGTACCATTTTCTGATTTGTCCTAAGAACAAACCTGAGCTCTCTGGAGCTGCTAAGAAATCCCAGATTAGGATAGGAACCTTGACTTCATCATTCAGACTTCTTACATAGAAATGCAAAACCCTTTCAAGGGAAAAAAAGCCTAATTCCTCAGTGCAGATGTGTTTACAATCAGTGATTCTTGTCAGCCCATCAGTATTCCCAGTGGTGAAACAGCAGTTTGGAGGCGTTATAGTTCTGTACAAAGAGTCTAAAAATTATCTACCTTGGCTATTTGCTGGTCATTTCTCTGGTAGCCATATGAGAAGTGGATGCTAGGAGATACATCTGGATTGTTTATACTTCATTAGAATCTGAAGAGGCTATACCACTGTGTACGAGGGTCAAGTTTCAGTTCCTTATTGAACTCTCTGACTCTTCACTGAAAATGCAGACAAATTCTGCCCTAGATAGGGATAGTTTTCAGGAAGGGTGTGTATATAGTTCCTGTCTTACAGATTGACACAACCTTTATGATTTCTAAGTAAAACATATCAATTTATGGCCTTCCAAAATGTAAATGCTTCCTATGACTTCGATTGCTACAGTTTAATTGCAGTTGTTGTTCACATGACTTGTTTAATATGATTAATGTCATAACAAGTCTGCAGACATTCCTCAGTTCTTTACCTTGACAGTGGAACAACACTGGTGACAAAGTGCAGGTTAGGGCATAATGGATCTACCTTTTTTTTTACAGAATTACCTAAGAGTGCTTACTAAGATTTCAGCCTTGGCATTCACTTATTGGATGGTCTGCTGGTAGGTTTATTGGATAATTTTATTCATCTTTATTTCCAATGGGATATCTCAATTTCATTCTAGAACAGTAAGAAATGTTGCTTCTAAAATAAGCTGTGTTAGCACATCTGCTGTATAAAAAAATAGACATCCAAAGGGGAGAAAGAATTATAAAACCTATAATGACTGTAGGCACACTGTAGATCAGAATAGACGTCCTTTTGCTCGGGCCATTATCTGAGGGGAAGATGAAACACAGCCTGTACATTCATATGTAACAGAGATATTAATTAGCATGGCACAATTTGGGTTGAGGCCAAGACACTGAAGTGAAGCCGCTTTAGTGGCGTTGATGGACAATCTCTCCTTGCCAATAGACAGAAAACAGCCATTCATTTTCATCCTCCTGGATCTTTCTTCAATATTTTACACTACTGACCTGAAGATACTCCTATTTCACTTGAGGGTGACAACAGGGGACCAGTGCAGTGTACTAAATGGCCAGGTCCCTCTTGAAGACATACCAGTGACTACTAGAGGTAGAAAGCTATATTTCTGCTGTTGGAAGACAACAGTACTTATCAAGTCCCCAAAGGATCAATTCTCTCTTTTCTGCTGTTCAATATCCCCTGCCAGTCTGATAATGCGCACTCGGAGCACACTCAGATGGTTCTGATCCACCTTCTTGTTGTATAGCCCGGCTGTTTGGCTAATGTGACCAAAGTGACTTTACCTGGATGAGAGCAACACATTAAAGCTATTTGCTGAAAGTTAAAGCCAGTCATGACCCAGAATACACTGACATAAGAAAGTTTTTTTGAAGAGCTGGCATGAGATGTTCTCCTCTTGCTGGGAGGCATCAACCAGAGCTGGTCAACCACTCACAAGTACTAAGGGTGCTCTTTTCAGAACCGTAGGGACCATTAAACTGAAAGATACCAACTTGATTTGACTGCAAGAGAGAAACACACAACATTCTTGACCATCAGAGTAGTTTTAGCTCTCTGCCAGCATTTAACTGCCCTTGCCATTCGAAAATTTTCATCTTATCTTTGAAAAATATCACACGCTGCAGTTTCAGCTCGCATTTTCTCATTCTATCTTCAGTGGACAAAAAGGACTTTAATTTTTGCTTTTTTCTTTGCAGCTGCATTTTATGTATTTGAGAAGTATTATCAGTCTTCCCTCTGGATAAACATGCCCATCTTTTTGTCATTCTTTCCCTGTAAGTCATGTTGTCTAAACCTCTGGTTATTCATGACTTTTCTCAGTTTATTCAAGTCTTTTATGAAATGTTTGTTTAATATGGGCACAGTTCCTTAGCAGATGCTTTCTAGGTGCTGAGTAGAGTAGAAGGATTTTTGAGTCTTAAATAAAACATTCTCTTTTAAAAATCCCCACAATTTAGATGATTTTTTTGCATTATCATAGAATTGACTCACCCTTAATGTGTGGTCCCCACACTCTAGTTCATTTTTGGAAGAACTGTTGCCTATTCAGTTCTTCCCCGCACTTGCATTTGGACAGCTGAGAATGTCTTTCTAGCTGTAGTAGTTTACTCTAGTCCTTACTGATAATATTATTTTAAATACTGTTTCTTCAGTGTGTAAAGATCTTTTGAATTCTAATCTAGCCTCCCAAATGTTTCCAGCCTCTTCCAAGCAGTGAGAAATCCTCTCTGATTTTTTCCAAGTTTTTAATAAAGATGTTGACCCGAGATGGACCCCCTGTGGAACTGCAGTCAAAAAAAAGTTTCCAGTCTGGCAATAACCTATTTCCAGCTACTTGCGATGACCCATTTTCCAGCTACAGTTTTCCAAGTAGCTGAGCACCTGCCTTACAATAGTTTTGACCAATTCACATCTTGTTACAATTTCCTTAGGAAACTGTCACATGAGACAATGTCAAATGCCTTGCTAGCACCCAGATACGTGACATCAACTCACAAAGATCCATATCCCACTAGAGAGGAAAATTAAGTTAGCCTTAAGAGAGCTAGTGTTTTACAAACCCATGTTCCTGTGCAGCTATTTTCTCCCAAGTAGTTTGATTGTCATCTGATTTCTCGCTACATATATGGCTATACTATACTAGGTATGTATAGTATTACACTCTATTATTTTTTTGGAAATAAAAATAAAGAAGACAGGCCATGGTTGATGGACTTCTCTATATTAGAAAGAAAGCAAGGAAGGAAGGAAGGAAGGAAGGAAGGAAGGAAAGGAAGAAAAAGTACTATATACTCTAAAACTTCTTCCATCTATCTGGAGTTTTCAGGTCACAGAGACTGACTCTAAATTTTTTTGAGTGAATCTCATCAGATGAAACCAATTTGACAATATCTAACTCCATAACAGGTAACAATCTGGCATCTTCCTCTTTACCCCTCACTAATGGTGTACTAAAAACCTTTAACCAATGAGTTTTATGCTGGTGGTGCTACATGCATTCAGCATTTGTTCACAGTTCTTTGTAGAAGACTGAAATAAAAAACAAACAAAAACAAATCCCCCAAACAAAACACAAACAAATAAAACAACAAAAACATAAAACCCTCACAAAACAAACAAACCAACCAAAAAACACACAAAAAAAACCCCAAATCAAAACAAAACATATTGGATCAATGTACTTGCAGAATGCTGTCTCATTAGTATTTTACATCCCTTGGAAATCATGCTTTGCCTTAACATTTTTGATTTTCTCTCTGTGGCAGTGATGCTTCTTATAGATATCCTCAGTAATGTGCCATGTAATTTACTTTCCTTTTTCCTCTAGTATATGGAATTATTGAAGAGGTTTAGCAAGAGTAACGACCAGTTCTGTCTGGAGCTGGTCAAGATATTTTCTCCCACTCTGACAATCATTGGTCTGGCTCCAGTAATTCATGCCTGTGC
This sequence comes from Lophotriccus pileatus, assembly GCA_035583135.1. NCBI lineage: Eukaryota > Metazoa > Chordata > Aves > Passeriformes > Tyrannidae > Lophotriccus > Lophotriccus pileatus. Next base: position 104,126,492 of record JAWWES010000081.1, on the reverse strand, counting down.
CATTTCCTGGCCAGGCTACAGCTATGCAGAAAGCCTTCAGTGAATCAGAAACTGGTCCTGCGTATGCAGAAACTGGTCCTGCATTTTCTCAAAAACTGAGGCTATTCCAGATTTGTCATATTTGTCCTCTACTCCTTTGAATGGCATACCATCAGGATTTGAATCAAGTTTATGATCTTGTTAACTACCTCCATCTCCTCTTGGCCTGAGTGAAGAAGCTAAAAGGCTTGCATTTAAACCCTGGGACAAGAGCTGTGGTCAAATGTCCTTTACTCTAACAGAACCCTTGATAAGAAAGGGAAAACTTTCTTTACAGAAAGCAGGGACTTTTCAGGCCTTGAATAGTAGCAGGGAATTAAATGACCTCTTCAAAATCTGATCTTACTGCTCTACACTGTTGGTACCAGTGACACGTTCTCTATTGCTTTTGTATTTGTGTCTTTTTCTCTATTATCTTCCCCTGAATATTTTCTGCTGCTGGAAGAGGAAGATGTTTCTTAATGCATCACTGCAAGAAGCTCAGATACTTCCATGACAAATGTAACCTTGGAGCCTGTACAGAATCAAATAGGATAAATAAACCTTAGCCCCAGCATTTTAGTATGAGAATTTTAGTATGAGTATTTGTTTTGTTACTTACAACAATTATCACATTGTGAATAATTTTGGGAAAGTGAAAAAATTCTCAGATTATTAGCTTGATCTTGGTACTTTGCCACAAGGCTGATGGGAATTCAAGGGGCTTGTTCCGGGAATGGGAATGGTGGACAGGCGTAGGAGGACATTATGAGGAATCAAGGCTTTATTGGGTGAAAAGATAGAGATTAAGATTAGAGGTTTAAAACACATAATGAATCTCAGATATGTTTCAAACTCTCTATTTTTCTTTTTGTCATTATCAAAATGACAAGAGCACCTAGAGCTTCACTATGTGACTGGTAAAATCTTCAGACTTTTGCAACAGGGCTTGTGCAAAGGGCTACTGAAGACTCTTACTGGCTTCTGTGCCTGCAAGGATCCAGCTGCCCAGGATGCTGAGGGAAAGCATATAACACCACTGTCTTTCTCAAATGTGTGTTAGCAGCTGCAAAGCCCAGCCAGAAGCCTGACCAGCCAGCTCCATGTGGGTGACAGCCCTGAGGACCACTGGCACCTTGGGGACTGCTCCAAACTCACAATGTCAGATCAAGACAAACTGCACACCACTTTGTCAAGCTCTTGCATAGTGTCCCCCAAGCTGGCACTTCTATCTGAAGACCTCCCCAGAAAAAAGGGAGGACTAATTGTAGGGAGGACGAGCAAACATCATAGCGAACTGTTCCCTAGCACAATGCCTGTCATTTGATTCAGTTGCTCTGTGACTAGTAATATCTTCCTTGTTTTCATTGCTGAAAGACAAAAGACCAGCAGCTCCAAAGATTTCAGGGCATTTTTTTTGAGACTAACCCGAACACAGGACCCAAGTAATCTTCCTTAGAAGTTTACGTCATCCTCTGGTGTTCTGCCCATCAAAATAGAGCCTGCTTCAAAGAAATGAAATAGCCCACTCGATGGCAAAGTGCACGCACTGGGAGAGAGCTCTTGGATTTCTGACTGCTTCACAGCACAAGTCCTTGCCTCAAAGAAATTTAAGTTTACCAGAAGCCCTTCAATCATTTTTTGTTTCATTTTTCCAGTGCCCACCAGATTAGAGCACAGCTTGGCAATGTCACTAGAAGAAAGAGAGAGAGAAAAGAAAACAACAAAAAACCCAGCCGCCAACGTTTCAAGTGCAAACGTTATTGGAAGGGTTTGTGAAACTTGCCATAAAAGTACTTCAGACAGAAATGTCCTTTTCTTTGTATGATTTTTGGAAAGTTTCAAATTTCAACTGGTACTGCACACAAAATCAACAGGTCTATGCAAATACATCTGGGTTAAGGTTGACAGGTGGGGAAAGCTTATAAGACCCCATCAGAGTCAAGAGATTTCTGCTGCTTGTGTGCAAATGGAAGAATTCCTCCTCTTGCTCGTCAAAGATAAGGGTCTTTTATAGTAAAATGAAAACAAGGACTCAGTCTTCTAGTATCTCATCCTGTGTGGGACTTGATCAAGGCATAGTCATGACTCCCAGCTTCAATGACAGGATGAGAAGGGAACGTGTGGGTTGCTCAGTTTATTCCCTTGCTGCTGGCTGTAGGCATGAGATGAGCTTTCATGGACACTTACGATTTAACAGAAAATGGTGCTAGGCATCATGATATTTCTAACCTCAAATTGCGACATTCTCTTAAACATTAGGAGATTTTAAAGTACTGTTAGAATGGGCACGTGCCCATGCATCCTGATGCAGTAGCCAACAGGCACATATTTTCAAGGTTTCCATTGCAAACCTGAAGATGGAGAAGTTGACATTGTCATATAATCACATGTTTCTGTGAGGCACGTCTGGAAGAACTAAAACCAGGATCTAACTGGAGTTTTGATTTAACTGGAAGAATAGACAGCATTGGCACTTCATGTTTGCAGTAATGTTTATACCTACCATATCTTGAACACAAAGATATCTAGATCTATGTATTTCTATATACTTCTTACTGATTGCTTTTCTTCTAAAGTTCATTGTAAAACTTAAATGCATGGAAACATCTATGTCAAACAGGCAAGGTTGTTTTCTCTTTTCTATTGCTCTTTCTTAACATTAACTATTTGCATCAAGTGGCTATAAAATGATGTCCTATACATAACATTGTGCCTACGGCTTGGCGGTGATTTTTGGCTTAAGAAAGACCAGCAGAAGGACTGTGTGAGGCTGTTTTGAAATCTCCTCTGGAGTTTCAGGAGCAGAACATCCAAGTGACACTTGTTCAAACTCAGTTGTATGTGATTAAATCTGTTCTTCAATGTATTCTAGTAGTTTCCAGACAGAAACGTGTATCCATGTCTGCTTGGGCTCTGAGCTGATCATTTCCTTCTATTTCTATTCTGGCTCTGGGTCTCCATCATCCCCCACCCCCTGTTCCTGCCCATCTGTAAAACTCATAAAGCCAGATTTAAACACAGCAATGTACGTAGGCAAATGATTTGGAATTGCTTGAAGGAAGGGATGTGCTTCATGACTCAAGTGTTTTTGTTGTCTTCAGCAGAAAACACTGACAAAGAGAGTCCTATACATGGAAAAAAGCTGTCAGCTTTTCCACAGAAAATTCCAATCTCTTGTGTTATCACCTTTAGAACAAAATGTAGAAAACCCTAGGGAGGTTTCACCTCAGTGTGTTGACTGAGCCATATTTAAAAATGAAAGTCTATAAGCAAAGCCTGAATTTGTAAGAGGTTAGTGAGCTTTCAGTCAAAATGGGGCACACAGTGCAGTCTGCAGTACAGTGAACTTCACAAATATCACATCAAGCCTTAGGATCTTCACTGAACACTAAGTAGTTCTGCTGAATAGAACCCACTACAGTCCAGTCTTTTTTTTTTCTTCTTCGTTTTTTCCCATTGGAATTCCATGAAGTTACAGAAAAAAAATCACAAAGAATATCCTTGGTGAGTGCTTATTCTCCTGTGCAGGTACCTATTTCAAAGCTGGGTGCCTTGGACAGGTGCTACCCTACACTGCAAATGAAAACACAGCACCTAAAAGAAGACCTTTGTGAGGAAGTACAGTCAACTAGGGCTATGCAAGTCACTTATCTTTCCAATTCAGATTTCTTCACACATATACCTGGGAAGATAGAGGTGGATGAATTCCATCCTAATTTATTCATCGATACTTACAGTATTTATTACCAATGTGAAATCTGAGTTGTAATGCAGCTTTTCTGGGAATATCCAAAGGAATTCTTCCCTATCTATGCAAATGACTGAATTACTTGTTCAGCAAGACTGAGACCAAATCATCATGGGAGGTGGAAGAAAATTACTGTCAGGAGAAAAAGGCTGTAGCTGGAGAAATGGCAACAAGATAAACTTTCATTTGATATTTAATGAAACATCTGTTGGTGAATACTTTAATAATCTTTTATTTGTATAACCAGTGAGAGACCTAAATTAGAAGGAACATCTAGCTACTTTCACAGTATAGAGGTGAGGAGAAAAAAAGGGATACTTGCTTATTTGTTATGGAATTGGCCTGGGGAAGTAAAATCAGGGTTCAGTGCTTGATAACATTCAACATAAAAATGCCTAAATATCCAGAGTGATTGCTCAAAAAATGGTTCTACTTCTATTGCCACTGCCATCACAATTTCTAAAAAAGGACGTCTTCAGAAAATGGCCCTGATCTTTCAGATTAACAGGATCTTCCCTTTAAAACCATGGTTTAAAATCTCTAGATGTGTAGAGTTTAAATCTAAGTCATTTTCCAAGTATTTTTCCTAACTATCTGAGGTAGCTCCAGAACTGAGGTGCTTAACTCTCTACATGTCTTATACAGATGCTGTAGGTGCTTAACTTTGGGCAATAGATCCTCCCAGGATATATCTATGCATCAGGGTGCCTAAAAAGTCAGTGGATTCTTAGCCACAAGCCAAGGCACCAGCCACCTAGTTGGTGTCTCCCAACAGGGGTCTTAGATCCATGGCATTTGACTATTCAGCAGTAAATACAGGTCTTGTGTTTCACAGTTACTGCTGTGAGTCCTGTCCCTTGATTAGATGCTGTTCATGTTGTCACAGCTTCAGGGTGGTAAAGGGTGATCTGCAGATTCTGGGGCGAACAAGAGCAGGGATGTACAGCCTAAAACCACAATTATGTTTGGGTTTTTTTAACTATTCTGTTTTGAGCAGCTTAATCCTCATCAAGAGCTTTGGAAACATAACACAATTAACCATCATCTTTCTCACAGTCAGTGTGGTACCTACCAGCTACACCAGGCATCACTAGGCTGAAATGTACATGTAAAGCATATGGTGGGAGTAGCCAATAGCTACTAAGATGCAGTTTTAAATCCTTGTGAAGAAGAAAGATAAGTTGTGGTTGTTCACATTCCTGTGACACTTTGAGAGTTTGTAAGTGGCTTTCTGATACAGCCTGATACAAGAGCAGCTCTTTGTGGATAATAAAGCAAACCATCTGGTGGGAGTCATTCAAGAGACCTTGAAAGACTGTGCAAGGGGTATATTTGCTGATATTGTTACAGATATCAACTCTTTTTTCCCCTCTTTCCTACTAGCAATTAGGTTGGCAGATCAGCTCTTTCTGGGGTGAACTGGTGTGGGTTCAGGCTTCAGGACTGTGCAGTCTCTGTCACTGCTGATTGCTGCTCTCAGTATTTTTGTGAGCTTCATAATGGAGATGGACAACCTTGCCTAACCTAGTCAGGTAGCGTTTGCTTCATCTTTTGTAATTTCCAGTAAGATCTCAGTGATTCACAGGGGAATAACCACACAAAAAGTGAGTCTGAAGGCAATAGCCCCCCGTAATTTCCAAATCAGGGAAACCTCCTTAGAGTTACTGGATGCTGAAATGTGTTCAGCTGTACATGTTGGGATGACAGAGAAACTAATTATGTGGTTGTGACGGAACACCCTGCTGTATGGGAAAAAGTGTTGCCCAGAGAAAAGCTCAGATGGTGCCTTCATGCCTGCCACCGGTGGCTACTCATCTCCTCAGGCAAAGAGTGATCTTGCCGTCGACAACAGTGTACCTGGATGTTAACATCCGTCCTGCCAAAGCCTAAGGATAAAGTCACCACAACCAGGACACCAAAATTCTCAGCCCAGTGGGAAGTATCTGCCTCCTGCATGAGAAGGCTGCTTACTTCCACAGGGGGCAGGGGAGGAGGGATGGGAAAAGAGCCTCGGGGGAGCTGAAAATAATAAATAACCATTTGAGCTGTTGCAGCAACAGCAGAATAGAAGCGGGGAGGGGAGTCGGGGCGGGGGGAGCTTACAACCAAGCGCCTGGTTTCCAGCGGCCGCCTGTCTCCCCCGTCCCCACGGGGAACACGGTGTCCGTGGGGGCGCGGGCGATGCCGGGGGGTCTGGGCGAGCGGCCGCCGGCTCCGCGCCGCTCCTTGTTGTTGTTGGTCCGGGGCAGGAACTTGGCAGGGGCGCGCAGCCGGTCCCCGCTCCGGGTCCCACAGGCAGGAAAAGTCTCCCAGCCTGCGGAGGAGACAGCCTGGCTGAAAGAGCCCCGCCAGCTCTGCTGCAGATAAGTTAATGTACACAGAAGGGACGTAAATTACCACGACCCTCCGCAGCAGGACATTGGCCAGGGCCTGTCAGGAGGAGGACAAGCGCCGGCAAGCTCCGCGCCTCGCTGACATTTACCTCCAGATAGAGCCGCCGCTGCCCGCCGAGGAAGGACCTGGTGGAGCCAGGGCTTCCTTGAAAACAGCTGCCTGTCCCTGACACCTACAAACTAATGCGGTTTTAATCAGGGGAATTAACGGAGGGCGGTGCACTGTTTTCCCAACCGATTTGCATGGGGACGGCAGCCTTTTTCCCCCTCTCCCCTCCGCCGCCTCCTCTGTGGCTCCACTGCCATTTCCCTTATGTTTCTTTATCTAAGCTGATTTTTTTTCCTGTCCCCCCCCTCCGGGGAGCCAGACGTGCCTTCATCTCCACCCCCTGAGCCCTGACGACACTCACCTCCCTGTTTACACACTGACATCACACTGCAGCCTCCCTCCAGCCCAGAAATAACCGTTGGGAATAAAGAAAACAGGAAAAGGCCACTGCTGTTGCCTCCTTTGCAGCTATGACCACATCACCTCCTTCAGGGACTGTACCCATATGGAGCAATGCATGGGGCAGTGGGATCCCGGGGAATTCTCTCTCCTGCCCCGTGTCACTGTTATAACATGAAGTCACACAAGATGCCTTACTGACGGGCTCTGTTTAGCAGATGTGTGGAGCTGAGGTAGGATGACTGCATCCAGATATCTGAAGCAGTCAGTGGAAGGGCCAAGGCTGGACACCAAGTCTTCCAGGCTTCTGCTTCAGCTATTACACCATGTTTCTCCATATAAAGATGTTTCCCTCTCCCTTCTTCCTTGTGTTTCATGTCCTTCATGAAGAGACGCAGTTAAACTTAAAGCCAGGTATATCGAATGGACAGTGGGAACAGCAATGGGAAAATGTCTGCGAGGTCACCCTCAGTTATTCCAAATAGCATCTTTTAATCCACACACAGCCCATTAATTTCAGCAGGACTCTTTGTGTGGTAAGCTCCTACTCGAGATGTGTGTGGGAGGCTCATTTGGGCCCATGGAGATTTCATTATTATTGTAAGCAACAGCATTAGAAGGCTCCAGGGGACAGCGCCTTGCTTTCCTCTTAGAGAAAAACCCAGCTTCATCAGGCTAACTTCTGTGTCATAACACACTGCTTGCCTTTGCTTCCATGAACTCTGCTCTCTTGTGTTTGCAATTTACTCAGTCTGGACACCTGGGAGCAGCCCATTACCATGGGTGAGCTCACTAGAACTATGCTGGATTGTTTATGTTGCATAAGTGTCCCTAAACACATAAGTTAATTTCCCTAGCTTTGGAAAGGCAATTGCATTACCGCAAGGAATGGGTAACTTTATGGAGGCCAGAGAGCAGGTGCTGTGCCCAGAAGGACCTTTTTGCTCTTTAGGTTTCCCCCGGAGATGCTGGGTACAATGTGATGTCTGGGACCAGATCTGTCTTCATCCATTATGATTTATTCAGTTGGTTTCACAAGCATGTCTGGACATGGAGTAGGAGAGAGAGTACAGAGGGCTCTTGCCCAAAGCCTTTATAAACTCAGAGACAAAAAATATGTACAAAGGTCACACAAAACCATTGTTACTCAGATAATTAGATTTCTTTTAAAAAAAATCTTTACTATGGATAGGGTTTCAAGTGGCTTCCCGTAAGTACTACCATTCCTATCCACCTTTTGAAATGCAGAGCCTGTCAGTGATCATGGCTGTGTCCTAAGGGGTGACCTGGGAATATCGCTGGGACATCCATTTCCCCAGAGCACGAGAAGGTGCAGTCTCTCCCACTCTGCCACCACAGTCCTGCTAGCATGGCACAACCTCTTAATGAGACAGCTTGGGACACAGACTCTCCAACCTAAAGCAAAACCCTCTGTTGTGGCCCTCTGTCATTGCCTTTTCCTTTCTGTCAAGGGGTGATAGGAGAGCTGCAGCCCTCCGAAAGAACTATGCTTCTGCATCCCTCCAGAAAGAACTATGAAGAACAACAAAAATTATCTGAGGAAGGCTAATGACAAATAATACATGGACAGTGGAACTCAGGTTGCTGGCACTTTACTATATGACTAAATTTGGGATACTCTGGGAAGAAAGAAGCTGTGTAAGTAGCATTGATAGTACAATGCATGTGATGTACCTACCATTCTGAGTCAAAATACCATCTAAACTGGTTACTACCTTCTGTGTGTATCTTCATGAATCAAGAAAAGTTATGGCTTTTAGGTAAGGAATCAGTCGGAGGACTGATTCCTTTTCCTGTAAGTATGGTGCCCCATGAACCAGAAGATGATTTCCCTTGGAAAAGAAGAGTGCTCCAGTAACAAAGTGGACATGCACTTCCCTTTTTTGTCTGTGAGGTTTTGTTTTTGTGTGTGAGGTTTTTTTTGGTTTGGTTTTTGGTGGTTTTTTTTCTGCATTGTAAATAAAAGGAAAACTGTCAATAAGACGAAGAACTAGGTTGATAACCAAGTATACATTTAGCAGAGAGAAATGACCTCTCTTCCCTTCCAACCTACACATTCTGGGCAAGGAATAGAATTTCATCCTTGGCCTTGATGAAATTTTGCCAGCATCACATGTTACAATGGCTTTTCTACAGTTGTTACAGGGTCAAAGTGTGACCAGTGTGTAAGGGTTTGGTTATGGCAACACCCTTTCTGCTCAGAAGATGAAGGTAGGTCCCCATGGGAATCCAGGAGTGCAACATGGCTGGATGGCCAAATCCAAATCCCCTCCTGCCTCCAGGAGCTGTTCAACATCCATCGCTGCTAAAGAGAAGGGGCTAGGGTCTGTCTTCTGATGTGTTCCTTCAGCTCTTAAAGGACAGAGGAATACCTACTGCCCTGCTGCAAGACAAAGAAACAAATCATATCAGCAGCCATTCTGTGTGTGTGTGTGGACTCTCCAGTGCCTCCTTCTCTCCACCTGAAGATGTGGCTTCCCCAGAGCACCAGCATGTGTCTGCTGTGGCAGTGGCAGGCTCTGCAGGCTGATGCCCGTTTTCATCTCTTCCTGCGCAAAGTGCCCCCTGTGTTTTCTTCCAAAATACATCCATGTTCCTGGCACTGGAAATCTTTTATCTTTATGTGTTGTTTTGAGCACACCCACTACTTCCTGACTAAAAGCAGTTATAGCATAGACAGAGATTTACTGACATCAGATAGTGGTTTTCTGAAAGCTGCTTTAAGCCAGATTGTTCTTTTGGTGGACATAACACAACTGGGCTTCATTTGGATGGAAAATAAAGATCAGTTTTGCCAAAAAGAACATGTTTGGAGCAGGAAACTAGACTATGAATGAATGTATCTTGAATGCTGAGAGGCTAATGGGAAAGACTGGAGTAATTGTGGTGCTAGCAAATGCTGGTTTTGATTCCAGAGGGACTAAAATCTGATTCTAATTTGGGTGAAAATGCCTAGCTTCATGGCAGGTGCTGGTGACTTCAAACCAGGACTGTAGCCACATAAAACACATGCAGAAATAGCTTTCTCTGTCCATCCAGGACATCAGCAGCAAGGAGGAGGACAGATAGTACAGAATAGGTCCCTTTTTGGGCACAGCTCCTACAACTGCTTCACCCTTTCTCCCGTGCTCAGTTGGTGGCTGGCTCCAGAAGAGGACCATCCCCCTCTGTGCTGCAGCCCAGCAGGACTCCTGCAGACTGGAGAATCCAGCCTCACATTTTTTTGTGATCTGTTGCTGTGTTCATACCTTTTCAGTGCACTTCATTTCAAAACTCTGATCTTTCTTGGTTTCAAATGGGACTTTTGTAGTGAGTCACCCCTAAAATACCCAGTGGTATGTAAACAGGCCCAAGCTCTTCTGAAAGAAGGAATCCTAGTTTTTAATGCTGCAACAGACACCCTGATGAGATGCTGGCCCATCTGTATATCTAAATGCCTAGGCATGCAGCTTCAGGATGTGCAGGCCAGGGTTTGTTTTTTCACTAACGTAAATGCAGATCTTGACCCATAGGTGATGAGGGGCTTGGGAAGGTACCTCTGATTCACAAAAAAAAAGTTGCTTGACTGCACATAAGTGGCCTCTGGCTTCCTTCAGGGATGCTCCCCCTTTCCCCCATCCTTCCACTTTGAATAAGCATCCAGAGGCTTGGAAGCTTATCCAGACTTATCCAAATCTCTTTGAAGCGATGGATTAAGGCAGGAACTCTGGGACCCAGGCCAAGAAACCTCAACAGCACAAGTCAGTGAGAAACCAAGAGTCTGTCCAGGGGAGCTGGCTAAGGCAAAATGAAGAAGTCCATCCCAGGGAGATGACAGGAAGGGATCGTCTGTCTGGGGAAGAAGGGCTCCATGGGCAGCTGAGTGAGGGGGGTGAACTTAGGGGGAAGGGTGCAAGGCAGACTGGGAGGGCTGAGAGAAGGCGCACTGTGGTAGGCTCAGACCCCAGTTGCCTTATGCCAAGCCCATCTTACAAGTCTGTGACCCTGGCTGCAAATCTTCTGCAAAGGAATTATGATGGGAGGCTTCTGGTACTCTCTGGCAATGGCTGCATCGGGAACACTGGTGGAGCAGTCTGTTATTCCAGCACAGATTACCTTGTGGGAGACATAAGTAAGGGGTACAAATTCTTATGAATGACATCACAAAATCTCACGAAATAATAAATGGTTCCAAGAAAGAAAACCAGAAGATTTCTATTCACCTTGTTGTTCCATCGCAAAGTACAAGAGGACATTTAATAAAATACTGAAATATGGCAAAGTAAGAACTGATGAAAGGAAATTCTTATTCACAGAGCATAGTCTAACCTGGTGTCATTCTTTGGTACAAGCCATGGTTTTGTCTACAAGTCTTGAGGGACTGAACAGAGAGTGAGATATATGGACAAGTAGCAAAGTTTTATCAATTTTTGTTCTGCATAGATCAAAATATTGTCAGTAGAGCAATGTTTGCACTGAGAAAGGGAGATGGAACAACCCCAAGACATGTCAGTAGGCATCAGTTGTTCAGGAAGGGAAGAGAAGGCAGCAGGAAAAGGGGATGGTGATTGCCTCCACTGTCCCACAGTCCAGCTACCCCATGCCCTGGAACTCCTGTCCTTCTGTAGGCTGAGACAGAGCCTCGACCACCCAGAATGACTCCTGGAGCAGGAGTTTCCCTTTTCCAGACACCCAGTTTGTTGTTGTCGATGTTTGTTTGGCCTTGGTTTTATCTTAGCTGTTTCATTCATCTTTACTTTTGGTTGTTTGTTTTTGCTACCCAAATTAACCAAACAAAATGCAATTAGGCTGTTTTACTGAGTAAAATATATGGATGTTCCACGTTCTGGGCTTCCAAAAATGGGTGGAAGCAGAAGTAACATTATTGATTTACAGATTTTTTTTAACACCTGATGTTGTTATGACTGAAGTTGGTGACTACCTTGAAGCAGAAAAGCTGAAGTAATTTTGGAGCAGAGTTGTGGCTCACAAGTGTGCCTCCACATAAAAAAGATAAATAGATACACAGGTAAAATAGGCACTCAGCTTTGAAGGCAAGGCCTATTTTTCATTTTTCAGTCCTTTCTTAACTGAAGAATTTAGCGGAGATTTTTCAGCAACCACAGCTGCACAAAACCATCCCCCACTCAGCCGACTCACACTGTAAAATAAATTTCAAATTCTTGGGGACAGTGGTTGTGCCTGAGTGAAGCTTCTGGATCATGGATGAAAAAGACATCTGCTAAAATCAGTGCTTAAAACTGATACAGTGTTTTTTTAAGCTCAGGCAATCCCTCACACCATTCCGCGGTTCATCTATTATTTTTTTCTTTTTCTTCCTCCCCACGTGCAGCAAGGAGTAAAAGAGAGAGCACAGAGCTGATCCCCTGTCTTGGAGCTTGGTGGTGAGGGCTCTTCTCTGTGGTGCACTTCTTGGGAGCTGAGAAAGCCTAGAACTGGTTAGTGTAAAGCTGATCAGGCAAGAGGTAGCAACCAGCTCAAAGACCCATGTGACTTGTTGTAGGTGAAGAGAAGTCCATCACGTGGTGGTACAGTGCTTACTGCATCTACCAAGTATCAGGAACAGCAGCACAACAGCAATATGGGGGGAGGGAGGGTGGTATGAGGGGAAGTGACAAGTTACTTCCAAATATGAAGGAAAAAAACATTCGAAATGTTTGTCTTAGAACTGTTTTTCTGGTTAATGTTTAACCTTTCACTTTTCCAAAGTAATGTTCTTGTTATCAGTTCCATTGCTGAAGGTCACATATAGAATAAAAGTCATATCTTAGATGTGAATAAATAACACAAGCAGAAATTAATTGAGTGCAAGTGACTCATGCGACATTTAAAGTTTTCTTTACCTACCAATGTAAGCAAATGGTGTAAGCGTGTCCCTTTTTGTCCCATGAGCTGAAAAGAAAGCAAGTGAGCCAGAAATGACCTATTGTGCCACAAATGCACTCGAGCTCCATTAGGAAGGCTCTCGTCTCAAACCTAGCCATTCTAGGAAGCAAACAACTGCAGGGGAAGGGGGATGTCGGTGCCCTGGCAGGGAATGTGCTTGGAGGGTAGGGAAAGGCTCTCCGCTAACGGGGAGCACTGGGAAGGCCTTTAAGTTGCGCTTTGTGGTGCTGAATGACAGCCGTGATTTTGACTGATGTTCAGAGCTCTCTGATAAGAATCCAGGGGATAAAAACAAATGTTTTTGAGGAATCTGTGACCAATAAATCAATCATTTCATTAAAGCAAACAAACACAATGCATATGGTTTACCTCCTGTGTTTGGGAATTTCAAGAGCTTTAGGTGCATGGGGATTCATCCACTAAGGGGATTTGTTCATGTGAAAGGGAAGTTAACTGGAATCAGCAAAGAGTGTATTTCAGATTTCTTTTATGGTAAATCCCTAATAGTGTTTATTTACAGTTTAAAGTAACCATACTGTTTCATAAGGGGGAAACAAGGATAGAAAAGAAGCAAATGCTGCTACATAAGAATTTACAATAAGGTCACCTGTCTCACTGGTGTGGTTCATAAATATATGTTTGTATTGCACAGTTCAAAAGCGTCAAATATTGAGAAACAGTTCTTGCATTGCAAAGAAAATAATTTCTCATCCAAAATCCATACAATAGGAAGGAAAGGCCCTGCTTTATAATGCCTAGGGTGTAGTTCTCCTGATTTTATTACTTATTTGTGAATTCCAGAGGAAAAAAATGGAGCAAGTCCTCTATGGCTGAGCAGTCATTTCCTGTAGAAGGCATAGAAGCAGCAACCACTTGTCTTGCAGATTTCAGTGGATCTAACCCATTTCTAAGATCACTGCTGAGACAGTTCTGGAGATAATTGTAAATATTTAGACAGGATTAATTTATCCAGGTGCTTTGATACTATTTATTGTGCTCTACTCTGTTGATAAAACCAGACAGCTTTAAGGAAAAAGGAATGCAGAAAGCAGCATTATTAAACAATCTGCTTTCTAGATAACTTATAAACTAATGTCTTCATAGTTCAATAGAGCCATAGAATCATTTAGGTTGGAAAAGACCTCTAGGACCATCAAGTCCAACCATTAACCCAGTATTGCCAAGCCCACAATTAAACCATGTCCCCAAGCACCACAACTGCATGACTTTTAAATACCTCCAGGGATGGTGACGCCACCATTTCTCTGGGCATCCTGTTCCTATGCTAGGTTTTGATAGTCTCACTCTGTCTTAGGCTGGCTTTCAGGGATCTATGGCTGATACAGCTTTTGCCTGAATCAGATGAAAATCCTTGTGTGTTGGGGGTCCCAGCTCATGGACAGTCAGCAGAGCAAAATATCAGTGGGTAGAAGAGAGATCATTCTGGGCACATGTCTAATTTCAGGGCCCACGGGTGTTTTTCCCTCACTTGGAAAACAGGAGCATAACTTGTTTGCTGCTGGGGTGAAGACTGCTCCCACCAGTACATTGCAATTATGGCTCAGTCTGCACATCTCCCAAAGGCTGCAGCTGGCTGTGCCTTAGGAATTTCTAAAAGCCTTTCTAAGGGGCTTGGAATTAAAGCGTCAGAGCATTCAAATGACCAATATGCTTCTTAATAGCAATTATCATTTTTCTAAAGTAGTCTCATTTTACTTGACCTTTTGCTCTGTGCATTGCAAAGTTAAGTCAATAAATTAAAATCCAGCTTCAATGTTGAAGAATTGTGATATACTCCTGAAAAGGAAAGCAGCTGTCACAAACAGATTTTTTTTTTTTTTTTTAGTAAATAAACGCTGGCAAAGAGACAAATGAGTTACTCTATTTCTCCTAATCTGAGTCAAGTTTAATTTCTAATCCGATAATAGCAGTACTGGTGCAAAGTCTCAGAAACACAAACTCCAAAGAAACAAGAGCACTTTCTTCAAACGTTTGGACCCCTGCAATAAACTTGTAAGTTGGAGGAGTGGAGATATGGGCTTCTTTGCCTTTCTGAGACCACTGAGCCTGTGCTCATGCACACCACAGAGAATCCCCCTCACCAGCATAGCAGTATTTGTGTTTCTGAACAGGAAATTTAGTATTTTTTTTTGCCTACCCTAGCTCTCAGACGAGTTTTATTTCCCCCCCTCTTCCAAGAAGCATGTCTCTGTTTTCTAGACCAGTATCTAGAAACACAACTTCTTTTGGCATAGCCTCTGATTTCCAAAGAGAAAGGGGCTGTTCAGAGCTGATGTGGTCCAAGTCACTGTCTATCACACTTCCCTGTTCTATTTTCACTTTTCTCATGTAACATCACATCATCTCACTTAATACATTTGTTTCTGATTACAGGCTGTGTATAATGGCCCAGCACAATGCCTTACAGTATGCTATGGCTTCATGCCATGGGAAAACATATTCGTAATTTTTATGACCCCAGTGCAGCAATGATGCATTTTTTAAAAAACAGAAGAACATATAAAGGAATTATTTTGCAGCAGGATTAAGCATCATTACTCACAGCAGACACACACATTGGAACTCATTAAGCCCGTGCTTTGTTATTCTTGGTATTTCAGAACATTTGCTCTAAGTGTCTCTTGGTTCTTTCCAGTTCTGCTGTATAAAATCCCTTAAAATTAGGCAGGACTAGGCCATAAAGCTCTTGATCTCAGATGTTGGGGCCAGATTTTTCCCTCCCTGTCAATTTAGAGTGAATCTGCAGGCAAGGGATTTATTTTTTTTCAGCTTCAGATGGCTCAAAAAAATGTTGAAGGAATGCTAAGAAAGGTGGCAAGGAGCAGCAGAATGGGTGGGTTACAGCAAGTAAGTACACACAGCTTACAGTTCCCATTCACCATTCCATACTATTAAAAAAAAAAAAAAAATTGAGAAGGCCTGGGTGGACAGAGGGATGGGGTGGGGAAGAAAATGTCAGAGCAAGCCCCTGGCTATTTCTCATTTCATTTCACTCTGTGGCCATATGTCAAAAACAGGGAGAAGAGAAGAAAAGGGAACATTGAAATTTGAGGGGGAGAGAGGATGTGTGTGAAAAATTCCATAAAATATGGTTTCATTTTAAACTCTTCTGTGCAGAAAAAACTGCAGCATTTTCATGTGTTCTTCTCCTTATTTTTCTACCCAAAAGCTGAGACCAAAACAGTGCAAATACCTCTCAGAGTTGTGCTACCCAATGTCTAACTCCAGAAAACCTGCTGGCAATGATTCACGGGGATCAACATCAGCTTTGATGTAACTCCACTGACATCACCGGGCCTGCACTACGGCAGAAGTTATTCCTCTGAGAGGAAGTTCTCTATTTTAAGATGAAAAAGATACAGAACAAAAATGGGAAGCAGAACCCTGTGAATGGCTCCATTCATGAGGATGGGAAGTTTTGGTAGGGTGGACTGAACCCTGAATGTCATTGCTGCTTTTTCTCCTTGGCCTCTGTTGTTGGAGAGGTTTTGGAAGAAGAGGTCATTCCACACACACAGCTAATTCCCTACTCAACATACCAGTGGCATTACCCGCCTCTGGCCTCCCACACGCTGTCATACCCTTATCAGGACACTCACACACATGCTAGTGCCAGGACCCTTTGGTAGCTTCATAAAAAACCAAAGCCAGTCTTATGAGTCAGGATCTGGTAACGTTAAGTGCTGGAGAAAATGTGCACAGACAGATAAGCATGAGGCTAAGGATAGTGCCTGCCTTCTGGGACTGCCTCTGCTTTAATGTCATCCAGAAGACAAGTTGAGAACATGAAGGTAGGTCTCTGTGGGCTCCTATTACTGGTCTGGAAGTCTCTAGGGCTTTATAGGATGACTGGGGTGTAAGCTTTGAATCCAATCGGTCCAGCAGATCTCCCCGATATTTCTTAAAACACCTCCATATTAAGAGTGTCAAAGCTTTTTTACATATGAGTTGACTTTTGGTTGCTCAAAAACCCATTCAGTGAAAGCCATGTTTCCCATGTGGTGAGGGGAAATCAGATGTGCTCAACAACATTTCTGTTCCATCAGCCTTCTCCTGATCCTCACCTTACCATGTTAACCACTTCATATATAACTCAGCTGTTCCAGCACTCAGCTTTTTTACATATCCCAGATCCTGACTGCTCTGCAGGTAGGGGTTTTCAGGTAAAACCTATAACTGCAAATTTAAAAGTTAGCTCTGGAAATTTAGCCTAGGAAAAGAGATGCTGTCCTAACTGAGTGGGCTTAACCACAATGAGGAATGTTTCTTCTACACTCTTGTCTGACAGAGCAGCTTTTCCTGAGAATGGAAGTCCTCTG
The DNA here is from genome assembly GCA_035583135.1 of Lophotriccus pileatus. NCBI lineage: Eukaryota > Metazoa > Chordata > Aves > Passeriformes > Tyrannidae > Lophotriccus > Lophotriccus pileatus. The sequence continues at coordinate 104,109,635 of JAWWES010000081.1, read as the reverse complement.
CAGAGGTTCACACAGTGAATGTGATTTGGGCAGACAAATAATATTCTGATACAATCATTGCCTCTTGTGGCCTAAAAAATGAAAATACTGGATAGAATCCCACCTCCTGGCTTTGCGCTTGTCAAGAATAGGATCTATTAGTCTTTAAAAGAAATAATAATAATACATAGTAGCCAAGGAGAACTATGTGAACTGGCATCCAATCAATGTTTCATGGAGGGTTTTTGGTTTTTTTCCACTTCATTTTTTTTTTAAATTCTCAGAACTGTCATTAGCAAACAAGATTTCACTGTTCCAAGCTTTCCTCGCCTTCTCATGCAGGGACGCTCCAGTGTTCTGGATAGATTTTCTTTCTTACTTTTAGCGTAACAGGCTGTATCATACTGAAAACAGACTCCCAGAGCAGCAGTGTGCAAGAATTTCTTGCCACCCCTAGAGAGCTGGGACAGTCAGAGTTCCTCTGTTTTTTTGTCTTTAAAATCAGCTCTGTGCATTCTCCAGCTGCTCTTACAAATATGTGACCAGCCCCATCTTCTTCAGCACCACCAGGTACTACCCCTCAGTTGTCTCACAGCTTGTGCAGTCATTTTAAAATAGTGTCAGATATTTTACATCTGTTTTACCCTGTTTGCAGCAGTGTAAAGTTCTACATGAGGTGATGAGCAAGTTCTGATTTCTATGATTTTCAGTGATGGCTTGAACAGCTTTAGACTGTTTCTGAACTTTATAGCGTGAGTCTTGGCAAATCACATTCCTCAGGTTCATTTATTGTCAGCCCAAATTTGGGTTATGAGGCACTCCTGCATGGCAGACCTGTAACGTAACTTAAATAATTTCATGTAACTAGTGTAACATGGCAGCAAAGAGGCTGCCAGAGTGTCTCGGGGAAGCACCAGATACATACACAGTGTTGTCATGGGCTGGTCCTAACAGCCTGGTCAACCTTATTGTGCTGTGGGAGCAGATAGAGCCGATACATGACCCTGTTCTCTGGGTCCTCTGGCATCTCCCACGTGGGGACAGCAAGTTTGCTACAAGTGCAGGCTCTTGCACCAGGGCTGGCCTGATATCCTGCCAGCCCAACATACCTGCAGCCAAACCCTGAAGACCTACTATAGTTTGGAAAGCTACTTAGTGTTATTGTGTGTGAACTGACAGTGTCACTGTCAGTGCATAACTCCTAAAAGAAGCAGAAATCAGTTGTCTCCTGGGTGAGCGCCAGGTGTCTGGCTGTTTTTATTTGTACGTACCTAATATCCTCACTGTTGCTGATGATAATTTTTAGGTTTTAATAGATAATACTTTACCTGAACTCCACAAAAAAAATATGTTCCTTCAAGAGCCTGGAATGCCACCTATTCCTATGGCACAACATGTATTCCAAAGAAAACACTACATTATAGCCACAAAAGCCTTTTTTGTTTGTCCAGAAGCATCTGACGCAGCTTTTACCCTCCTCATGATCTAGGGGCATCTGCTGGATTATTGGAAATGAAAGCACAAAAGACTACAGCAGAGAAACAAACTGCCCCTTCAAGTCTTCACGCACATTGGCTCTAGAAAAGAGTATGAGGATTCATTTGTCTGCCTATATATCTGTATCATGTCTGTGTACTGTGACTGTTCTATATATATGGGTGTGTTGCATCTATGCATAACAGACATGTAGGCATGTTAATATGTATATGTATGTGCGAGAGGGAAGAGGAAAGAACAGAGGAGCTCCAGTGTTTCTCCTCTATTAACCAGATCATCTTTCAGAAGAGAAAAAATGCTACGAACAAGCCAAGGCTCCTGCTCAATGAATTAATGCAAAGCCAGAAAATTATGGCAGTAACTGCTGTCTGATCATGACCAGAATTTGAGCTGTTTAATATGTGTGCATTGCTGTACACTCTATTTAAAAATAAGCTGCACTTATAGTTGTGGGTATTGCTGTGGGGAAGAGGGTTGCTTGAAGTCCTGAGCTGTCAAGTTCCTTTTTTTTTTTCCCCCCTTAACCAGTGATAAGTATCTGGAAGATAAAAACAGCAACCCAAAAATGCCTTCGTATTTTTTCTGTGCAGGAAAATATAACATCAGAATGTAGTTTACATGGTGAAGGGTAATAAGAAAGAAAGAAACCAGTAAAAAGATGGTAAAATACCACAATCAATGATTTTAAAAGGTTAGAATACAAATTATTAAATCCTAAGAAGAGAGTCCTTTAATTGGCTGCTTGGAGGCAGCAGCTGTCTCTGGAGACAGCAGAATGAGATGATTCCAAATCCTTGCATGTCCAGTGGCTGAATCCATATCTGGTCTCCATGCAAGAAGACCCCTTTGCAGGGGTCCTCCTTCAATAATAATTATAGGCATAACAATAATCAACATCATCAAGTTGTTCACGTTGGGCAGCTGAAGTCTTGCACATCTGACTCTCCCATCACTAAAGCCTGTATCTCCTTCAGCAGCAGCAGATGTGGCATTGCCTTTTTCCTGCTCTATGATCCCTAAGCTAACCTTCTGCTGAGGTTATGCCTGATGTGTCCTCCACAAAGTGCCACCCGAAAGGTCTTTCTCCATGCTCAGAGGAGGATGGTTAAATGGCTCAGCCTTTGATGCAGAATGCTCATATAGCCTAGCTGTGTTATTCCCCACTAGCACAACTTGGTTCCTGGGGTCTTCCACATTATGAAACCAGGGAATGAAAGCAATTCGTGGTATGGAAGTAAAGGCTTTTTTCCCCTGATGTGCTGCCATACCTCTCTTAGAGTCTTCCTGAGCTGTTTTCCAGCTTCTTTGTTAACGATTAAGCTTCCATCTTCAACACTTGTTGATGAACTTAACTACTTCCCTTTGATACATTATACCTAGCACCTACATCACTGCTCAGAGCTGATCTTCAATAATCTTCAATCTTCAACACACATACTGAAAATATAGTTCATAATTCTTTTGATATCCTTCACCCAGTCCTTCACCTCATTGCCTGGCTGTTTATCTTTTCTATCAGCTGATCAGTACTGGTGGTATTGTTTGTTAGTTAGCTGCCCAAAGTTAACCACTGTTACTCTTATATACTTAAGGGCTTAAAAAATTTGCAAGTGGGCTGGTCAGAAAATAACCATTTGGTCCCACGTTGATTATTAAATGTTCAAATATATTGTCCCAAACAAGGAAGAATAAGTTGGAAACACCATCAGAGAATTTCTGAGGGAGTTGTCGTGTTATGCCATGTCAGACTGCTTGCTCAGATCCTGTGGTAGTAAATTGTCAGAAAGTGCTTTTGAAAGAAGATTGTGAGGTTACAGCATCAAAGATATGACTTAAGCATTAAACAGACCCCTGGAAGGAAACAGAAACATTGGACACCAAAATGACAACTGCAGACACTGAAATACATAATTCTCAGGCATCAGTGTTCTACCAAAGGAAAACAGAAACTGTTCCCTGGCATCCTTTACGAAGAACATCTTTTCTTGTTAGCTAAAACTAACTTTACTTCAGAGCAGTTTCAGTGGAAAAAGATTTATCAGTGCTACAAAAAAAGTGAAGCTTCTCTCCAAAATGTTTTTAAGAAAGGAGATATGTGTGAACTCAAGTACCAAGTATAATAGAAACCAACAAATGGCCTGTAAGAGGTCCAGGACTTTTGGTTGACTTTGCAGACATGAAGTGTATACATCAGGGTCTGGAAAGAATGAAGGAAAGACAGAAAAGAGAGGCACAGATTTGGAAGTGGTTTTGTTTTTGTTTTTTTTTTTTTAATTTCTGGGTCAAACCAAGAGTGTGGAGATCTCAAGGCCAAATTCTTGATTGATATAAAAGCAGCATAAGCCTCATGTCAGGCTCGAGTAGATCAGAGAGTTGGCCTGACTTCACTTTCCTTGCACTGATATGAAGCAGGACTAACTACCCTGTAGCCAGTTAACAGGTTTAAGAAGAGTGTCAGAGCAGCGCCTGCAGATTTGAGAGTGTTTAAGGGATAATGAGTCTTGGAGCAGTTTCGGCTCTGGTAGCTATGCAGCGTGATGGTAGCCTGCATGTCAAAAGGACAGAAGCAACAGTGTACTGAGAAAGCAATTAACAGCAGGGAATAAAATAGAGTAATCAGAGGATCAGCTTAATTCTGTACTCTCCTTTTGTCCACGTTCTGGGCAAATTACGCTTGCTTTTCCTTTCCAGCGACTGCTGTGTTAATGCACGCAACATCAGCAGCGGTACGTGAACTTGTAACATCAGTAGTGGCGTAAGCACTGTTTGCTTTGGCCCAAATTACGGGACATTGAAAAGCAAAGTGAAAAGGAAGGATCATTCTTTTCTTCTAATGGATCCCTCCCCGCCCCCCTGCCCCAGTACGTTCTAGAGAGTTCCTCTTGTGAAGCCCAGGATTAAATTTCATGTTCACAGTTGTCCTAAACCAAGATACTACCCTTGGATTTTTTAATTTTTTATTCTTGCTGGACATATCAAAGCATTTTGATCAGGCCAAGTCACTGAACTGAGGAGTGCCAAAGTAAATAGAAAAGTTTAAACTACTGCAGCAAAGGGACCAAAATTTCAGCCAGGACCCGACTTATGGGGATTTCCAAGCTATTCTATAGGGCTCCAGTATATAAATTTTCTAGATTTGACTTACCCATCAATTTTGATTATCCTGCTGATTTATTGCTGATTACTAAGGTCATCTCCACATTCAAAATGCAATTTATCTTGTCAGAAATGTTACTGATGGAGTTTTTCAGAGACTCAGGCCAGCTTCCAGCTCTCAGCATTTTGAAGCTGCTGGCAAGGAGCCCACTGGCCTCTGCCGCACCAAGAAAATACTCAGGGGTCCACTGGGACCCATGGATGCCGGTGAAAACTTTGCTCTGTCAAGCCACCTCTCAGGCTGGTGGCTGAGAGAAATTGGTGGCTGCAGCCCCTGTAACTCCCTGAAATGAGTCTGGGGGTGAAAATAACGCTGAATCCATCCTGAGGGATGTCAATGCCTTTCCCATCACACCCCCAGCATCCAAAGCTGTGTGACAAAGACTTGCACATTATTTCCTCCTGACTGGTCAAGAGGTTCTGGTTTTGCACCAAAACATTCATTAAATGATGTAAAATAGTCAAGGTTTAGCTTATTTGTTGCCTCGCACTTCAGGCAACGGGCTCTTTATCTGAATGTGTTCATTACTCGAGCTAATAAATATTTTTAACATAAAGTATTACCTCCTTCAGATTTTTGGAAACCAACCAGAAACTAAACACATCCGTTTCCTATTGTTGGTTTGGAGATATTTTAGGGCCCCATCTTTATTTTTAACCCTGACTTTTTTCCCCCTTATCCAGTGGTGGAAAAAAATTAGGAGTCAACAAGAAAGCATAGGCAACAGCATACTTCACTTTTCTCTAGGTGGAAAATTGTAAATAAACAAACAAAAAAAAAAAACAGGCCAAAGCTGGAAAATGAAGCATTTACTTGTTAAAGAAAAAATTAAATCTCAAATAGCAAAGGAAAAAGATCACATGAACATTGAAAAATCAAAATGTTTTCTAAAACCTGTCAAAAATAAAGTCCAAAAATCTTGGGGGCAGAAAGGTTTAGGAAAAAAGGATTCCCCAAGAATCAGGAAAAAAATCTGGGTTTGGGGATGTTTGCTGCCTGCATATGAGCAACTGGAGTTTTGCCAGCGCATAAAAGTCATGGAGACACTTAATCAGGCATGGCATCTTCAGTTCATAACTGCACCTGCAGGTATGATTGTAAAGATGGAATTGAGTTCTCCACAAAACCCAAGCACTCTCTGAAGAGTCGAGGTCATTCACATGGGACAGAAGAGGTATGTCTGAACTGGGCAAACTGGGACATTGCCAACTGCTGTGACAGGGAAAACTCCCATGTGCAGTATCAGCCCAAGTCTTATGAGGCATGTTGACAATAAACTGAACTGCAGGTGGGCATGAAGAAGAGCAAGCGCTGGTGCGTAAGGGGTAGTTCCTGACCAGACACTGAGGAATAGTTGTCCTGGAAGAAGAACAGAGCGAAACAGGAGCCATAGTCACCGATATCATCTTCAACTCTTGCACTGGGAGTGCAGCAGAGCCAGCAAACCCTGATCCAAAAACTACCCTCCGCAGTTAAAAGTAAGGGGGGGACTTCATATCCCTTTCTCACTTGTCAGGAGCAACATTCAGAGAAATGAAAAACACCTACTTGGCTGCAGAGATGGCTCACACAAAGCTTGAAAACACTCTTAGGAAACGCATGGTAAGGAATGGACAGAATAAGCGTTATTTATTGTCATAATTAGTTGTGTCCCCATTTGCCCAATTGCAGCCCAATTTGTGGGTTTGGCAAGATTGCTGTAGGGCTGGCTGTTTGCTCTGCCTGACTAAAAGGAATTTTCCCTGCTTTTAGGAAGAAGATTGGACTTTATTTGAATAGATAATGCTTTAAAACCGCTAGGTTTTTTTCTAATGTGGCATGTGTTTCTTCCTTCCCTGCTTTCTGTTCTTTAAACACCTGTGGAATAAGACAGAGGAGGTTAGTGGCAAACACTCCCAGTAAAGGGTTAAGGACAATGGCCCTGCAGTTTGCACGAATTCCCACTTTGTCTTCAGAAAGGAGCGACTGATCTCTGAGCCCAGCTTCCTCACCAGGATTTCCAGTACCCTATCAGGACTTTCACCCCCACAAGCACTAAGGGTTTCGAGACTTCTCCCCACTGCACGAGTCCTATTTTCCTTTCCTGAAGGAAGGTCCTGTTTCATAGGCCCTGAATGCTTTTGGCCCTTGTGTGGTGCCATGAAATAGCACCCTTTTAGGATCACAAGGTACAAAGAACATGAAGGCTGATAGGGAACTGAGATGATAAACTCAATTCTGTTTCATTGGGAAATTAGGATGCAATGCCCCTATCAGTACAAGGCAATACCTCTTCATGCCTCTGTTTAGAGTGTCAAAGAGCAAGAGAGATCAAATGAGTAAGCAAGTGAGAGGGAGATTAACGAAAACAATATACAGGAGCCTAAATTGAAACATCATTTTTCACAGGAAGAAGGCTTTGGCAGGGCTTATGCTGTTTCTGATGTAGTGTCTCCAGTCGGCCCCAGGAAAAGTTGGCTGCAGTTTCTCAGAACCTGCCTTTTGGGACTCAGCGACTGCTTTTCTTCCCACAGATCTGATTAAGCTAATTGCACATTTTCTTTAATTAGAAGAATGGAGGTCATTTATCTGCAAATGGCCTAAAAAAAAAATGGATGTTGTTTTAATGTGGCTTTTCCCCCCCACCCCTTAATCCTTGCTTTTACTAAGGTGTTTGTCTTCTTTTCACTCTCCTGCTTTCAGCTACCCCATTTTGTGAGGGCTAGGTCCGCCAGACCTGGCATCCCGACAAATTCTTAGGGAGCTTAGGAGACTGTTTTATGGGATCCAGTCACAGGGATTTATACTGTGAGGAAAACCTAGAGCTGAAGAGATCCTCCTCCAGCCGCAGTCTGAACTGAAGTGTAAGTGAACTGAGACTATATTTGTGCTTTTTTTTTTAAATTGTCTGCTAAGCCTGTCCTGCCTAACAAAGCACACAAGTGCCATGTCAGAGAGGGCCTGCAAGATAAAAATGGGGTGGTGGGCACCCAGATTAGGGGACCTTGAGGTGAAATGAGAACAACAGGGGGAGTCTTACATGTTTGACATGGTAAAGACTCCCTGAAACAGGAAAAATGATGGCACCTTCAAACTTTTTCAAAGGCCTCATGCCAAAGGTGTATGCTCTCAAATCTGCCTTAAAGACAAGCCGCTAAACCCAGATGTTTTGCAGAGTTGGATGTGGCAATCACAGAGCTATGTATGAGCCAGCAGCAGGAGTATGGAAAAAAAAATAAAGTACATTTCAGTGATTCCTCAACTTCTGCGCTGCCAAAGTATCAATCTCAAGAAGGCTGTTAAGAGCAGATCTTCCATCACACTATCCCTGTTTGTTCTGTAAACCAAATAAAGAGGAGGGATGCACTGGACAATCAGGGCAAAGAGTCCCTCTCATCAAGCAGTGAAAAATGCTCAAAAAAGGCAAGGAATTAATGTGTGGGGGGTGAGATGGGTGAGGAGAAGGGAAGCTGCTAGAAATGTGGTTTAGGGGATTTCCTTGAGCAGTGGACAACTCATCTGGATCTCTGCAATGTCTGGTATGTGCTCCATCTCCTGCAGACTGCAGTGACTTTGAAGACCTGAAAAGGGGGGAGCAATCAGTACCACCATGTGCTAGTACCACCATGGTGCTATACCTGCTGCTGCTGAACACCCTAGAGTACTTATATATGATTCAAACCACCACATTATCCTGGATTCACTGGCTCTCCCTCCCACTGAGTTGTCAATGTGGCAAGGAACAAGCACTACGAAGTCTTTTCATTTTGCCTTGGAAGGCAGCAATGAATATTTCATTAGTTGTTCCTCTTTCTCTGCCTGAAGATGGTTATTACTGACTTGTTGCCCGGCAAATGATCAAGGTGAAGATCCCACCAATCTCAGAGATATTAAAAAGGAAAGATGAGGAAGCCAATCCGTATGGTCACAGCAGTGGCAGCACACCCAACTGCCCTCACCTCCCTACACACTGCCAGGCACCCTTGGGCTTCTGCACAACTGTCCCCCTTTTCTCATTCCAAAGAAGATATTGGGATTTTAACACACCAAAGTGGTACTAAACAGCTAAAGAAATGGTCTATATCATATGGGGTTTGCCACAAAGTAAAGTGCTGACCATCTATCAGCAGTCTCTGACCACTGCTGCATCTGGTGCCTCCCAGTGCAACAGGAGCAGCTGTCCCACAGCAGGTTGCCGTGCTCAGCTGGACCTGGAAAGTCCTGGCCTTGGCCACTGGATTAACCCACATGGGTTCATTCACCCTTGGTGAGGTCTTGCCTGGTGCTGTGTGTATGTGCTGTCAGGGTTATGGCACGGACATGACCACAGCCTGTGTCTACCCTGTGTAATGTCAGAGGATGCTTCCACATGGATAGAGCACCACCCACCCTCTTTGTACCATCCATAGCCTCTGTGCCCCTTGTGCCTCATGTCAGCTGTTAGTCTGGCTGAGATATACCGTGAGCATGTCTCTACAATTGCATTTTCATAATTCTCTGGCCTGGACACCAGAGGCAGGCTACGCACACACATCTGCACCCATCCCTGTTCACAGTGTCCTCTCTCTCCCTCTCTGTGACCTCCCACAAAGACATGCCATATGCTTTTCTGACCAACCATTGCAAAGGTGCTCAGCAAAATTAAATGAAAATCCCCCTTCTCAATGGAAAGGCAGAGTCAGCATCCTACAGCAGCCAAATTTTCCAGGCAAGGCAAGTTTTTTCAAGCAGACAGGGAGGTGAAGTTGTGCTGGCATTTGCTCTTCGTGCCAATGGGCACCAAGTCCCTCTGGATGCATCCTGTTGGGAAGGCAAACGTGGCAGAGGGGGCTGGCAGGGGGCTCTGTGATTAACCTCTTCCCTATGGGCTGGGAAGAGGTTAATAACAGAGCAGGGCAGAAGGGGCCATTGGGCAAAAGATGTTGCTGGCTCACGTCTGGATGTTTTAGTGTAGAGCTGTCGTGAAGCCTCGCAGAGCTGAAGGGTCCCTCAGTGGTTCCTATGGCTTTAAAGTGCCCGGGATGATTTAGTGGAGGGGAGGGATTCCTGATCAGAGAAGTGCCTTTTGCTTTTTTTTTTTTTTTTTTAAACATGTCGCTGATCAAAGCGGTGCCAGGGAGGCTAGGAAGAGCAGGATCCTAATGGATCAGCTGTGTAAAACATGTCAGCAGACAAGCCCCAGTTCTCAATGTGTCTCTCAGGGAACAGCTCACAGATTAGAAAGAAAACACACACACACACACACACACACACATACGCACAAACCCTCCCTCTGACCTCGTGTCAAGGAGTTAAGTGTTATTTGGAAGTGATTGCAGTCAGCTTTTTTTTTTCTTTATAAAACGCAAAAAGTTCTTTTCCCAAATATCCACCAATAATTCAAGAAATGATGGAAAGATTTATATAAGTTAGACAATAACTTATTTGAGGCAAACTAAAAACATTTGGTAGAAAAGGGCATTGGACTCTATTGTTATCCAAATGAATCATACCCCCCACTTACAGACTGCCTTCTCTCCCCACTACCCTTACAGCCATGACATATCTGGATTTACATGACCCTGTCACTGCTTCATTTTGGACAACTTTTGGCGAGGTGTGGAAAAAAAATTTTTTTTTCCAGTAGGCAACCTGTTAAAAAGGCAAGCTATTGTTTTAGAGGGAAAATAAAAAAGGGAAAAATTATGTTAAAACCAGAGACAGAAAGAAGTACTTTTGAATGAGTAGGGCAGTAAGTAGAGATTAGAGATATATACACATGAAAGGTGGTTTTACATAAATGTTGATAAAAATGGTGTAAGATTGCCCTGATAGTGCTTGCTAATCCCTTGTTTAAAATGGGCTGCAGAGTTTTGCAGGAATTGTACTTGCTGCATAGAAAAATTAGGCTCTAATTTTGTAAGACTTTCCTTTGTAACCTGAATGAAAAGGAATTGTGTTTTTATCTTGGTGGGCAGCGTGAACCAGAAAAGCTCACTGGCCCTTGACACTCATCCCATCTTTAGTTATGGGTCCACATTGGCCTGAATCCAACAGGGTTGTGAACAGAGCATGACAGGACAACCTGCATAGGGAGTAAGCTTGAGGGGATGGACAGTGTTTTGGATCACCTTCTGCAACACTGGTGTTCTGCTAGATCCTCTTTTCCAGTGCATAAGTGACATGGTGACAATGGAAAGCAAAGTCTCCTCCTCAACCACTGCAAAAGTATGAAAATAAAAACTCTTCTCCTGCTTCAGGAGAGGTTATCTCATGCTACACCACAGGGTAGATGGTAAATAGAATAGAATAGTTCCGCTGGAAGGGACATGAAACCTTTATCTAATCCAACTGCCTGACCACTGCAGGGTTGACTGAAAATTAAAGCATATTATTAAGAGAATTATCTTTTCAGAGAGGAAAGCATTGTACAACTGAGAGTCTTTAACTACCACCTTCCCCCTTCCTCCTTTGTGGGAGATTTATCCCACAGACCACACCACAGTTTGCTGCCTTTAGAGATAGGAACCCTCACAGGGCATTTTAGCTGCTTTAATATCCCCTTAACCATGAGCTTTTTGTATCATCCTGACCTTAACTAGAGCTGTGGAACAAAGCTGAGGGTTTCTGCATGCCAGAAAATATGAAGAGGTAGTTATTTGATAAAGTAGCTGAAAACCTGGGGTTACATAAATAAAGGAGTTCACTTCACACAAGTATCAGCATTTCCACTAGAATAAATCTGTTATGATAGCTTTAATCTCAGGCTGAGAGGAAAAAAAACACCCAAACCAAAACAGCCTGTAGAAATATACAATGGCATATAATTATTTGCTTCATATTTTGTACACATTAAGTATAGCAAGATTTCTTATGAGGTGTATATTGATTTATGATTACATCTTTCAGTGTATCTTGTATCTGCATACAGTTTCTAGGTTTCTTTTTTACAGCTTTCCTGCAATTTTGTATATTTTGATGAGTTATGAGCCCAGTTTTATCTGAGGAATGTTATCCAAGGAGCATGAGAGGCAAATATCCTCCTCTGCCCGCTTGGGGAGCAGCAGCTGGGACACCATTCCAGGCAGCCATGCAGCACACACCGGGACAGAGAGCATGGCCACAGGGACTGCTTGGAAGCCGGGCTGTCGCAGCATGAGCTTTGTCTCCAGAGCATGGTATTTCATGGTGGATGTAAGTTCAGAGCTGATGTCCCACACCTCCGTAGTGTCTGGCAGTGAAACACCCTGACTGTCCTGCTCTCAGGGGTGCAGGGACAGGGAGGGTGAGTGGCCAGCTCACTCTGGTCACTCCTCCCAGCAGCTGTGCTCCAGCCACTTGCCACAAAGGTAAAGTGGTGTTGGGTGGTTTTCCACCTTGGAGTGGGACTGTAATTTCTTGAGGAAGGCCTGGAGGAAGGAGGGAGGGAAAGGGAAGACAGAGTTCTGTGGAGTAGAAAAGGCTCCTCTGGAACTTCAGTTTTCAGCAGCAAGGTCTTGGCTGTAATGTGAGGGTCTGTATCCCTGAGCAAATGCCGGCAGCAGGGATGGCTGATGCATCTCTGTGTGCTGGTGCCTCTCTGGGAGGCAGCTTTGGCCATGCCACAGAGAGGGATGATGGGGTAGTAGCGAGCCAGTCACCAGGCACCTGGGCCACCCTCCAAGAGGAGCTTAAGGGGATGGCTTGGCAAAATCTTGGGAAGCTTGAGCAGCAGCATGGGGGAAAGGAAGCAGTTTGCCAACAGGCTCGTGCTTTAGTCTTTTGGATCTTTTGGAAAATTTGAAATGGACAGTGGGGACCACCTGTGGTTCAAGTTAGTGATCTATCAGATCTCTTCTGCCTCTGCCCCTCTCCTCCACTGTTGGGTATTTGGGCCTCCTGCTAAAGAGGAGATTAAATCTTATAAAAGTGTTCGGTTGTTTTTTTTCCCCCCTCAGAAGAGATTTTTCTCTCATTTTGATAATCTACTTTTAGTGCAGTAATTAAGCACTGTGTGTTTTGATTGAACAGCGGTGCATTCTTAACAATAACTGGAGATCAATTCATCAAACACAAATCTCTATTTAAAATGCAGCTGTATCATCATAGCAAAAATATTGACTATAAGTGAGCACCATGAAAAAATAAGGAGAAGACATGCTCCCTGCTTCATCTCTTTCCAGTCCTGATTACACTTTAACCAGTTTGCCACTTGATCTTCAACTTTGGAATAACCATGCTAACCTCAGTATTTCTACTTAACTAAAAATAAAGCACCTTCTAGTGCATATAATAATAATGATCATTTTTGCGTTCAGATAAAGCATTTGCTTGCTCAAAGCATGTTTGCCAAAACCTCTTCCATTTATCAAAAGGCTGGCAAAATCCCTTGCTCCCATGAAAAGTGACATGGTGGCCCTTCTTCCAAGTAGGAACTAGCAAAGGGCAAGTCCATGAAGTTCTGTGAGTTTGGCTTTTGAGATCATAGAATCTTCTATGTTGAAAAAGAGCTCAAAGATCATCAAATCTGACTGTTAACCCAGCAGTGCCAAGTTCACCACTAAACCATGCCCTCAAGAGCCACATCTATTAAATTCCTCCAGGGATGTAGCTCAACCACTCATCTTGGCAGCCTGTTCCAATGCTTGACAAGATGATGAGAGGAAAGTTCAAATGAGGAGTTGGCTTTGACTTTAGCTTTCAGAGATGGCACAATTAGCTTGGAGGTTCAGATCATGGTGGTGAAGACGCTGCTTCTGCAGCAGTTCCCCTGCCTCTGGGAACTGGCCTTTCCTTTCTGAGGTGACTGCAGTGATTGCAGCAGAGGCAGCGGTGATTTACAGCAGCCTGTGTGAGAAGAGAACAAGGATATGCATCTGCAAATAAACGCTAATGAGATGTTAAGATTATGAAAAGCCAGGAAATTCCAGAAGTTGGGGCTGCTACAGCATCATTAGTTCTCCTGCAGTGCTGTCCTCATCCGGCAGGGAGGGGGCCTGGGGGTACTCCTGGCCAGGCTAGTGCCTCTGAGCTAAAGGCAGGCTGCCTCCCTGATCGATTGCTTCCCTGCAACTGAAGGAATTACCCCTATGCTGGGCAAAATGTCACCCCTCACAGGATGAAGCTGTGCTGGGAAAGCGGAGGCTGTGCATCACCCCAGAGGAAGCCAGGAAGCCAGGAAGCCATGTGACTGGTGGCAACTGGAGGATGGGGTAAACAGCAGCCTTTGCCTCATCTTCAAATGGTTATAATCAAAGTCTCACTGGTTGTGATCCCTATAATTGCAGAACTGCATCAGCAACCAAATTATCATTGCTTTCAGCATGTGATCCCTTGGGATGAGGAGTATGAGGGAGGAGGAAGTCTATCAGCCGTCACAGTGATCAGAGCAAAGAAAGGATGTACTGGCTGAGTGCCACAGTGGGCAGGGGCAGACAGGGCACATGTGACAATCAGTGGTGTGGTTTTTCAGCAGGATGGTAGTGAAACTGTGGTTGGGGCTGGAAAAATTGTCCGGTGGAAATGAGAGATGGAGATGTGGCAACCAACTGGGTCAAGAGCTCCTTTAATTCTTGCCCCCATGTAATAAAACAGCCCTGGATGTGCCTTGGTGTTGGGTTTTACAGCCTGGCACTCTCTGTGACCTGTGCAAACCTGGCAAGCAAGTCTTTGGTTTCAGAATCCACCCAATGCTGAATAGCAGTATCCTTGGTAAGGGGTCTAATGTTCAGCCCCAGCCAATGGTCCCGCCAGCAGACAGCGTGGTCTGTGCAAAGACGCAGCCTCAGGACATAACCTCCTTCTCCTTTGGTTCCACATAGTCTCTTAGAGAAGAATTATTGCATCCTACAAGACCTTCTCCTGACTTTCTGTTAACCTGTTACCCATGCTTGGTTGAAGACCAACTTCATGTCCAAGAAGAGAAATGGCTCAGCAGCCAGAGGGGTGTCTGTTCTCTGCAAAACACTGAATGGAAATATTTGACTTAACCTGACCCAGAAATTGAGAGAACATCCTGAAAACAAAAGCTGGAACTAAAAATATGCAATCCCATTGATGCGCTATTTTTCTCCCTGTACAGGAGAAATTGTTTGCATCCTGAGCTGTTGTTTTTTGGGTTGGGGTAATTTGTTCATAGAGGTAGGGGCAGGAGCATGTGTATGTAGTAAATTTCCCACCCCTACCCCCTCTTTTCTTTTTTTTTATGGATAAACATAAAGGCAGCTGAAGGACTGAAGGACTGAAGGACATATATAAGAATATTTCTATTGGCAGAGATTACTGACACATTGCAGAGCTGGATATTTTACAATGTTTGCTCAAACCAGTTCAGCTCTGATGTGAATTGACTTCACAGACAGGGACAGGACTGCACCCCAACTGGGGAAGCACTACTTGCACTCATGTTCAGAGCACTAGGGACAGCTAGCTCTCAAAAAGACCTTAGAAATACCTGCTGTAAACTGCCAAAGACAATTCCCTGGGATATGTAAGAACTGTTCCTTCCTAGGCACCTGACCTGCAGCATATGAGACAGTAAACTGCCCATGAAAACATCATGGACATGGGGTGTAGGGGAGCAAGTGGCATTTTGAAGGGTATGCATGGCTCCTGTATAGATAAAATGACACTAATACCTTTTCATTGACATGGGAGTAAGCACAGAACTTGGGTTTAGGATGATCTGGCCTCCTAGTCCTCCGAAATGTTGCAGCAGTGTAGGAGAAGGTATAGAGACAGTGGGAGCCTGAAAGTGCATTAAAATCCAATTCAGATATGAAATGGGATCACAAGAGCTATTAAGGTTGCAAAAAGAAACAAGACTCAAACAGGGGCTAATCCAATATTGTAGCAGAAACTTGACAAAGTGTTTCTCTTAAGATATTAACATCTAAATATTAATTAAGAAGAAATATCTTGACAGGACAGTTAAAGGAGATTTAAGCCAGTACAAATTATTTAAGCATTCATGATGAAATGCTGTTAGGAACAGGAAAGTTAAATATGCAGAAGCTGCAGTGAGGAGCTGTAGGGGATGAAAGACTTATATACCCCTTTCCCCAGGGCTTTGGGCTGGGAAGGGGCCTCCACTTCATACATGAATGACTGGGGAGTGGTGAGTGCTTTCCAAATTAGATGCTAAGCTAAGTCCCCTGCAAGGTGGGGGCTTCAGGTAGCGCAGGAGGTCTAGCAAGACCAGCCTGATTAGAGAAGAAAGGAACTTTGTGTGCCTAGAAATGATGAGGAACAAGCCTTCAGACAAACCTTCCCCCCTCCATAACCTGACCCCCACTTCCCCAACCCCAGCCCCCATCTGTCCCTGAGTTATTCATGTCCAACAAGGCGAAAAGGTTCTGTTTGGCTGTGGCTCAGCAGATTACCACTACATTTAATAGCTGTCTTTGGTATGATGCCGTTCACCTTATCTCCTTTCTCCTTTGACTCGGCCTTTGAACACTAATCCACCTTCTAGTGCAGCTTGCACCCTGCTTGATCTTTGTTTGCCGTGAATGCATATGGCTCCAAGGATTTTAGGAGTGGTGTCTTTGCTGCTTGGGCCCACGCTGTTGTAGCACTGAAGACACGTGTGGATCTGCTAGCTCACATTGCTTACTCCTGGGTTTACCCATGAAATGAGTCAGAGTTTTCCTTCCAAGAGCCAAGTTCTGGTCTCAAGCTTTGATTCAGACCCTTTTTTTCTTTTTTTTTTTTGTTTTTGTTTTTTGTTTTTGTTTTTGTTTTTGTTTTTGTTTTTGTTTGTGTTTTTGTTTTTGTTTTTGTTTTTGTTTTTCC
>JAWWES010000081.1:104027285-104093172 GCA_035583135.1 Lophotriccus pileatus | reverse complement strand
TTTTTTTTTTTCTTTTTCTTTTTTCTTTTTCTTTTTCTTTTTCTTTTTCTTTTTCTTTTTCTTTTTCTTTTTTCTTTTTCTTTTTCTTTTTCTTCATATATATTTATTTGCAAGGCAATGCAGTACCTGGAAAGACTAGACAACATGAAAGTCTTTCCATGGATACCCCCAACACATACATATTTACTTTCCCCTTGCACATGCACACACACACAGAGGAGCAGAGTTCAACAGCCCAGTTCTACCAGTGTTTAAAGCAGTTTGGCCTCTTTTAAGCCTTTAAATAAAATCTGTTGTGTGCATGTGTGGTTGGGTTTTTTTCCTTTACCCCACTTCTTAGGAAGGAAAGCAAATGTTTCTGGCACTCTGCTGCTGGATTGCTTGCATATTTGCTTGAGGAAAAAAAAATTATAAAAGATGTTTGGCATAGTTTTCATTCAAAAAGGAATCCAGTGCCAGATCCAAGCATTGAAAACAAATGTGTGGCTTAACTGTCATTTACTCCAGGATCATGGGAACGGCTGCCTGGTTTTCCAAATGAGCAGCCGCTAGCTCTCCCGCGGTATACGAGGCACACTGACTTGACCAGCGCGATGCAGCTTGAACATCACTGCTGCGCCTCTGCGTGACAGCCTGGGCGCTGATGTCAGCACAGCCACGTCTCCACCGCCATCCCTGCTGACGAGCTGTCACACACGACTCTCCCGTGCTGCTGAGAAATCCTCCCCCCGCCTTTTGATGTGTTGTGACCAGACAATGTGTATTTGTCCTAATAATGTGAAGTTTCAATGTGAAGAGTTCCCCTGGCCGATGGCGCTGATGGCCCTGATGGAGCGTCATCCTGGTGCTTCAGGCATTTGGCCGGCAAATTGTTTTCTGGGTGACGTAAGTGATGAGAAACACTTGATGTCACCCAAATCCCCACCTCCCTGTGGTGCGCAGAAGCTCTCACAGTGGGTCAGGCCCTTGCTGCCATCACAGCTGGTCCCAAGAAGCTCTATGACCAGAGAAGGACCCTGACCCTACCCAGTACCCTCCTCCCTGATATCCTCCTCAGCCCCTTGGAATAACACACATTTCGTGGTGGAGGGGGAAGCTCACCCCAGCCTGTACCTGAGAAGCAATGAAAGACAATCCTTGGGCATCTGAAACTGCCATGAAATGGCACATTTCCTATCTTTATCTATAAAATGAGTCCAGGATCAGCTCAAAGCTGGGTCCTGGCCCCACATTCCTATGCAGCATCGCTCCCAGAGGTACCGTCACAGAAGCACCTGGCCAGGTGCACCCTGCGGTTCAGTGTCTGTCTGCTGTACTTTAATCAGAGAAGGTTGATCTGGATTTCACCAGCATTTTTGTGAAAGAAATATTTTGTCTGCAAGACATGCGTGTAGTCCTCTGGCAGCCGTCACCTCTGCGCCCGACTTTTACTGACTTACGTGCAGAACTCAGCAAGGACCTGAGCTCTTATCCAAGGGCAGAGAAGCAGGAGCTTGTTTTAGAGACGTGGTGATAAAATAGAAAATTATGTACAAAGTAAAAGGGTCAAACCCCTAATCTGAAGTGTTCTAGTCAGCTTGCCATGTTGGGTGTTCCTCCCGGATCAGAGATAACCCCATTTCCAAAGAGTTTGGGAGAAGTTGTTCAGCAGAGAGGAAAAAAAACCCTAAAACAAACCACTCAAAAAAACAAAAAAAAAAAACCCCAACCCATAAAAACAAAAACAGAGTCAGTGATTCCAGAAAACAGCTCTTAGTCTGTCTGTTCCAGTCTGAAATAAAGTCATCCCTCTTAATTCCCAGCGCATATTGTTCCTACCAAAGAGCAAAACCTTAGGAGGAAATCACATCAGTGAAGGGAACGCCAGCTCCTTTGTACTATTTTTCAACCCTGCCTTGGGAGCCAATAATCTGTCATCCCTTGAATAAACAAGCACCTTATCATATCACAAACATTTATTTAACCCTTTTCTCCTGAGCTTTTACCAGCCAAGCAAAGTGGCTGGGGAGGGGTGTGGGTAGCCCTATCCCTAGACTGCTCTGGCAGAAAGGACAAATTTCCTGTGTATTACACCCAATCTGTAAAGTGTCAGGCTGCCCTTCTTCAGCCTCCATGAAAAGCAGCAGCTTGAATCCCTGCATTTCACATAGCACAATCAAATTTTCCTGTCCCTCCACTGTTCCATCCCTCCCCCGGTACATTAACGCCTCCCTCCCTGGAGACATACTCTTGATTCCATCTGAGGGTCCATCCAAATGGAGACAGATTTAATTTCTTGGAGGTTGGGGGGAGGAGAGGGGTGGCAAAGAGAGTGTTTACATTTCTTCTTTTAACAAGAGACTGTGATGAACAGAGCTTTTGATTCCAAGTTGCAGAGGGCTTTTTTTTTTAAGAGATATTCTTTGACTCTGACATCATCAGAAAATGGAATCAGCAAAGTATGTGCATTTCCTCAGCTCCCACAATATCCATTTTCTCTCAGTGGATGTTTCTTGTTTTTCTTTTCCAGTGTTGCTCCCACACAATGGGGCCAATTTTTGTTCAGGACAAAGAAAATATAAACAGAGCATGGATTTGGAATATGAGCAAGGCTTCCAAGCTTACAGAAATCTTCAGCCATGGGGAAGAGCCATGCTATGTTAACAGTCTGCCAATAAAGCCTGGCTAACCAAGTGCCGGCCAGTGTCCCCAGTCACTTTGCTGGTGCCTCCAGAAGGCTGCAAATGCTGATGGGCAGGACTGGTGCTACCTCTGAAATTCTTGATGTAGAGTCCCTGAACATTTGAAGAGCATGCCTTGCAGGTGAGGTTGGCTGACCAAAGCGTGTGGGTCGGGAAAGCCTTTTCTCCTCTCTGCTGTAGGGTGTCATAAACATTGAGTTCACCAGGCAAAGCTGGGTCATCAGAAGAGAATAGCCCCACACGGAAGAGAGTCTTTTACTCTCCCCCCCGCCACTGGGCCTTGGCATATTTGCCCTCCTAAAAGTTTGTGAACTAGTACATGACACGAAAAAGAATACATTACTCTCCTCAGTGAGTCATCTTCTAGCTTAAATTAAATATTAATATCTAGTATTCAGTCATGGAATAAAACCTGCTCTTCCAAACAACTTGGGAAACATGTGCCTTGAAAGTAGATAGTATTTTAGGCATATTAGCTATGTTTGCTGCTTATGGGTGAACCACAGCTTGTGAAAGTGTCCCCCCATGCAGCTCCCCAAGTCACCTTTTCACACTGGCCAGGACATCAACCAGTCCCTGGAAGAGAGAGGAAGCTCACTGGGGGCTGCCAGAGCCAAGCTCTGTGGTGTGCACCCTTGGGACAGGGTCAGGAGCAGGTCCTCAAGCAGCCAGGGCATCTGCATTCTCATGGGTGAGTCCCTGTGACAGCAAGTCACCCAGGTCTGCATAAATGACAGCACTAAGCTGTAACAAACTGATTTGCACTAGCAGAGTTGATTTATGATGGGTGATATAAACCAACTGCAATAAGGGCCTCATATCTCTGGGCTCACTGACTGCAGCTCAGAAGCTGGTGGGAAATGCCCTGTGAAACATTTATCTAGATAAAATAATGTTCAGCCATCAGCAGATGAAATTCACTGACATCCTCTGAATCCACAGCCTGATAAACCTTGTACTGAGTAGCAGACACACAAGTTGGCTTGTTAAGAGGCTGAAGTCTACAGACTAACCCTGCCCCCACCAAAATTACTAGGACTATGGTTCGGTTGGTCTATTCTGGACCTTCTCTGATATTACAAGCTTGTCTGTTGTAATCAACAGGCTGGCATGAGAACCAACCCAGGGCAAAAGGAATCAACAACTTCCCTTCCAAAGGCTGCTTATATTAACAATATTGAAAAGGTATCTTTTAGCTCTTCCCACTGCCTAACAACTAGCCTGTCCACATGAACTATTTGAAAGTTTTAGTTTCACCTGGAGATTTTTGATTCAGATGTTTCCACTCATTAGCAAAATTAATACCCTTGCAGTCAAGCAAGACCCAGAGGAACCCTCAGCAAAGAGGGTAAACAAAAGCTTCACTTGGATGAAGCTGGGTGATGCCTACAGAGTGGATCCAGAGGTTCCGAGACTGTTTTCCGTGATTTTAACACCATGGCAGCAATTACATTCATCACTGCTTTCAAGTCAGCTGGCTCAAATATCTGATTGGCAAATGCAAACATGGAGAGGAATTCTTAAAAAAATATCCTGTGAGGTCACCAGATGACACCAAAAATCAATTCTAAAGAAAAGAAAGAAAGCCTAGGATGGAGTGAGGGTTTGGGCCTGGAGAAGAAATGGTAGACAGAAGCTGCAGAAAGGTTGGGTGGAGTCTGTGAAAGCTGGGTTCTGCTCCTGAAATGCTGGCAATTTAAAGGAGAAATGTTCTTCTTTTTCCACTGAAAGCTGCTCAGCCTCAAAACTCCAGAGTGGTTTGTGATCACTAAGCACTGCAACAGAATCGGTTCCAGAGCCAAAGTCATGCTTAGCAAAATGCAAATTAACTTAACCTTATACTTTTCAGAATAAAGTCAGCACTTATCAGAAGCTGAAGACATGCATTGGCTTGTCAAAGTCCTTCCCCCACCTGCAGCAGGGAGAAGCCAGGGAAAATGTTTTGATGCTAAAAGGAAGGCAGAGGAGAGCGCCTGGCTGGCGGACAGTGGTTTTGTTTCAATTCTCACAGCCGTGCCTGCAGAGCCCCAGGATACAGAGCACGGCTTCTTGCAACCATAGGGAGAAAGGATAAATGGATTATTTTGGAGTGATATGCATGTAGAACTCATGTCACTGGAGAATGCAGCCAGGCTATTTTTAATGTACTGCTTCATTTTGCACCTGCTACCATTACAGAGTTGGTTTTGTTTCCATTAGAGCCACTTGTCTTGAGGAGTTTATAACTCCTATGAAATGCGTAGTTCTGGGCTGGATGCTCGTCCTTAGTTAAGGAACAAAGATTCTTATCACTAAAAACCAAAAGGTTAGCATGACAGCATTAAGAGTGTATGGAGGGCAATTTTGAATAATTTTATGGGGTTTTCATAACTGTAATTCCTGAAGGTCAGTTTAATATAGCCTCCTTTATTCATACTGAAATGGAGAAGACAGGCTACAAGGACTTGCCCCTTAGGAGCTTGCAAAACCAAAATTGCATGAAGAGTCATTCTCAAGTACTTAATCAGCCACAATATTTCAATAAAATTATGAAATAAGAGATAAGAAACCTCGGCCCTTTTTCCCACTCCCACCATGCAGAGGGCCAAGTGGAGCTCAGCATCTCTTTGAGAGGTAGGAGGCTGGTGCCTGGCGCGGAGCTGCATTGCCTTAGATCACACACTCCCAAATACCATCCCCGTGCAGTGCCGGGGAGGAAACTCGCATCAGCAGCCTGCCAGGGCCTGCAAGGAAAGCAGATGTAGAAACACCACACTGTTTTCTGCCACCATCTCCGACAAACACCAAAAGTGTTATGGTTTAATTGTGCTCACGTTGCAGCGTGATCCCACTGAGAACACCTGTGGACACGCCAAAGCCCCTAAGACCCAGATGTCTGAAGCCTTTCATGGTGTCTCCCCAGCTAATGCCAAGGCAAAGGCTCTGCAAATGCTCCCTGTGGCCCAGTCCTGTGCCACAAGTGTTCCTTGTCGCTGTTTGAGCAGAGCCGTGATCTCTTCACAAAGCATAGACAGCAGTAAGAGGATTATTTGCGTGTGTTTTCTTCCTGTCACAGAAAAGCTGCTAAATAGCTTTGAGACTTGGGATACTTTACATTGCAATACCAGCAACGATCAGTCTGGGAGCAATGGCCAGCACCTGCAAGTCACCTGCAGCACTGCAAAGCACTCACCAAACCTGTTGGGTATCTGGGCTTTTCAGACTGGGCTCCCCAGAGACCAGTCTTAGCCTGAACCCTGGCAACCTCAACAGTGTTTGCCTGCTTTCCTTTCCATGTTCAGTCTCTTGACTGGGCTGTTTTGCAGTCAGGATAATAATGGTGAAGGTCTTATATATCTGCATACCTTATATACCTGCATTATTAATAGTCCTTATGAAGTCTCCCCATCCCACACATTCTTGTGCCAAACCAGGAACCAGCGAAGGCATGAAGCAGGCTGACAGTTTGGAGAGGCTGCTCAGCCCTGCACCGATGTCAACCAACTTCAGGGGGGAACCACACCCTAGGTTCCAATGAAAACAAGGTCTGGGAGTGCTTTTTGCTCTGTGAGGCACAGGAGAAGTCCGAAATAATGACGCAAAACATTAGTGTTAAATATATTCAAGATGATTGGCCCATATCTTCATAAATCAAGCCAAATCCCTAAATCCAACGCTTTCTGAATTGAAGGAATGGGTTTGGGTCCTTTATCTATATTCACTTGGTCAGTAAAAGTGCATCATTTCCCCCCTGAATATTAATTCAATTGATTCAGAGTCCTAGACCAAATTTATTTTGACAGCCTTTGCACGCTTTCTCCTTGGCTTTCTGCAAATTCCTGACCAGCGGCTTTGCCGGCAGTCATCTTGCCTGGACCAGAAGCACAAGTGCTTAACCAACTAATTGTAACTGTTTCTGTCAGGAAATCACAACTAATTACGCGGGCGATTGCAAGTTTGCACACATTTGAAGTTTGCAAACATTTCACCCAAAAAGTGTTAACCTAACGAGATGCCATGGACGCCTGCCAAAGGGGGCTGCGAGCTGCACTCCCACTGTATCCTAGTAAGGGAATCCTCACACTGCAGCAGTCCCACTGGGAGGATCAGACACGGGCCACTGAGTCCTTCTTATCACGGCTGCCTGCCAAATTCTTCTTAGGAATAAGTGTCACTTTGTGGTACCTCTATTTTCCTTCCCAATAAAATAATAATTTGGCAGTGCCTGAGATGATGATAGTAAATCAGTGTTAGACAGCAGAGGTTACCGATAAAATTCAACCTATTTATCAAGCCACGTCATTTAGCTATGTTAGCTGCAAGCGGGCGTAGGCTACTGTGCTCTTAAAGGAGTTTGTTTCAGAAAATGAAGTAGGTAATGTTCACATAAAAAGAGGGAAACATGACCTCTTTTTGTTTCAGAAGGGAATTACTGAGGGCTGATCTGCCTCTATTGTGTTAGCATTGCACACTGGGGCTGAACCACAGCGACCTTGCCTTGTGCATCAGTGTGGCCATCACCTGGACCAGCTACAGCCCACAGCAGATAAAGCAGACATCCACTTCTCTTTCTATTATAGCAACACACTTTGCACCCCCCTGACATGAGCTGTTGCCCAGCACCTTGGGACATTTCGAGTCTTTCAGAATTTCAGGAACAAATCAGTATGGAGTCCAGACAGTCCTGCCCACAATCATCCTGCACATTTGCACTAGCAGCAGGTTTCTCTGTTGTGCTACTGAAGGACTGCAAGGATGAGTGTCCCCAAAGGTCTTGCTCTCCATCTCTTTTCATCCAGCAGTGACATTCACCTATTTGCTGCTGAACCCCCATCTCCATTATGGGATAACAATACCATGATGAAGATCCTATTAAAATTAACATATCAAGTCTAAATAATATGTGAAAATCATCCCCTCTGTTTGGACTTTAGGGTGTAGGAAAGTATGATTTTCCTTGAGTTTGGGATTAAAATTTTAATACATATTCCCCCTCTTCCGGTTATACCTTTATTTGACTTTTCCTTGCATTTTCCCACTGTATTGCAGTGCTTTTCAAAGAGGGAACTTACAGGTTATCTTAAGAACAGACCACAGGCTTGAAATCTGCCCTCTGTTTTCATAAAAGAGAAAAGTTTTTAAGGAGGATAATCATATTCGGAAATGATGTGACTAAATGTTATCAGGTTGTCATGGTGATTGCAGTCTTTTAAAAAATGTCTGTATTGTGGTTCACTAATGAGCAATATATTAACTAAACCAAACACTATTTGTCTTTTCAAGTATTACTCATATGCACTACTGAATTAAGTCTCTTTTTTTTCTGCTTTTGGAATAGTGTTCTTTGTCTTATAAACACTGGAACTGAATTCAGGCAATAAACAAGGGCAGAGATAACTTCGTCACCTTTGCTATATTTCATATCACTATGTCAAGCTGAGCCTCACATTAACCAGTATCTGCAACTGCACATACTGAGCATCACGTTTCCAGCAAAATTACTTGTGTAAGGTAGAACTTCAGGCTTGTAGTTTCTGACACTTGAAATTTAGTCAGTCTCAATTACAGCGCAATTCCCACCACTTATCTCACCATTGCTGGGGTTTATGTTTGTGTGACATGCAGAAGACAAGCTGGAACACTGAAGCAACGCACAAGTCAGAATGGTTCTGAGTTGATCCCACCCCTACTAGCTCAAACCTTTAAAATTCACCTTTCAAGTCCCCTAGACTTCATGAGGCATCTGAAGGATCTTTCCTTCTTCTAAATGGACATGGAAATGGCAGAGGTTAAAGCACCTTTTGCACTCATGTACATGTCAAGGCATGGTTTGCATTTCAGAAACTCTTTGGACTTTAGTGTTCCTCCCAGCAGCTCCATTAAAACCTCTCACAGAGTTAGTCTACCACAATCCAGGAGGACATGCTGGTTTTAGAGGGTCAGTGAGGTCACACCAGAGGGGAGATGTATTAAGGAAGATATACCTAAGAGAGACACTGAAAACCTTTGAGAGTCTGGAGGTCTTCCAGTCCTGAAACTGTGCCATCCCAGGTTCAGGCTTGATCAAGACCTTCACTACCCTCTGAGCACTCTCCAAGCCCTGCACTGACACTGGAAGCAGCTCCAAATGATGCATAGGATTAGCCAGAGCTGAGTCCTGTCAAGATGAATATCAGTCATAAATCATATATTTGCAAAACTCTTTCAGGTGGTATTCTGTTATTTTACTGAAAGGAAAGTAGGTTTTATGTTCCTGATTCTTTTGATGCAAGCTAAGATGAAAATCCCAAGTCCTTCAGACTTCCCTGGAGCCTGTTCCTGCCCAAAATCTGCAGGAAATCCATGACTTTGGCTATGTGTCCTTGCAAAGCAAATTTGTGTAGGGGATGAGAGAGGTAAAACCACATTGTTCAGATGTTCTGTGGGGAAAAATAATATTATCATGCACACTTAGCCCTTACATTACATGTTCACACTAAGGTCCCATTGGCATCCCATTAGTTATTCAAGCCTGCTAGAGAAAGACCACATAAGTGGAACATAATGCCTAGCAATTGAATTAGTTAAGTCTTCCCAGGCATTTTGCAACTTTTGTTTATGGAGTTTTTTTATATGACTCATTCGCTTTATTTTTGTTCAATGAGTAATATTTGGTACTTGCACGTGCTTTTTATTTTTTTGTAACATGCACAGCTTGGTAATGCATCTTTGGAACACAGAATCTCTCCTGTTTCAGTTTTGCTTAGACAGAAGCTAAACACATAAACCCTGCTATTAAAACCTCATCATTAATTAATTATGCCTAACTACTCTCAACACATATTTTGTGTGTCAAAAGAATATTCCTGGCTCTCCCCCTCTGTGCCATATTTCCCCCCCTCCCCACCACCACTGCAAACCTATATTTAGTTGGAGATTTCGGTTGATCTGCAATTCCCGCTGCAAATTCCTTTCCATCATCAACCACAGCCAGAAGGTCCGAATAAGGGAAAGCTTCAAGAGGCTTCCTGTTTCCCTGGATTTTCAGGTTTGCTACTGTTTGTAGAATGAGGCTGGTACTAGACTTTTCAGACTAAGTGGCTGTTAACTCATTCCTGTTCTGGCCCTGGCATCAGACTCGGGTGCAAAGCGTTGTCTGGTTGATGGACCTTCCAGAAATATAAGCAGCGAAAGCAAGGAAAGCATGTCTGATCCTGAAATATTTCCAAAGCAAAGTGTCAGCGAGGATAATGCTGACAGGACTGGCAATCTCCCCAAGAAGGAGAATGAAGTAGAGGAGAGCAGCTTGTAAATCACTGCAGAGGAAAGTACAGCGTGGGGAGGGCTCTGTGCGTAGAAGACTGAAATACTCAATCCTGCTTCAAATGCAGGCGGGGAAAACAGGAAGAAAAATATTGCATGCTTGTGCTAGGTTTTCCCTAAGCTTTCCAACAGTTCTTTTTCCCTAATGCTTGCCCTCCTGGCCTTGGTCATGTCCTACCCTGCAAGCTCCTTCTCCCTTGGCTTTAACTTAAAGTAAAAAGAAGCAGTGGGACACAGCCTTTGCTTTTTGCAGGATCTGTACTGCCCAGTCTAGGATGAGAGCCTTGCTTGGGGGCTTTGGAGACCAGGGTTCAACAACAAACTTCCAGGGCAAAGCCTGCCACCTGCATGTCTTTTACTCACCTAGCTCCTAGGCACGTGGAGAGGACAAATAGTTTAAAGCTCATGAGATTATGGTCCTGGGAAGCTTATTGTACTGGAGATTAGTTGGGTTTGCTATTGTATTCCTCTCATAAGATCTCCGTTTTGCTAACTAATTTCACTACAGTTCACATTCATGTTTTTACCCACTGTTGAACTGTCAAAACGTAACCAGTCTGGATACTTTCAGTTTCAGCTGTGTTTTAACACTCCAACATTTCTTAAAATGAAGCCAAACATTTGCCTACCTAGTTTGGATGATGTCAATGTATGTGTAAAATGAACATGATAAGGAGTGTAATATGGTGTATGTCCAATAGCTGATTTTTTTTTTTTGTCAACCAAGAGAAACTAGATGACAACATAGAAAAGTTATCCCTAGAAGAGAAATCAAAGCTGAGATGCAGCAAAAAGATTAGCTGCACTTGCTCGCCTATAAAATGTTGCTTTGTGGTATTACATTCTTGTCAGTAATTGTAATTGCAATTGTAATGACTCCAAGCCTGAACAAAAGCCAGACGATGTCGATAAAGTCTTTCATGGAATTCAGTAGGCTCAGGAACATACTCTACATTTATAATTTTTTTGCCTTTGCCTAAAATTTGAAGGCTTGAGGCCAAACTTCTCAGGTGTCTATCATAAGAAGCCAAATTTTCTATGAATGTCCCCGAAGGCTGATCCCGAGGGCTGCCATTCCATTGGTTGGCATATATATATATATATATATATATATAATTTTTTTTCTGTTACATTTATTATACTAAACAAATATTTTTGAGATAGATCTTATTTCTTAATGATATACTTGCAAATTTCAAGCAATATTTTGTCAAATGTCTTGTAATAATAACAAGTGTAGCTGATTGCCTTTGCTCCTGTGTTTGCCCCAAACTTCCTGCGTTAGCAGAATATATTTATAGTGGATATGTAATAAGTGCACTGTGCTGATTGAAATGTTGGATATGTTTCAGTTGTTGCTAATGCTTTACTATTTATTCTTTCTTTATAAATTAGTGTCTCTGGAAAGTATTGGAGATTCAGCCTGATGCAGCTACAGGGACTTCCTAATGTCCATTTCTCTTTTTATTATGTCCATATCTGCTGTGAAGGTTAAAAGACCTAGTATCAGGGACAGGCCCCTTCCAAAATGATGAAGCCAAACACTTTCAAATCATGGAGAAATTTGGTCCAGATTCAAACCTCACAGCTTGGGCTTACCTCCACACTGAACTGAACCAACACCCAAGACACAAACAGCCTTGAACTCAGATCCCAGATGAGGATGTCGTGTGCAAATTCTTCCCTTAAAGCTCAGATTCATGATCTTTTCAAGAAGGGGCTTTCCTAAATTTAGATATTACTGCCTATCTCCTTTCTGCAAGTGCCTTTGGGTGGGAGGTTGCCATGTCCTCAGCTAAGCCAAGTGAACAGACCTGGTGCTAATCAGCTTCAGCACCAAGTCAGCAAAGTCACTTTGAGCTGCTGCAGAAGGTTAGTTGAGCCAAGCTGGTGGTTTTCCCGGATGTGCTTTCCATTTGCCTGACCAGATGCTGATGTGGAAAGGGTAACCCTCAGTGCAGGGGCAGAGGATAAGGGCTTGTTTCATTAACTGCTTCAGCTACACCTGCAAGAACACCTCTGCCTCCATGGCGCTCAAAACTATGCCACTGACTTACTCCAAAGCAGAGTTTTGTCCTGTCTGTAACTGACAGGGGACTGATTGACAAAGCCCAGTCTATTTGTATCCCTAAGTATATTCACATGGTTCCTTTGTGGATACTTTTTACATGAGTCAGTTTCTGCAAAAGGAAAAACACTGGTTTCACCACGAAAATACAAAAGTTTGTTTTTAATACCATAAAATACTCTCCACTTAATTATTTCTGACGAGCTCAGACTTATTAATAAAGGGCCTAATGAGGAGCTGCCATAGCTGGCATGTCCCTGGGACCCCTCTTTCCTTACAATTAAGTGGGTAGGATCAGGATGTGACCTGATGGCATGACTGCCATCCCTGCTGTAAATTCCAGTTGCAATTTCTCTTTCACTTGTAACATTGCTTTTCCCAAAGAAGCCTGTCTGGTGTTTTATTTTTGTGTTTGGGCAGACTGGGGTGCTGTCTCTGGCTTCATGAGGAATGCTGAAGTGAAACAGACAGAACATCAGCTCCAGGGGAAAAAGAAATGGCCATTGCTTTGGCATAAGCCTCCTGCCTTTCATCAGCTAATGTCCTACCTCTGGTAAAGGGGCATTTTTCCCAGCCACTTTGGTCTCGATGGAAGCTGAAGGAAAACAAAATAGCTTGGTATATACCTGGTCTGTAGATCATTGTGTCCTTCTCCTACTTAGTAAATGTTTCTTTAATTGGCTTAGTTAGCCCTTCTCACCTTTCAGCACTTCAGGAATGACTCTTTGAAGAGAGCCATGTACAGAGATTTAGTTGACATTTAGTGACACCAGGCTCTGCAGTCTCCAAAATATGACTGATGTCACTCGTTATGTTCCCTTGGGTCTCTGGGGACAAAGTCACTCTTACCCTGAAGCATGCATTGACAATCTCAAGATAACATTTCTTTGACAGAATCAGGGGCCCTGTTCCAGGGTCTAATGTAATCTCTAGAAAGTTTCCAATCTGGGTATTGTTTGTTATTTATGTTCCGTATCTGGGGTTTGTGTTTGACTTTGTGATTTTAGTATGAAAGCTGCTAATAAGAACACAAATACATACCTTTTTCCACTGGATGGGTGTGCTGGCAGGTCTATACTCAGATGCAAGAAACCTTGCTCAAGGTGAACAAATTCAAACAAACCTAGGAAAAATAATCAGAGCCTGTATTCTTATTCTGCAAACAAAGCCACTGGCACCGAGAAGACTGTGAATGAAATTGAGTTTTACTCTAACTAAATGAATTTATTAAGATCACCTTATTGTGTAGATACCCTTCACACAATCTCCCGGGAGAGGAGTTTGTAAGCAGACCAAGATACTCTTTGGTTTGTCTTTCACCCTGAAGGGATGATTGGTTTTATTGCCGCTTTATTTTGCTTTGATCCGCTAGTAACTTCATTTTCCTTGCCCAGACACAGACCGACATCGCGAGCTGCTGATGCCCCCTCTCGCAGAGAAAAGGGCTTTGATGCCAACGTCGCCCGGTCGGAAGACCTGCCCGGCGGCACCTGACTCGGACTCGCCTCTCGGGAGGGCACCCGAAGGAGCCGAGGGGCAGAGGCGGCGGGGGCGCGGCGGGCGCCCACCCGCGGCACGGCCCCGCGGGGCGAGGAGCGGCGGGGCGGCCGGCACACGGGGGCGCTCGGCCCCGGCATCCCCCGGCATCCCCCGGCATCCCCCGGCATCGCCCGGCATCGCCCGGCATCGCCCGGCATCGCCCGGCATCGCCCGGCATCGTCCCGGCCGCGGTTGCTCCGCCCGAGCCGCCGCGCTTCTCTGCCACCGACGACTTCGGTCTGATTTGTAAAGAGGAGTGAAATAACGGCCTGCCTCTTGGAGACCATAGGTGCTTTAAAGCACCTGATAAAATTCGGCTTCTATCCGGCATAAATGCAGCTGGAACTGCCAAGACAAGCCTGACCTTCCTCGCTGCCCGTGCGAACCAAAGGACTTCGCCGAGAAGTCAGCGCTCAGGGCTGGCACTGCGGGAAGGAGGGGATGTGCAATGAGGAAACCCGGGAGAAGGTGGGGATGCACAATGAGGAAATTGTACTGCAACAACTAGCCCATCTTTACTGCTTTAGTGCACTCTTTTAAATATTAATTTAATCATCGAGGTTAATAATTTCTTGGTGGCAGTGAGAACTTGAAGAGGCTACACTATAGAAGTTTTTATGCTGTTTTTTTTTTTTTTCCTATTCTACTGCAGGTTTGTAACTGCCATGCCCTGTCACTCTCTCCTCTGCACTGTACCACAGCCTTAGTTCTCCCTTCTGGAAACCTGGCCTTGGGCTCCAGGTCATGAGGAGCAATTAGTACCCTAAAACCACTGACCTCTCACCAAAACATCAGGAAGCAGCTGGAGATCATTGTGAATCCACAGAACAGAAACCTAACTTCTTGTTTGAGAGCTTTTTCAAACAAGTAAAGTATTGGAGCAGCCTGGGATGAAAAGAAGGGGTTACATGGAAAAGGAAGACTTTGACTGTCTTGGAAGACAGGTTAAAATTGGTGCTGTGTCGTAAAGTTTAAAAGTACCCTATTTTTTGTCTCTTGTGCGGAAGCCCAAGGTCTGCCTAAGTCAGAATCTGAAATAATCTGGGTAATCTAAGGTAGCACTGACAACTGAAAGTAAGTACTAAAAATGGTTCTTGTGCCCAAAGGGCTCAGGTGGGATATTGTAAGGCAGGGCACTGGGTCATTGCTGTGAAGGGACCGCAACATCATCTGAACAAAAATCCTTCCAGGTGAGTATCAGTTATACCTGGGTATGGTAATAAAAGCTTTCTATGTGAACACAGACTGTTCATACACACTTGTTCCTCACTCAGCCCACAGGAGATTTTGGGAAAGATAGGAGCAACTTGTTCCTGCCACCTTTGCTTGGGTGCTCCTCAGATCCAGGCAGGAACACAGGCTGCAGGCAAAGAGATACCTGTGCCATACCATATGCTCAGGATAAGGTCAATGTTTCCAAGACATGCTGGGTATCCAGCGTGTGGGCAGGCTATTGTACTGTTCATGGGATGGAGGTCTGGACAGGATCTCTGACCTGCCCTGCCACTGGATGTGGAAAAGTTGATCACCACTGATTTGAAGTCACATGTCAGGTGTGAAAAATGTCATGCACATTGGATGACATGAAAACAAAGGAAATTGGTGCAGAATCAGAGGCACTACAGTGTCTATTTACACTCGGTGTCCCTGTGTAAAAAAAAAGGGGGCACACATACATGCTATAAAGAGGTTTTGAAACAGATGTGAGTGTGGACCTAAGCAAAAAGTAAAATGAAGCAAGAAACAGGACCTGAGAGTGTGATGTTGTTTACTTAGTCAGAGATGGCATCTCCCCCATATTGAATTTCCAAGGCAAAAATCCTACTGCAGTCTAAGTCTGGGCAGCTGCTTGTATAGGACATCCCTCTTTTCCACTCTGTGAAACAGAAATGGAAAGACTAGTGTCGCTGGATAAACTGGCTGAGAACACAGAAATTACGACCAATTTCTTAGAGGTTTTTGTAAGGTGGCTTTTGTATTAACGTGCTTTTGTGTCACCTGAAATGGAGCAAGACAGAGGACATAATGGTCAACAAGGCATTTAAGGGATGCAGACACTTGCAGGCTTTGACAGCCGCTGGGATGTCTGTTGAGGTGCCAAGGTACTGCCCACGGGTGAGAAGAGGCAGGTGGGTGGGTCAACACTTTTGTAGCTCAAAGTCTTAACTTCCCAAGTAAGTACTTCAGTAATAATTCTGTCACAGAAGCAGCTCATATCCACTTAAGACAAGTCTGTGTGCCTAGTATGACTTACTTCTTGGGATAGCCCTGTCAGTTCACAAGCACTAGGTTTGCATCTCCTTTCTTCCCAAAGCACCCAAGCTCAACGTCTGGAGCTGACATTACACATGCAGTGCATAACTGGCCATGGGTAGGTGAAAGTCCCTCTATTCTATATGAGTGTTTGACCTTTGTTTGCATGAGATGGACAGAAAATCCAGGCAAAGAAAACTTAATAGTGTTTTGGAGAAAAAGGAATTCCCACTGCAAAAATAGATTTTTTTTCACAAGGAATTCAGGGTTGCCTCTCCCAGAGATAAATGCATAAACTGTGAACATTCTTTCACTTGCCTATTGGCACATCAAAGAAGCAGCAGGAATGAATTCCTAGTTTAGTTCATGCTAAATTAAAATACATTCCAGTAAGGTGTTTCTGTGTGTAGTTTTTAAGTTGCAGTAAGTCCACTGTTACTGCAAAGGCACTTCACTCATAAATAAACAAATTCCCAGCCTTGCTCCATTGCTTTCTATGAACACAACTGACAAGGGTTGCATTTCTGTCAGAAACACTCCTCTGTGGTTGTTTCTGAAGAAATTTGTTACTTATAGGATGTTGATCTTAGAAGGATTCTTTGCATTTTCTGGTAAACATAGCACATCATTCTTGTATGATCCTGCAATTAATGTTTGTAAATTGTTTGGGAGACAAACCAAGCTGTCATTTTTAGGTGTTGTCACAATAACAATCTATAATGTCAAAACACCATCAATCCCTCATCATGTACAAAGGGAAACTATGGAATGGTATTGACGTTACACTGTTTGCTGAGCAGACCACCATCTGCCTTGGTAGTTCATGAAGGGATGCTTTAAAGAAGCTTTTTAACATTGGTTTTTACAACATGGGATATGCCAGGAGGATTTACACCTAAGGCTAAGAAGTAGAGTGATCAGTTGTCCTCAGTGCCATATCCAGAGCACAACAGCAGGCTGCACTATTTAGTCTGGAAGCCACATATTTATTCAGGTTATAAAGGTTTAGTGAGGTCAGGATAAGTCCATCACTCATGCTGAAGGGAAGACATGGGATGCTGAAGGGCCAAAAGTCAGTAGTAGAGAGCTGTTGACTGCTGCTTATGGGTTTTTTATGTGTAAAGTCTACCATACATGGAGATGGATGGGCAGGCAGGGAAGTGAGGAAAAGCAGGACTCACTTCATACTGGTAGGTTCAGCTGAGACTCAAGCACTCAGCACATCTGGACTTAACAATGACTCTGAAGTTGACCTTATCATGTTGGCCTAGTCTGAGGTACTCAGGATCTGGTGCTGCTGCAGGGAAAACCAGAAGTAACATTACCACTTATTCAAAATAGGTGTTCCTCTGTAATGGTATTTACCTCATGTAGATGTTCCTCGTCTCAGAGTTCTCCTGCTTGTCTAAGTAGACTCTTTCAGTCTTCCCTCAGAAGAAGAGTACTCTGTTCCCTGATTGCCCTCCTTGCCTTTCTTTACCTTCCTTACTTTGAGTTCATCTTTCTGGGCTAGGAGAGGCAAAATGCATAGAAGGACTTTTCGCTGAAGTCCTACAAATGACTTGTTCAATAATAGGTGAAGGTTAATTTCAGTTAATACTTTATGATCTGGACCTGAAATATGTCCCCAGTTGCAATTTAGAGGGGCAGTTATGTTTTCACATCTCCACCACAATCCCAGTGCACAATCATCCCAGAAAATCTACCATCTTTGTCACTAAAACATCCTTTAGATGCAGCATTTGAAAGGCAAACCTTACACACATTTAGGTGAAAATCATCAGTTCAGTTAGACACCTGGTGCTAAAGATGTAGAAGTCCTGTTTCCCTCTCTGTCCTCCTGGAGGAGGAGAGAAGGAACATGAGAGCATTGGATTAAGAAAGAGAGGTGAGCAGAAGACCAGGAAAGCTTCAGTAAACTTCTGAAACTCCTGCAGGAAGCTCGCTGCCTATGATCAGAATGAAAATATCAGAAGTGTTGGTGTCTCACCTGTCTGCTTTGTTCTCCATGTTGTGGAATTATATATGAAACTGCAGCCATGGGTCCAGATAGCCAGTGTATGGCAAGAATGGATGTGGAGAGTAGTTCTGGGTACTGTCCTCTGCAGCAAACAAATCCTTTCAGGTGTTAACTCTATATTCAATGGAGGACTGACCTGTATTTGTCCCACAGTCACTTTCTAAATATACAGTGTTGACAAGATTTTATTTTCAGTGTCTTATCTATGAGTAATTCATTTTCTGTGTCTTGGAAAAAGCATATTATTAATAGGCAACAATAGTGAGGGAGTGAATCATAGGGCACCAGACTAG
This sequence comes from Lophotriccus pileatus, assembly GCA_035583135.1. NCBI lineage: Eukaryota > Metazoa > Chordata > Aves > Passeriformes > Tyrannidae > Lophotriccus > Lophotriccus pileatus. Next base: position 104,075,037 of record JAWWES010000081.1, on the reverse strand, counting down.
GGCCAAGTTTGGACTATCAGCAGTCTAGTCTCTGCTCTTAGTTTCTGCTCTACCCCAACATAGTCATGTAGGCAGTAGGGGTATCACCAAAAGAGTGATGCTGACAGCTAGCTAAGGGACACTGAAAAGTGTCAGCTGTAGAAGTGGTGAGGGTGGACTTCAGCAGGAGCCAGAGCTTGTCATACCCACTTGCTTTTCATTCTTGTTGCTGTCTGTAGCCTGTGACCACTCCATGTCACAGCACTTCTACTGGGCTTAGCAGCAGTTGAGGACTAGACTGTAAAGCCTGGTGGAGCTAAGCTGTTTGAGAAGGGGTCACTCCATTCCTTATACATCAAGCAGACTTGGGCTTTCTCTTTTGCAGACTTCAAAAGTTGGCAGTTTCTTACCACAACCTTGAAGACTCACAGTGCTAGGTGTTGTTGAATCTGATGCTGAGAATGAGCTTAGAAACACAGCAAGAATAAGCTTACAAACACACAGCAAGCTAACAAGATAGACATGTTCTGGCAGTTTATTTTGCCAGGGACCAAAATTATAACCGGTGTGAATCTATAAAATTCTATATCCTTCAGATGGGGAGGAGTTTCAAAATCATACGAGGATATATAGTTCTCCTAATGTGTTTTTAATCGTCAAACTTTAAAGTCTTGGCAAATGGAAGACTGTTTGCCTGACAAACTAGCAGATCTGTGACATCAGCAGGACCGAAGATATTCAATGAACTGGTCTATCGAAGCACTTTTATGGAGTTATGAATAACATGCTATATATTACTTGGCAGACTGGGAAACAGAGTACAAAACCATGGGGGAGTGTCAGCTCTTGAGGAAAAGCAACCAACGAGCAGGAGCCAGTAGAGACCTCCATATGTGAGATACGATAAACTCAGTCTCAGAGCAAGAAGCAGAGCCAATTGAGAACCCAAGCAAGAGCTTAGGAACAGCAAGGAATTAATTGCTCCATTAGGAGCTATGCATGCGAACTTCTAGATCCAGAAAGCTTTGAAAGGCCCCCAGGAAAGCAGGGTGAAGCCACTGAATTTTGATGTAGTTTGAAGCTTGAAGAAGGATCAGCTGGACCAAGAAAGAATTTCAAATTTCCTGTTAACTGAATGGTTAACCAGATGCTAAGCTCCAGAAGTCCTGAGAATTTTTCAGAATCTCTGGTTTCTCTGGTTTGAGGTTTCTTTGTTTTCTTTTTTTTTCTTTTTTTTTTTTTTTTTTTTTTTTAAGGTCCTGGAAGCATAGCTTTGGTTCATTTTAAGGCTCCAAAACACTAAATTAAAAGCTCATTATATTCTTCAAGTAAGCATCATGACTACAGTGTGGAACAGAGCTGGAAGCATGATATACCTCATTTTTTTTTGTCATTTATTGCTGACAGTCCTGACATTGAGACAGGAGCTACAGGTGATTGAAAATTATCAAAGCTTTTCAAATACATGCTAAAAAAGGATTGGGTGTATTTGAGTCATCAGGGAGCTAAACTTTCAGTTCAGAATAAAAGAAGAGATTAAGCCAGCTGGGAATTTCAGATTCAGGGTCAGAACTGCATGAACCGTGGTGTGTTGTTGGGAATTTCTAGCTCAGCAAACTGTCTGGAGCCTGGAGGGAGTATCTGGGCCGGCAGCAGAGAGGGCGTGAGGAGAGTGTGAGTCATCTGGGACTGCAGACAGGAGAGGGCAGCTGCCAAGTGAGTGGGTGCCCCTGGGGAGGTTTGCATTTTGCAGGTCTCCCACAGCTGAACTCAGCCGTGCTTGGTACAAGCAAGAGCACTTTCCTCTGCCTAAATGTTAATATTTCCCAGACACACAATGGGAACTGCACAGAAAGTCCCCCACCTTGCCAGTTCTTAGGGCTTCATCCTGCAAATATTTATATCAAAGTCACTGTTTATTGAGGCTGCTGGGTTTAACAAAGCTACTCCCTTGTCCATAGGAGGTGAGTTCTCCCAACAAACCATATTCATTCCTGGTGAACTGATGTGGCTTCATGGCTGTTTAAATCAGAGATAAATGTTCCCCCTCCCTTCTGTGCTAAAAGATGTTTGTGATCATCTGGAACAACTGCATCCATTAAAGAGAGCATAAGCCTCAGCTTTGAATATTTTCACCTTGTTTTCTATTTTAACAATCTTTGCTGACTGTCAGCACAACAACAATGTACCTGTTTATTCAATAAATATCTTCTAATTTTCCTGATGAGCACTCATTATGTATGACTAGCAAGAAAACCTTTGCTTCCAATGGCAGAAGGAGAATGTCTCCTTATTTAATTACCATGTATAGTTAGCTGCATGGTGACTGGGACAAAATAATTCACTTTCTATTCCCAAAAGACTTTTCCTAAGTGGCTTGGGAGGCGAGGGGGAGGATGGCAGATGAACACAATCTCAAGAAGCACACTGTAGTGGAATCCAGCACTAGGAGCCAGATGGCAAGTTTGCATTGAATAGCACATTTTTTTTTAATAGCTGTGAAAGTTCTCTGTCTGCACGTGGCTTTGCTGACTGACAGCAGAGACTACTTCTAATTTATCTGGTGTTACACTTAGGTTATTCCTTTAGAAGGTTTCTCTTCTTTTTCACATAAGATCTGGGCCCAGTGTCAGTACCAAAGCTAATGTTTAAGTATCTGTGAGAGTTCAGAAAGCAAACAGGGCAAAGCTGTGGGAAGAGAAATGCTAAAAAATGAAAACAGAAGAATTCATTTAGGAGAGTGCTAACAGCAAGCAGCACCTCAGTGTTGCTCTGTGCAACCCTCTGCAACATGGTTCTCTTGTGCAGGTCTCATGCAACATCTGTTGTATCTTCTGGGATTTGCATACACATTTCAAAGGATGGGAATGAGAACCTGAGATAGTCAATTATTTCCCACCATGCTTTAAAATACAGTTGCAGTAATAAATGCTATGTAAAAAATGTTGCCCTAGCAGTATATACATATGAGTTTTATGTTAGCATGGTTCTCAGACTTTCATTATAGTATTATGTATTTATATCTATATATCTAAAATGTATTTTCCATCCATGAAATGATGATTGTACCCCAGACTTTGAGTTTTCTGACTCCATTAAGACATAAAAGCTCTCAAAGCCCCCATGAATTAACATGATCTGTGCAAGTACAGTACGTTTGCAAATGCCCCTTTGAGTATGTAGAATCAACTGTGGTGATAAATGGAAGACAACACCTTGCTGCTGTCTTCAGGCAACCATCGGACTGGTAATGCTCTTCTGGGCAGGGGTGACGGCAGCATTTGCAAAGACCATGAAAAAAACACACAATTTTAGAAGCATGGGGAAGTCCTGTGGGCTTATGCAATGTTCTGTAAAGCAGTGAAGAAGGACTAGACTGAGACCTCCTGAGAATCAACACATACACTAAACCTCCCCTGGAGAGGACATACGTGTCGCACGTCCCTGGAGGCTTGGCCTGTTGTGATAGTTGTGTATTGCTCTGAATGCTTCTGGTACATACCTGGAGTTCCTCTGCCTGAAGTCAGACTTCCCATGCAGCTCCTGTGCCTTTGGTCACAAAAGTCTGTGACACTTCTTTCGGTGGAGCAGAACCATGGGTTCTATCTTGCTCATGTAACCTGTCTGCACCTGGGAAACGAAGACACGAATCCACATTTGACAGCTGTTGTGCTTGGAGACCTGGCAATAGAGGTGTGACTCTAAATCACATCTCTTACCATGTGCCAAGCACATTTGTCAGCATGAACTACTAAGACTGGGAGAATTCAGAAACTTCTGGAGTACAGTTTTGGAGTAACACCAACTAAAACAAAGTTCATGTGTCCTCTATTGTCTATCTCTGCATCTTTTTATTCTCTCATTGAATACTGACTGCCGTGTTGTTACAGAAATTGGCACTAAAAGCAAATGGCATTCTTCTATTCTGTCATATATTTAAAACTTTATAAATGTAAAGGCCACTAAAAACCTGCAAGCAAAGCTTTGTCTTGTTGGTATAGCTGACACTGTACCTAGCCCAGTGGGCCCCAAATCAAACCCATGATATGCACCCAAAAATAGGAAAGCGCATCTTCAGACATAGCATTTCTGCTGAGATGTCTGTCTCATCTTAGATAGGGATACCTGCATCTATTTAAACAGATGATTTTAAGATGATTTTGAAGCACTTTTTTTTTCTGATTTCACAGACCAGCACAAAACCAGTAGCCCAGCTCTTTCTGAGGCCTAACTTGATTCTTCTTTTGCACATCTGAAATCTTGCATTTGAGGCATAATTTGTCATTTTTAAATTGTCAGCTTCTTAACTAGTTGATTACACCTTCAGCTCAGGTCTAACTACTTCTATTCTTGTTCAGGGACACAAAAATCTCATCAAGATAAGTACCTTTGGAAATGTTTAAATGATCCTAATGTGTATGGCCAGAACTGCTCCACTGGCAGACAGAGATAATCTAGCTGTCAGGGACTAATGAACTGTAACCTGGAATGCTGGTTGATCCTGTCACCCTTGGCCAAAATAGTCCAAGGAGGGATGTGACGCATGTTGAAATCTTGTTTTGAGAATTGGACATTCAGATATCTTCCAGGACTGCTCTCAAGGTTGTGTTGTACTCACAGTAAAATTGTTTGGAAGAATTTAGAAAAACTTAATGATGGAAGACTATTGCCTGGACTCTGATGTGAAAAAAGAACCACTTGTCCTAACTGCAGAGGCATTTCATACCCTTTGCAAAGAATCCCCTTGGGCCTGGGCTTCACTTGCTGCAGCGTGAAATACCCTGTGGTTTACAGCTTACAGCCCTTCTACAGGATTACTTTTTTGCTTAAAATTAAGTATATACTTTTGCTTCATTTCCTTTTTCAATTGTCTGAGTAATTTAATGTGTCAGGTCTTAGTGTTTGTTTGCCTGAAAATGTTTTTTAAAGAAGTGTTTTCTATTTATTTTAGTGTTTCTTCCCCCAGGAAACAATATTTGGAACCATCTGGGAAATAATATTTTAACAAGCATTAAGTTGCCATCATTGAGACCACAGAGGGAAGCTGATGGAGGATGGAGAAAAAGTGGCTGCTATGTGCCCTTCTCTAGTGCCATTCGTAACAACACGTATCCTCTCCTCGCTGAAAGGGTAATTCTCATGCTTCTCCAAATGAAAACACGGGAAACGATGAGTTCAAATCAAACAAACTGTCATTAAAATCACGGTAAGTCACTTAAAATGAGTGAAAAATGACTTTAAGTCTAAATTCCCACCTGTTTGTTCTGGCACATCTCACAGAGAAGCGGCAGCGTGCCGTGCTTTCATCAGACCTTACTTTTTGCCAGCTTGCCTTATGTGGAAGGTTGTCTGCAACTGAAAAACCATGCTGTGAAGCTGAGAGAGGAGCTTTCAGTTTGGTAGGAAATGGCCCCAGAGACAGGTGTTTCCCGTGGCTGTAGGTTCCTTCTGCTGCCCAGACTACCTGTCATGTCAGGGAAGTTCACTAGCAGGAGGCATCACCTCTGAGCACAGCTGGCATATGATATTTCCTTGCTTTCCATGAACGAACAAAAATGTTTTAGCCAGTTAAAATGTTAAAAATAGTTTTAGATGTGAAAAAAAAATGTCCAGGGAAAAAATCAGTGAGCTTGGGAGAAGAAGGATGCCATGCTCCATGTACTGGCATCTGTGGCCAACAGCCCAGATAACAACTTGGACAGAAATCTGGGTAGGAGCAGTTTCAGTAACTTACCGTTTCTGGCAGGCCAGCTAAATCAAAAGTCACGCCTCTTCAAGCAGGATTGTCGTTTAGAGTGATTGGAGCAGCCTCGGGTTTAGCGCTGCCTGGGGCTGTTGTGGACATGCCAATCACTGCACACAGAGGGTATCAGCCAGCAGCTGTTTTTCTAGATGCTTGAGAGCTGCCTGCCCTGAAAAGTACCAATTATCACCATTTAATGGGGCAATCTGTATGGGTGTCTAAAAAATACTGCACCAGTGATTAGGTCCTGCCAGACATTTCAAAGTGAAGACCCAGACCAGGGCACAAACGACTGACTTTAGACAATGCTGTCAGCAATCCCAAGTAATGATTGCCCTGACAAATGTTGCCAATGACAATAAAAGTAACCCGTTTGCCACCCCCAAAGTGCACAGGAGTTTTGTCGCCACCAACAATGGTACCACCACTTTATATTTCCATTCTGAGCCTAATGACTCTGACATCAGAGCAAAGAGTGATTTAGTGGCAAGACAAAGTGTAAATGGTACAAAGAGAACTGTATTTAGCAATTTCACTAAAGCAGTGAATTCATCAATTCACCAAAAAGTCAAACTGAAGTTAACGCCTGAGCATGCTTCTCAGCATCTTTTGAAAGTAGGAGCAAGTAAGCACGTCTATCTTTGAGGAAAACACCCCCATTTGTGGGATATGATCTCTGCAGAGAGCCCCCGAGCATGGGGTATGTGGCTGTCATTTCAAGGGGTCTTTGTGCAACTGAGAGCTTCTCCACTTTCCAACTGAGCACTCAGACTGGCTCTGCATCTGCAGGATGAAACACGGACAAAACCTCTCACCCAGAACTGCAAAGGTACCAGTATGCACTAGTATTTTGGATGCTGTTTTCTCCTGCTTACAGCAGAACATCCTTTATCTCAGCAGCTGCTCTGAGATGCTGGTAGGCAGATGTGGAAAAGCACAGTTTTTCTCTCCTTGTCATTTGTGGGTTTTCCCTTACAAAAGAGTATGCCACACTGTATCTCTAAGGTTTGATTTTGATATGTGCTCAGTAAACACAACGCAGTGATGTTATTTCAGCAACATAGAAGGCTGTTATCACTGGTGCCGATTGCATATGATGATGTTATACATTACATAGCCTATCAATATCTTGCTGTGTGGTTTCTTCTGTCCTTAAATTCTATACATAGTTTGAATTGCATTCTCCCCTTCCCTGTTAAAAAAGAAATGCTCTAGGAGTCTCCAACGCAAACATTTCCTACACTTTTGGCTGCCCCTCAGCAGTGGCTGAGTCAAGCCTTCAGTCCCTGGGCATCCGTACCTCATGTGGCACTTACAGGTCTGTGATTCTGCCCCAGCACTGCTCAAGGGAAGCATGGTGCTGCCCTGGGCTGTCTCTGCCAGCTCCACAGCCACAGGATATACAGCACTGGGGATCCCAGCCTAGAGGTACTGCCACATCTGGATACCAGGCAGTGCAGATAAAAGGGGACACAAAGGTTTGGGCATCCTCAGGCAGCATGATGTTAGAACATCCAGGGCTGCAGAAAAGGCAGAGTTTTCTGTCTGTAAATTAATGCTCCCACTGATCTTGCCATGCTAAGCAAGCTGTTGAACAGTGCATGATTTCACTTTCTGCTTTAAAGCACACATGCTGGTAGAACTGAGGCTGCCTGTAGGCAGATCCCACTTGAAGCAAGACAAAGGAAGAAGAGGGAGGTGGGATCACAGTGTAGGTATGGCTGGCAATGATGGGGATGCTCAGCAGTTCATCCTAAAGCTTAGTGAAGCCATTGGATTGTTTACATGGTAAAACTGTTTTTTTGTTGGGTTACTATGAAACACTCCCAACAATGTGAATAGCAGTTCCAAGCCAATAGTTACACTGAATAGCTTTGTGCCAGGGGGAAAAAACAACGTGAAACTAAACAGTTTATATAGTTGTAATCAGGAAACGTTAAAATAAAATGGACACACAACAAACCTCAAGGTAGCTGGTGGTTTTGCAATTCATAGAATCATAGAATCAGATGGTTGGAAAGGACTTCTGAAACCATCAAGTCCAACCCTTGATCCACTACCACTACAGTTACTAGACTATGGCACTAAGTGCCACATCCAGTCTCTTCTTAAATACCTCCAGGGACAGAGAATCCACCACCTCCCTGGACAGCCCATTCCAGTGCCTGATTACCCTCTCTGTAAAGAATTTCTTCTCAACATCTAACCTAAACCTCCCCTGGCAGAGCTTGAGACCATGCCCTCTTGTCTTAATTACCAAAGAATAAATTCAAAGAATATATAAAGGGGAAATGGTACCGCAGCCCCTCTGCATCTGGCATTGATGTAAAGAAATGTGTTACTGGAAGGCAACTCTTTAAATGAGAGTTTGTAGCTTTTCACATATGCATTGAAATTTTACCATATTTCATATTTGACATATATTCACATAATTTTGAAAAAAATCACGTCTAAAATGTTCCATTTTAATTTTTGATTGTCCCGTAATTTTTGTGTTCCATAAGCTATGTGCTGGTAGCTAGCCTTGGGAAAAGCCTTCTAAGTTCTTTACAATTTGCTTTGTGGCCAGCACAATAAGTCTGCCCACAAGACTTTCCACTGCCTGAAGAGTTCACACTAGTGACCCTGTCAGGAGAAACAGCCAGCAATTCCTAATCTAAGGACAGAAGTGATAGATGATCTGCTTGATGAGCCCAGTTCAATCACAATTTATTATATTGGAATTCACAGTAACGTACAAAATTAGGAGGAGGAAAAATGTACTCATTTATGTGAACTCTCTTTCCAAAACTCTGGAGATTAAAAACCAACAAATCTGTGGTTGATCACTTTAAAAATACTGCTTGAGGAGGAGGAGGATGAGTATTAGATCCAAGCAAAGAATTCATTGCAAATAATTTTTCCAGAGGGTCTGGCTAATTCTGTTTGCCAGTTTTGAGATTTTTAAGAACACTTTTTCAAAAATTATTTTCTGTATGTTTTTAAGAAACTTTGGTCTGTACAAATATTAGCAAACAGTTACTTATATGTAATTCCACTGCAGATATGCCACTAGATCTCATTAGTTCTGGCTAGAGATTTGCTACTGATTTCTCTAAATATTGCCTTATTTTCATGTGATGGTCAGCCTAAGTAAATTAAAAATTGTCTTTCCATCAACAGTAACTTAAAATATTTACTATTTCAGACTTCTACTAATTAACTATTTGTTAAGCTATTAATATTGAATAAATGCAAAAGCCACAAAAAAAGGTGAACACTTCTTATTTACTCAAGATAATTTTTAGATATTCAGGCATCTCTGGTGATAAAAAAGAGGGCACATTGTTTCTGCACGATGTCATTCCTGGATGCCCGGCATTGAAAAACTGACACCCTATCACTGCTGCAAAGGTATTTAGACTGTGGGATCACTCAGTGGGCTGAACAGTCTGACACAAAGAGTAGGACCTGCAGTAGCCAGGTTAGTAAAGTCACTCTCCGTGCCCTAGAAGGGAAGGAAACCATCTGGTCTTATAAAACAGATGTCTTAAAATCATACAATCTAGAAATTTCAGCATTAACTACACAATTAATGTATTAAGGATGCTGGAATGGCTATGTTTATCCTTTAGGAAATCCTTACATCAAAGGAATCATAAGTTTGGCCACATGAGAACAGATCTTCCAAACTTGGAAATGGGCATTTCCTCCTGTACAGTTAGAGAACTACATTTTGAGATCTCCATTTTTACTTATTTGGATAAAATGAATAACATGAATTCAATAAAGACTTTTGGACTCATGACTTTGTTCTGCCTAATTGATGAATTTTTTTCATAACTTATTTTTCTATGCAGATTGAAAGCCTCCAGCTTTTCACCTCTGGCTGAGAAATGTGGATTCCTAACTCCCTCACTACTTGGTCATGATTTGGGCTCCAGGCCTATTGGTGCCACGACTGCAATCATATCGCATACAAATATATTTGAAGAATGAGGGCTAGATTCTCAGACACTGGAAAAATGAAAACTTCATTTGACCTCTGACTTTTGACACCTATTAAGCAAAATGCTCTCCTTAGTTAGCCAGTTGACTCGCTAAAATGGAGGCCTTGAAGGCTATGAAATAACTCCAGATACATAGGTGGAACTGAAAGCAAAACTCCTTTGCAATAGTAGCCTGCTATCTCGAAGCCATGGATTTTCCACTTCCCACAACCATATTATGTACGCAGATGGGAGAGAAACCTCTCAAGATTTGCTCTTGACACAAATTACTTCAGTTTGCCTGGGAAAAGACAGCATTCGAGATGAACAAAGCTCCCTGATTGAGTTCTTAGTGATTAATCACAGGAAGAATCGTGTGGGAGAAAGGAGCTGAATGCTCTGACACAACCCTACCCAGCTACTGAGATGAACTGGGGGAACTGGAAAGGGAACAAGGGAACAAGGGAACAAGGGGGTTTCTGCCCAGACTCTCATCCTGCAGATTTACGGAGAGGAGGTTTGAGGTATGAAAATGCCGAAGGAATAATAGGAAAGATTAGCCTATGCAAACTGACCAGTGGGTTTGCACTGTGCGTGCTCTTGGAAGGGGATCAGTTTTGCAGAAGGGAAGAGGCTGTTGTTTGGTATTTGCCAGCTTTGTGTTAGTGTATGAGCCAGCACCACTCAGCCCAGCAGCCCGGCAGCAGGGCTGCCTGTCCCCACAGGGGGGTCAGGTGGGAACGAAGGAGTCCAGACCAGCATCCATACACTTGGCCTCTGGGAATGGCCTTGATTACACGGGCTGTGGCTGTTCCAATGTCTTGGTGCACAGGGCTGTGGCTGTTCCAATGGCTTGGTGCACAGATACCACTAGGAAGAGACAAAAGCAAATGTTACCAAAGGCAAATAGAGAAAGCCTGGGAAGGCTGAGGGCTGGGTGGATGTCTGGAACAAAACAGCCTTTGGGACGTGGGATGTAGAAAATTGGCTGAAGTCTCACCACAAAAGTTTGTGAGAACTCCCACTGCTGTATGGAGATTGCTGCCTTCTCCTGGCGAGCTGGGCAAAGCACAGCTGCAGAAACGAGCCCAGCACAGCTGAGAGTTTTGTTCTGAAAGGCCTGGCTCTCTCAGACTTCCGTGCCCTTAACATTATCCATTTTTATATTTTGTGTAAAAAAAAAAGGATAACCTGCAAACCCTTAATGCTAAAATAAGTTGCAAGGATGTCACTGATTCTATTATTGCTACACAGAAAATATCCCACGAGGTTTCGTCCTCCCCCCCGCAAAAAATGACTAAGGAGAGGGAAACAACTAATACCTTCCAAGGCATCAAGGCAAGCAAAATGAAGAGGACTTTGGAAGAAGAAGGGTGTGGACATCTCTTGGTTACTGAAGTGCTGTTTTTCTGCCAGGGCAAACAGACAGAAGGGGGAAGTGGATGAGGGAAGTTTCTCTGCTGGAGCTCCCTGCTTGCTACAACTGCTCCCGGAGATAAGATGTGGATCAAGGGAGATAGCACGCTTGGCTTGGCTCTGCTGGGCTCTGCGGGGCTCTGCTCTGTTGTACGGAGCCTGGCCAAGCTGAGCACGTGCACAGCTCCTTGTGAGGAGCAACCCCACTGGCAGCTGGACACCCTAGAGAATTTAAGAAAAAAAATTGTAGCCATCTTTCCCAGATGTATTCTCGAGACGAGTTTTTTCACAAACAGCCTTGCCTCACTCAGACTATCTGGGCTCCTCTGGAGAGCCCTGTTGAAGGTCAGGGCCTATCAGCTGTCCTGGCAGGAGTTTGGAATTGTGCCCCCAGGCAGTGCTGAGCCCCACACCTCTGGCTTATCACACTGTGCCCCGGGCCAGTCCACCGGACCTGCCCTCACACCACAGCCCTCAGGCTGCCCAGTGCCCTCTGTGAGCCTCTCGCCCTCTCCCGTCTCCAGTGGTATTCTTCTGCCGAGACTGTTTTTTGCTTTGTGAGAGATCAAAGGAGAATAAACATCTCCATCTTCCCTCCGAATATATCCAGCCTAATATGCATGGTATTTTTATTGTGGAAGGGAGCGATTTGTAAGAAGAAATGAAAATCTCCAGCGTGTCAGCTCATAGGAGCTAATGATGTTTACACAGACATACCACACTGATGGAATAGTCCCAACATCCCCTTCTCTGGGAGGGGGGAGGGGAGGAAAAAAAAAAAAGGGGGGGGGGGGGGGCGAGGGGAAAAAAAAAAAGGGGCAAAAAAAAAAAAGAAGGAAAAAGAGAAAGGGAGAGACAGCAGAGAGAGGAGTGACCCACGCTCCCCTCCCCCGGCTCTTTCCTGCGCAGCAACCTGTACTTGACCCTCCCGAGCCTGGCTCTGCTCAGCCTCCATCCCGCCCCGCCGGAGCCGCAGCGCTGATACCAGGCAGCTGATGCGCCGCCTCATCCAAAACACACACTTGGGGGAGGCGCACGCCCACGCCAAGCTTTGAGGGGGGGGCTTCGGGGCCGGGGAGGGACGCGGGGGGACGGCACCCACCTTCCCCGGTCCCGCCTGGCCGGGCCGGGGTGTGCTGGGCCGCCGCCGCTGTTTGCCAAGCACTACAAGTGGCGCGAGAAACGGGTCCACTTCAGGGTGGAAATATTTCAAATGCTTCGTGGGATGGAGATGGGGGAGAGGCTGCCCGGCTAAAGTTTGCGGGAGGAGAGACCGCCTGCCTCCTGCCCTGCCCCCTCAGCCCCTCCCGGTCCGTCACCCCCGCACCCTTCTGAAGTCCAAATCCACGTACATTTGGGTGGGTTGTCTGGAGCAGCTCGGGGACCAGGAGCTCTGGGCTCCACCAGTCCCTTTGCTTTCCCATCCGTTCAGCCCTCCATGCACCCATGGGTGCATTTGATTATCTCTGCGGGGGCACATCCCAGTGGCTGTCAGTTTTCTTGGGCAAGGCGCACGGAAAGGGATCCCTGAAAAACCATACGTGCTTATAAAAGGCAAAGGAAACAGAAGGTGAAAGGTCTCAGAGTTTAAAAAAAAGTCCTCTATGAGTCAAATTTTCACATTCAGTCTTTCAGCATTGCTAGTTCCAAGTTGTTGCTGTGTTGTCTAATCCCTGACATACATGTTTCTGCTGCTGCTCAAGGGTGAAGCTGAGAGCAGCTGAGTAGCTACTCTCTACCTGCCCTGACTATGTGTTTCCCTCTGGTTTTGTGTTGGGGAAGAACTATTATAATGCATTTCTGTGCATCAAAAATTCCACTGCTAAATATTTCTTTTATAATGCCTGTAATGTACACAGTTTCCTTGAGTTTTGCTACAGATTTTGTAGAAAATCAAATATTTTTATAGAAAATCAAAGCCTTTTTTTTCTCCTTCTTTCTTGCTTTCTAGTTTATGATGATTTTTTTTTTTTCCCCAGTCCCGTTGTTTCCTGAAGTACAGGCTTGCTTCAAGCAACAGACTAGGTTGCTCTGGACTGACCTATTTCCCTCGGAGCTGATATGAAGACCCTGGCTGGGTCAGGGCACCAATGGAAATTTCAGGCTGTGCACAAAACAGCGAGGCTGCAGGGAAGCCAAAGTGACAATTTATTTTTAAAATAGCACTATGGATAAAACTGTGTGGAATAGCTCCTCAGCTGTGGAACTGCCAAACACTTACACAGCTAAGGTAGCATTGATCAGTTTGTAAACCCCTGTCACTGTTCACACGGTCGCTTTTTGAATGGTGCTGCTGGTAGAGAAATTGATCCCAGAGCAGCTGGGGATTGGAGGGATGTGTTTATACCCAAAACCGTGATGATTTTGTCTAGAAAGCACCTTTTAGCTGAGCCTGCTCACAGTATGCATTGTAGCGCGGGTGTCAGATTATCTGCTTTTCCACACTGAGAGCTGAGAAAGTTGCCAGTCTCCTGAGCTTTGGAGCTAGGCTAGTTAGTTAATTTTTTCTCTCTGGCAGCTTCTATAGCAAACACAGATTTTAAAACCAGTCTCTATCTTGAGTCTACTATTGTCTCGGTGCATCCCTAAAGATAGAATAAGTGAAATAGGATGGAACAAATGGCCACACAGAGGATCTTGCCGTGGTGTACCCAATCAGTCTTCTCACATGGCCGAGTGCAAAAGGCTGTGAAAATAGCTGTTGAGGGAAACAAGTATTGCCCAGTTTACCTAATTTTCAGGGTAAGGCTGAATGATTTTCTCTGAAATCAAGAAACTGTTCTCAGCATTCTGTACTATATTTTTAAAACAGTGTTGCTGAAGGCTGGAAACCACATATAGTCGTTTAATTCTGAAACATCCCAGAATCACGGAGTGCTGAGTTTCACCTGTGTAGGGGATGCAACCATGGCACCTTTAGTAGGCTGTCCAGTACTTTCTCTAATTTACCTGAAGCAGTGCCTTTGCACGTATTTGCTAAGGAAAAGCTCTAGTGCCTGGCTTGGGACAAAAGAGCAAACTCATCTGGCACTGCAAAAGAATGGAACTATTATTTGTCTGCTTGGGAAATATAAGCAAATGTGTGCCAAATACCCAGTTTTGTGATTGTAAGCACTATACTCATGAATTCCCTTACAGAAATAATGTGGTTACTGCTGTCCAGACCTCTGTCTGTGATTTAGTGTCCTGTAGTTGGGCTTTGCACTTCTCTACAGATCCCCTTCTCCATAAGCCTTCCAGTTTTTCAGATTTCTAAGCAAATACACTCCAGAGTAAAAAAATGTCAAGTAGTCCTATTTTGAAGGCAGCCCATCAGTAAAACCCACTCAACATCAGATAATTTGAAGTGCTCTGATTTAAATCAGCTCCCAAGGCTCCTGATTGTCCAATCCTTAGATATACCATAGGGCATCTGTTCATGTGCAGTGTCCCGGTGTTGTTCACCTCACCGGTGAATAGCCTTGATTTTGTGCTCCACTCTGAAGCAGGTAAAATCACTTACGTTTTCTCACATAAGATGACATCATCCTGAACAAGGTGTAAGGAAACAAACAGACAGAAAGCTCCTTATGAGAGAAAAATGCTCATGCATCAAGTTTCTCTCCCATTTAAGACCTTGTTTCCAGTGCATAACCTGATGCTGGATGCTGCTTGGATTATTGTAATGGCTGCATGCAAGGTTGAGGAGTACTTTGTTTCTGCCCTCCCTCTTCCCATTTTTTCCCCATTTTTACCTTCGTCTTCTTTTTCTTTCAATGCAAGTTCAGAAGCTCAGTTGTAACCTATGCTGCTGACATGACATGTTTGCCAAGTTTGGGTATTATAACACTCATGCAGCTCCAGTTTCATTCAGTTTTCCGTCTGTGCTTTATCCCTTTTATCTTTGGCCCTATTAATGTGATTGCCCTACGACAACAGTTGCTGGAAGACGTACAGGAGGGCTGGAGCAACCCGTGTTTCCCAGTGGCTGCTGAATGAACGCTGCCTTCGCATTGGTGCTGTACCCCAGCAGGAGAGAGCAGGAGAGCCTGTGCAGCTCTGCTCCCGGCAGGGAGATGTGTGTCTTCCTCCGGGAACTCAGCTGGTCTTGCGAAGGATACCCCAAAGCAGCCCAGCAAAGCAGACTTTTGCAGTTCATTGAATAGCAAATGGGCAGGTTTTTCTTCTATTTATTTCTCCTTTTATCCTGCTAGTGAGGGATCATCAACATGCAGACAGTATCTAACACTCCCAGATAAACTGCATCTGTACAGACTCATTCAGACACAGGCTATAAATACTCTCCGCCTGTGCACAGACTGCCACCACGCTCCCTGGGTGCCTCTTCCAGGGCAGACTTTCCAAAAGGTTTGGAAAGATCCTTCTGCAGTGCCCAAACCATGCTGGGATAAGGCCTGAGAGCTGTGATTAGCAGCATGTGAATGCTGCTATGGCAGAGGCACCAACCACTTACCTTCTCCATTTTATACCTATATGGTGTCAGTGCTGTGATTTAAGTAGGTTCCCTGTCAACTGGAACATAAATTACAACCAGCACTCTGGCACAGGACTCTGGGAGCCATTCGGGGCATTTCCCTTTCCAGAGATTTGTTTCCTCCAGAGCAACTCACTAAAGTAATGCCTTCCTCCTTCCCACTGCCCTCAACTTCATGTTAAAGACACTGTTAACCTGGTGCTGCCCTTCTCTTAACCCTGACATAGAAAAACGGAGCAGGATGCTAAGGAAGAGTTAAATAATTAATTTAGAGGTATCCAATTTTCCAAATCTTGCCTAATCCGGCTTTCCAGTTTAGCATTCATTTTCCCCACCCTTTGTATATACCAGTTTCAGCCCTTTATCTCTCCCACTTCTAAATATTTTACTGGGGTTTTGTTTTATACAGCTGAGAGGAATGCTGTTCTGATAAAACAGGGCTATAATCTCCTCAGGCTGCATTTCCTTAGTTCCCACTTTTCATCTGTAGCTTTTAAACAAAAAATCTTTACTAGATGAAAATAAAGACGGTGAATTTCAGTGGTACATTTAATAATTCATAAATCAAATGAAGTTCAAACAGGTTCAAAGTTTAAAAGTTTAAAAGTTTTGCTGAAGCTTTAAAGTTTAAACTGTCAGAGAGTTTGACAAAAAACTTTTCCTGTCTGGAATATTTAAGATTGTTAAACCATATTACATGCATGGCTATTGCTACATCTTTTCAACCATAAGTTGTCTTCTAAAAGAATATTAATTTTATGTTTTTTTAAACAACTGATACATATGACGTATAAAGGAGCATATTATTAGAGTAAAGAAGATCACAGCTTTATAACCTGCATATTATACAAAGTTTTTTCAGGCCAACTTACTTTGGCCAGCAAGAAATCACTTGATTTATTAATGCTTCTATGAGCTAGAGGGGTAGGAAAGGTCTCCTTTTAATGGCTTGGCCATTAGAAGAGAAGAATTCAGGCGAGTGTACACAGCTACAAAGTCTGAAAAGCATTAAGTTTTATGCATGATGTCCTTCCAAACTTTGTAAAACACTGAGGATCTGTTTCTGTTCTTGCTTATACCAGTATCAATATCAAAGTCTGAATGCCACCGAAACCAGAATGCCACCGAAACCAGTGAATTTGTATGTAACCTTGTTTATACTAAATTAATTTCAGTAATGTATTCAAAAATCCCTTTATTTGTATTTTTATCATTCCCAAAGCATTTAAAATATTTTCAGAAATATATTAGCTTCATTTCTGAATGCAATTGCAGCTCTAAATGAGATTCTGTGAAAGAAATACTTTATAAATAGCACATTAGGCAGATGCTTGTACCTAAAAGGAGGAACAAATTTCCCTTGGGGAAAAACTGGCATGGCATCAGAGGAAGCTCACCAACATCCAGTGGCTGAGACCCAAGCTCAGCTCAGTCATAAGCACTATCAGTAAGCCTAGAATTTGACATCTTTCCTTCAGCAAAAATAACACACACTCTATCTGTCATTATTAGCCTCTAAAATTAATTTCGTTTTCATGAATGAGCTCATGAAGTAAGCTGTTTGTTATGGTAAAAGCAGAAACATTAATAGCTCTAAATGGCTTTAACTGATAATAGTCTGATAGACGGGGCAAATGGAAATAGGCATCATAAGTTGCTTGGTTTCTAAAGGAAGTAAGGATTGGAGAGAATACAGTGAGAAAGAAAGGCAATCCGTGGTTCTTGATGTAGCAAAATGTGGCAGTAAGAAATGTATGTCTCAGTTATTTTTGACTCTCTAAAGCAGACCAGTTGCAACACTAAAAGTTCAGCAGAGAGCAGAGTCATGTTCTTCCATCAGTCAGGAATCCCTTATTCCTTCTAATAAGTGCAGATTTTTTCCAGCGAGCAGCAGGGAATGTTATGCACATGTTACAAGACTTGGCTTCAGCCTCTCAGACTGCCTTACCCTCACTGAAGTTAACAGTGAATATAGGACAGTTTCCCAGCATCCTACTCCAGCGGATTCTCTGTCCCCTCCCACGCCCCGGGGCTCATTGGAATAGCATGTGAATTGTGGTGTGAATGAACTGCAATGAAGGCTTATGGTGTCATGTCATGTCTCATTCTGCCTGCCAGGAGGTCATTTACAAAAAGTCAGTAAAGGGCAGATACAAAACCCGCCAAATAAAGTTATTTAAAAACATGCATTTGTGGTATGGTGTTCACACAATGCAATTAACAACCCTTAGCAAGCACTCAGGACTAGGTGCCCACAAGTATATGTAATGGTAGTAGTGGCAGAACCAAGAAAGCAGCATTGAGGATTAAAACTGAACGTATCATGAGGGAAGATGACTAGAACTTCTGAAGTACTGTCCAAAAATCCCTCCATCCTGAGCTGGAAAATGCCTGTGAGCAGAAAGCACTCACACGGGGTGGATCCAAACTGTAGTCCACCACTTCCCCCCAACTAGGGGGTTTAGGTATCTGACTTAAGGTTGGTTATGAGGTGCTGCTACCCCCACAGGGACCTGTTGAACCTGGGTGCCTGCAGATTTTCAGCTATGGCTCTCTAGGATTAAGCAGCTGAATACATGTTTTTCATTTCAAAATTTCAGCTTAAAAGCTTGAGATCCTCTTGTTCATTTTGGAGATGTCACTTAAGTGACATGACTTGGCAGTGCCTTGCCCATAATGAGTTTGATCTCATTTCTGTGATAGTTTAGCATCGTCAACTTGGAACTGACTTACTTTTTTATCCTAAATGGCAAAGAATTGCTGAATGACTCTTTTATAACTTGCTGCCTGGGAAGAGGCAGTGGTCATCTTATGACAAGGTTATAAATGCATTGCGAGTCATGATTTCTGTTAGCTAAAGCACACAACAGAAACAGGTTGTATGGAGTTTTTATTTCAGGGACTGCTAACTGGTATGGCCACTGCCCCAGATGTTCCTTGCTGACTGTGCTAACTGAAAAGCCTTCACAAGCCCTGCAGCGAAGGGAAATCCAGCAGCCATACCAAACAAACAATGCTTCAAGATATCTATCCTCTGCCTAATTTTCAGGCCACAGCTCTTTGGGGACTGCTCTCCATTCTTCTAGTGACTTGCCTCTTTAGTACCCTCCCTGCTCGGCTCATCTAGGGAGAAGAAGGGAATGTGGGTAGGGCCACACCAGAAGGGACATTTTCAAGGAGCACGAAGATGTATTCCCTTGCTGGAAAAAGGAACCCTTATATTCCTCTCTCAGATTACATCTTAATGGATTCCTGTGTTTAAAATCTAAGGTAACTTGTGTCCGAGGCCAAACCACTTTGTCCTGTGACAGGTACAGAGCCAGAAAGCATAGAAAGCATGGAAATAGCTCTAACTGTGAAGAAATTCTGGCAACATCATTTGCTACCAGCCTGGAGCTCTCAGACAGGTCAGGATACAGATCCTGTGAGGTCAGGGTTAACAGTTTAGGAATGAGTAAAAGGCTGACCCCAAGAACTGTTACACAAATTACTTTCTTTCAGCATGCTGTATGAGGAGACTAACCTGGTCATTGTTGGAAGAACAAATAAGGAAACTATCTTCCCTACGTGCTAGCCAGCACCCTGCTACCAGGCTGCAGAAAAGAGAAAGCAAACACCTGTTTGCTAGCCTTCAGGAGCACTCAGTTTCCTCTGGGAGGTGTTTTTCAAAGCCTGAAAGCTTCTTCCTCACATACTCCCTGCTTTTAATGCTGGAATCATCCATCTAACAAGTGTGATGCTGGAGGGCATGCAGGAAGGCAGGACCTAGCCCTCCTACTGGGCTACTGCTCACTGCCTATTTGCAAAGCTTGCCAGATCTGACCACCAGATCTGACAGATTTCAGCAGATCCTTTGCCTACATGCAGCAATGGTTTTGCAATTGTTCCCAGTCGCCGACGTAGAGAGAGCAGTGGGAGACCGAGGAGCCGAAGTGGCCCTTGAGCGGGTGTTTTGAGGAATTCTCCTCAAAGCTACTCTACTCACGGTCGCCGCCACTGGAGTGAGTCTGAGAATGTTCCCTGCGCCCGGGTAAGGAGCAGGAGGAGCTCAGCTTCGCACTTGTTGCTGGAAAACTTCACAGCGCTCAAATTTCAGCTGACTCCTTGCATTTAAAAGGGTTTCAGGATGGGACAGTTCAGAACTAATGAGGCTACTTCGGATGTCCCGTGAATGGGTCCCGTTACTCTAACGCCCTAGCAGATAGTGTCAGTTAACTAAGAGGTATATGTGATGCAGGCTTTGGAGTGTTATAGTCTTTTCTGCACCACATGCCAAGCCAGAGCTGTGCCTTCTGACTACTTTTAATGAAGAGAATATCTGGGGTCTTGGTTTGCAAATGCTTAGCCTATTTTAATATAGGGGACCTCTGGGTTTTGAAGACAAAAGGAGAGGTTTCCTGGGAAGAGTTTTGATTTTACTGGTCTTCTCAAGGGAATTTAAAAAGGAAAGGAAAGGAAATAAAGGAAATAAATTCTGCATTTTGTAATCACTATACTTATGTGAAAACGAAACAAAAACAACTCCCAAAAATACTGAGAGAATTCCGTCAAATCTGAGACAAAGAAGAATGACGTGACAGAGTTTTCTGGATCTGGCCCTCAACCACAGTACAGCTTGGAATGCCTTATTATACCAACTTATACCATTGTATTTTAGCAAGGAGATTTACTGTAATGACATGAGGTTAGGGGGTTTTCTTATGGTGTATTAATACTGCAGCAGAAACTTGCACCCAAAGACCTCTATGTCATCAGACATAGGATGAAGCTGAATTAAGGAGGAAAAAACTGCAGAAAAAGGAACCACAGAATTTTTGTGTGTGCCCTATTAGACTGAGCCATCAGAGCAAACAAGAAGGTGCAAATGATTAGGGCAGTGTCTGAACTGTCCCACCAGAAATACGCTGGCCTGTTACCAAAGGGACTGATGCACAAGGAACAGCAGATATCTTGCAGATACCTTATGAAACCATTCTTTTTCAGCACAGCTTCTCAGCTTTCAGAAATTGGCTACTGGACACCTCCTCCCTGAATTTCTCTAACCCTGCCCAGACCTGTAGACTTCATCCCTTCATTACATTCTCAGGGAAACAAGTGCCACCATTGCATTCTGAATTTCTACAGGAGAACAGGAATCCCTTTTGTTTGTTTGTTGATGGATTTTACATCGGATGTGTTTTACATGTGGTTTGCACTGTCATCTGCCCAGGAGGTTTCACTGACATGGAAGGGTGGGCAGATCTCACCAGTGGCAGTGGGAGGCACCAGGACTGTGATATCCTGCCCTGCTGCCTGGTCCCAGCCTTGGCCTCACACAAGCTCAGGAGGTGCTCATCCAGCTCTCTGATAAGCTGCTTCATGGAGTTAAACCAACAGGATACTATTCAATTGATTTTATTTCCAACCTGGATGGCCAAGGCCTGTCTTAGGTCAGTTTAGGCTCCTGTGGATGTGTAACTTTATTTTAGAAACGTGATAGCTGTTCCCATTTCACTTTTTTTACATCAGTCACTTTTCCGTAAACTAATATCATCTCTATCACACTTGCCTGTGTTCCCACTGAATGGAAATAGATTTCAAAACACAATTCTTCTGAAGATAGCTGGTTTAAT
The DNA here is from genome assembly GCA_035583135.1 of Lophotriccus pileatus. Classification (NCBI taxonomy): domain Eukaryota; kingdom Metazoa; phylum Chordata; class Aves; order Passeriformes; family Tyrannidae; genus Lophotriccus; species Lophotriccus pileatus. The sequence continues at coordinate 104,053,845 of JAWWES010000081.1, read as the reverse complement.
CTCAGTGCAGTGCTGCCAATTATAATGACCTTTAGTCCCACATGCTGAAGATAACCTCCTGAAATCAATGGGGTTCCCTGCAAAGTTGTGCTCTCTACAGCATTATCAGGATCTTGCTTGCAAATTACACCAACAGCCCCAGGGTTCAGCTACCTTAGCCTGCTAAAGCAGGTGACACAAAACCAGGGACAAGTCCTGGAGCTTGTTGCAGCCTTTTCTGTCATCATCTGCCACATTCCTGATTTCTCCTCTGAGGAAAATTTGAAGGTGGGATGACAGCATGTGTAAGAAAACTTGAGGCAGTAGACTGTTCATTTCTGGGGGTAGGAGATAAAAAGCACCCAGATAGTTCTCAGTCTGGTTTTGAACCTGTAATGACATTCTTATCCTTTTCTCCATCTTCTAAATTATAAAAAGATAAAATCTGCTTTGGAGATAATCCCTTTTCAAAGTCACAGGGTGATTTCCCATATCTTGCAATCTTTCTCTGCTATAACTTTGTGTCCTAGTGTTCAGGGCAGCTGAATGGAGAGGAACTTCATGAACTCCAGGTATCAGAGACCCTATGCAAGCCTGTGTGTCCCCATAATCTGTCTCCTGTTTTTTGCAAGAGAGTTTTGCCAGACCTTCTGGACCAGGGCCTGTGGTTTTGGAACAGGAAACATTATTTGTCTCATAATACAGACATCAAATACAAATAAGGGAGCTGCAGTTCCTGGCATGAGAGCTTTTTGTAGCAATTTACTATCCAAAATCCTTATAATTAATGAGGGCTATAACCACTATTTTTAGTACAGCTAAAATGAGCTATAAGTTATTAGAAGGAGACGTGTTGTGTAATATGTGACTAATGTACCATTTTACCAAGAATTTGTATTACATTGCTGAAAATTGCAGGGAAATGACTTCCAGAGTATTCCAACTGCTCTGGATGCTCTTTGAACATACAGTAGAAAGCAATCTTCAGCTTAGCTGGCCTGACTGGCTAATTAAGTCAAAGCCTTCAGAAAATTAAATTACTATGATGTAAATTCAGTCTGCGTATTGCAAGAAAGATGTGGCCAAATGTATTTCAGGTGTGATGAAATTGAAGTCATTGAAATCAATTGGGGCAATAGGTAGAAAATGGAAATGGGAGAAGATTACCAAAGGCAGAATTGATTAAATAAGATGTTTTATTTAATGGGGTAATTAGCTTAGCCATGAAGCCTGTCTAGGGCACAAGGCCACAGGCCCCTGAGCCTGAAAGGTTAGGACAGAAGTGGAGGAAGATGACACGACGGGCCATGAGGGGGAGGTAGTTGAAACCCAGGCAGGTACTAGGAGAAAGCCACCATCTCAGAGTAGGGTTTCGTCTATGCCACTGCTGAGGTAGCCGAGTATCTTGCGTGATTTGCTTCTTATCTACCTTTGCTTAATTGCACTGTCACACATTATCCGGCATCAAAATCCCATCTTGGATAATGGAGACCCAGAATCTCTGTATATATGACCCATTGTTTCAGTGCCAGCTTCCCAGATACATGCCCAAAACCCCTCAACAAAAGCCTCCCTCTCTCGCCCCCACACCCTCTCCCCCAAGTAACAACCGCAAGTAATACCTTCCTTTCAAAAGAAGTAGTATAAAACTTTTTTTTCCCTTCTCTTGAGTTGGGGCACATTCTTCCCTACATAATAATGTTGTTTTCTTGTCTGGTAATGTTGTACACACTGTCACATCTATTTGCTATGCAATTCAATTCATAAAAGTCAGCAACCTGTTGAAGTGATTACCCATATTTGCTCAAGAGACGCCCAGTACTGGAATTGCAGGGAGAGTGCATTACAGCTTGGAGTTACAATATTGACCAGGATCTGGGGGGAAGCTTGTACAATCACATTAGCCATTCCTATTTATGGTTCCTAAGCTAGTTAACCTTAATACAGCTACTCTTAAGAGATACAGATGGGAAGTAACTCTGTAAAAACTGCATATATGTATAAAGTTTATGTGCAGTCAAGTTGAAGATGGAAAGATGGGGGAGTGGATCCTTGAGATGCAGATTACTTCAGCTGCTGGGCAAAAGCACTGGCGTTGGCTGGAACATCAAGTGTTCCAGCCCAGACAGCGACATGTTCTTGAGAGAGTGCTCCAGCAAGGAGTATAAGGTCACCCCAGTACTGGCTTGGTGCCTCACTGCCTGAAGGATTTTTGTCTGTGCCTGGAGAATTTTCATCTGCATCTTCTAGGCACTTCCCAGCAAAGTGGCATGATGTGAGGCACACTGAGCACAGATGCAAGAGGCAAAAGAAGCAGGGAACCTATGTGACTTTTCCTTCACCAGAAAGTGAGACAAAGGTAAAAAGAGCCTGTATTCATTGTGGAAGAAAAAAAAAATTCCTTGTGATGGAGCACAGCCCTCAGAACACAAACTGGACAATGGAAATGGCAGTGGGATTTTTCAAAGCACGAAAGTAACTTAGCAACATGTATTTATTTCCTGTTTTAGAAAAGGTGCTATGAAGGCATGAATTCCTAGGGGATGAATCATATATAAAAGACACACATTGTTTAGCTTTGAAATTGCATGCAGAATACCAATGAGATAATTCAGCACATGTTGTCCTCCATTCATAAAGACCTCACATGTTGATCACCTAGCAGGTGTGCATTCAAACAGAGGATGAAGCTGGAAAGTCCTTGTGAAAGACTATTTTATGTCTTTCCCCTCACATTTCTCTTAGTGGCACAAGTAGCTGGTATAGATGCACCTTACAGAAGAGTAACTCCTGTCCAAGAGGTTATATTAGTACATTAGAAAAATGAAGTTAGAAAGCTCCTCAGTGTTCCTAGTTTAATAAGCAATCATGTAATAACTTACTTCCAGGAGTCCAAAATCTAAAGAAGATGCTTTCTGTTTTCATGGTAACTTTCAATTTTCAAAGCCGGTAATGCTTTTTCTGAAAAAAATCAAGTCCGAGTGGGCATAGTTTTATGAGTTGCATTGATGACATTTATTGGTCAGCTATAAAGGTGAGATGTTTAATGGTCTTGAGCAAGCTAAACTCTATAGCTCTGTCCATAAGCACACAAATATTGTTCCACTAGCGTTGAAAGTTATTTATTGACACTTAGCAATTTATATGAGGTCATCGACCTTTAAAACAGGTCTCTTTTTGAAAATTTTATTGCCGTGTTACATTGCATGACTAAAAATAATTAACTATCTACATTGTTTAATGACACTGCCAAACTACCAACAATAAGGTGAAACAGAAATATGAGACCTTGGAAAACTCTGACTCCTGGTCACTGACCTTTTTTTCTCTGTTCCTGAGGGATTTGTATGGTCTAATAACTGAAGCATCCATGCTGCCTCCTGGTCTTTAACATATTTGTCCTCTCAACATCTTTATGAGAGAGCAAAAGGACTTTTTTTTCTTTCAACAAATGGATATTTGAGACATGGAATAAATAGGAGTGGACATGACGTGGGCATGGAGTGAATCGTGAAATGCTGCTGGCATTAGTATAGACAAGCAGGAAAACATTTTGGAAAACAGTTCTTGCAGCAAAATGGCCAAGTATGTAATTAGTTTTTCACCCCATAGGCAACACTCAAGCAGCTGTTGATAATTACTTATTGCTAAGTGTCTTGGTTTTTCTGTTGCAGTGATCATTCACACAAACAAATAAAAATCACCTGTCTACCCCTGCAGCTGTCTATAACCGGGAGTTATCTGGGCACACCTTTAATTCTCTCACATGATATTGTCTATGGCATCATGATGGGAAAATTCCCTGTGACAAGCACTTGCAGGAGATTTCTGGAATAACCAAACACTGCCTAATGGATGAATTATGAAGGATGGAAGCACAGCCAGGAATAAGACTATGCTCAAGAATTTTAGCAATTGATAATGAATAAATATGATATATGACAGTTGAGTTAGGGTGTGGAATAACACTCTTTTCAATATCTCACAGATGGTTCAGTCTCGTTAGCTGTCTTGAAATGCATGAGAAAGTGAGATCTTTTCATGTTCTCCCTTTCTCAGCGTTTTCTTTTATAAACTTGTCCTTAAAATGAAAATAGTAATTTGGTCTGTCTTTTTTATTTACCTTTTCACAGAATGAATAACCCGATCTTAAGTAACAAAGATTTATCCCTCCTGAACAGCTTCAGTCTCCCCATGTCTGGTGGAAGATGGGAGATGGTTCAGCCCAGGACAGGGCCACAAGCCAAGGCTCGGGAAAGAGGACTGAGAGTTTCTCTTGCGCCGTTTTTTGCCTCAGATCTCAGGTCAGCCATATGACCATTTGTCAGTGGCTCTGTATCCAGTAAAAGGGCTCTGCAGCCATTTAGAAAATCAATTCCAAGGGTTTCTGGCTTGCTTAGTTCTCTGCAAGTTAATGTGCACACAGTTTCACAGCTGATTTCAACCCAAGCCACTAATGATGGTAATAAATATCGTCCAATTTTATTAAGTCAGACGTAATTAGATTTTTCAAAGAAACAAAAGGAATGGGACAGATTAGATCTAGGAAAATATGAGATTAAATTCCTCTTTCACTTGTGGCAGCCCTATTTGAGTATCACAATTGGTGCCTGTGTATTACTGATTTAAGTGTACCTATTTATCAGTAAATTGAATACCTATGCACATATATAACAGACCTCTGTACTTTTAAAAGTAGAGTTTGCCTTATTCTCTCTCAAAGGAAATGGGAATTCATCACTCTGTTAGCACACGTCCCAAAGGCACTTTGCTTGGGGGCCACTCCTTGTTCTGCCTGTGCTCTTCAGCTGGACAACACTTGCAAAGTGAAACTTGCTCTTTTTGACTGAGTTTAAGGGGAAGAAAAGCCAGCCACAGGCTTTGCACATGTTCACAGGAAAAGGACAGCATTGCTCTGTCTGTAAAGCATTCTCTGAATGAAGAAGACAGCGTGTGTATGTTGTGGTGGGTATTAAAACTGACTTTTGGGTATTCTGGAGACACTCTGTGCCCCTGCCCTACCTATGCCAGGGGTCTTTTCCCAGTGACTAGACACAATCTTACCCTAACCAAGGATGCTGTGTGGCAAAGTTGCAGATATCATATGCTCCTCCACACCAGCATCCTGCCCCGGTCTGAGATTCCATTGCCTGTAAGAAACATGTGAAATATTAAAATGCATAAGCAAATTCCCAGTGTGACTGTTGAAGCAGTCTGCAGTAAGTTGGACAAGTTGCTTTCAGATGAACCAGCAGTCTTATTGTCATAACATCATCAAGATATTTCATGTTCAAGATGATGATCATTTGAGTGTCACAGAAGAATGTGAGGTTTCTACAGTGGAGTCTGGACCATCCCCTGTCAAATCCATTTTATCATCCCGAGTTGGAAGGACTTTCCATCCACTTGCCTTTTCTTTCAAACCATGGCACTGTCTGAAGACTCTAGGTTGAGACCTTGAGCAGAAAAAAAAATAATAAAATGGATGCTTCTAAAGGAAACTTATCCCAAGGGAGTTTGGTAGCAGATCAATATCATATTCTGAATATCTGCCCAGCCTCTTAAAAGTTTTTGTTATTTCAAATGTAGTGAACTTACAGGAAGAAAAGTTCGAAATTTTCTATCTGTCTTCTTTTTAACTACTTTTTTGACGTGACATATGCACAGTTTTGTATTACTGAAGTCCAAGAGTACATTGATCCATTTGTGCCTGAGAATCCTTTAAGACACTGTGCTGAATGCAGACTAGGTAACGTTTGTGTAGCATGAGAAAAAAAATGCAACAGTAAGGCTGATCACTTAAAAGACTGAATGTTTTGTTCCTCTTCCTTCAGCATGAGCTGCTCTGGCCAAGAATATTAACCCGAATAACAAAAGGGATGGCTGAAGGGGAAGTGCAAGATGAGGCTTAACATCCTCCAGACCTGAAAGTACTTTCTGCAGCCGAAGCTGCTATTGTTGCTAAAGAGGCTGTTGTCAGTTCAGGGACACAGGAGCCTGTTGCTTTGACTATATTGCTTGAAATTCAAGGAGAGTAAATTACTGGAGTTACAATACGAAAACAGTGTCTTGTCATATGGGAACACACAGAAGATGTTCTCATATGCATTCTTGTGAAGGTCCATATTTTCCTTGTTGTTAAGGATTCATTCCTTAACAGTGAGTGTCCTCTGAAGCCCTGAAAATGTGTCCCTGAAAGCCCTGAATTTCACCCAGTCAGGCCATTAGAAAGCCATGCTATTTGGAGGAGGGGGAAGGAGTGGAGCAGCCAGCCTCACTGGCTTTTAGTGCCTGGGTGAGCTGAGCCTCAGGAGACCACAGAGTAGAGAAAGTGTCCCTGCTTGCACACCCCACCATCCCCATGGGACAGCTGCATCTCTCTGCTTTTCGTGGGTAAACTCAGAGCCTTTGCTCAGGCCCAGATGCAAGTTCATCAGTGTTAGTTGAAGTACCGAGTCAATGACTGGCTGGAGACCTGCCTGGTGTAATTGCCCTGGCGTTGGACCACACGGGTGTTTGCCCCAGGGGGAACACATGACTGGCAGGCAGGGACCCTCTGGCACCCTGACTGTGATGTTGAACACTTCTGGGGCTGCTCACACACATGCTGAAATGGGAAAAAATGCTGACTCATTCAAATAATAGCTGGCTCTCTAGTCAGAAGAACCCGTTACCAGACACAAATAGGCAACTTAATGCATACTTTTTTTTTTTTCACTACCCCCTTGCACAAAAGAAGCCATTTAAGGCTCAGAGAGTGTTTCCCACAAAGGCAGAGGGCAGTGGGTTAGTGGCTTCCTTCCTTAATGGGACGTGGACTGTGGGGCTCCTTCGGCTGTGTCGTGGCAGGGGGCAATGAGGGAAGGAAGCGGATAACACACAGCCATCCTGCACGCACCAAAGGGGCACGGGGGAAGAGTTAGAGGTTGCGAGCTGGGAATATCTGGGTTGAAGAATAAAAGCCAGGTGATCTCCAGAAGGGGCTGGAGATGGGATGTAACACCACCACAGAATACACAGCAGCTGAATGCCTCCTGCACCTCTCAGGCAGCACCTATCATCCTGCCGTCCAGCCATCCTGCCACTCGCCCATCCTGCCACCCCGCCTCTGACACGAGCCAAAGGCTGTGCAGTGAGTGGCAAGTGTGTTGTGATCAGAAAAACCCAAACAGGAGATTTGGAGGGAGAAACTTCAAAAGGAAGATAAGTAGTCAACAGACACCCTCCTCCCTCCCAAAAATCTTGAAGGAAATAGTTGTATCCACACTGTTTTTCACCCTGTCTGTGATTTCATACCTATTATCTGTCTTAAAAACAAGTAGTGGTGTCAGGTCAGTGTATCCTTTATTATGTCCTATACATAGGCTTACTTCTCTGTTCAGACTTACTATTAGGCGAGCAGGAAGCAAGAAACAGTGACGGTTTTGGTGGGAATTTCCCAATGTTACAGTTTGGTTTGTATTTTAAATAATACAGAGAATTGGAAAAGCACTGCGCCTACAAAAATTGCAGTGAAAATCACAAATTAAGTATTATACCAGTATCTAATCACACTGAAATCTGTAGGAAATGATAGAACATCTAAGTAAGGTGAAATCAACAATAAAACTCTCATTCACTCTTGTGGTATGCCTTTCAGAAAAGAATATACCAGATTAACTAAAGGATTAAAAGCAAGGATGAAGAAAAAAAAAAATTGGGTGAAAGTGGCAGCAAAAGAACAAAAAAAGGAAAGACACTAAGCTGTTGTGCTTAAATAGAGCCTTCCACTAGCCTACAGATTGGTGTAAGGTAGACTGAGAATACTTTTCTTTTAATTCATGTGTCTCATGGTTCAAGGGATGAAACACTGGAAGCATCTGTGCTCTTTTCTGCCCTATTTAAATCACTTCAGGACAAATCCATTCCTGTTGTAAGTGGGTGTAACTCTGTTCAATCCAGTGGAGTTGCACCTGCTTACACTAAGGCAAAATTTGGCTCAGTTTGGATCCAAATTAACTCAACATTTGGAAATAAAAATGAGAGGCTTGGCATATTCCTGTATTTCATCTGGAATTTCATAAAGCCTGAGATTAGTTTATCTAATAGATTTATAACTTGAAAAATATTTTATTCTGCTATCAACTCAGTCCAAAACTCTCCCTTTCCCTGCTCCCTTCATCTTTCCTCCCTCCTCTCTCTGGGCAGGAGGATCAGTCCTGCCTTGGCCTATGTTGTCCTGTTGCAGCTGGGGAACACAACTAATAACAGCACATCCTTTATGATCTCCAAAGTGCTCCACAGGAGATGGTTCCTGTTGGTAAAGCTGGCCCTGCTGTGCTCATCTGCCAGCTTCTCCTCAGACCATAAGGATGTGAGTGCCTGAGGAAGAGGAATGTTTCCTGTACCAGCACTGCCAATGACTGGGCCTGCAATGTCTGGCATCACTGGGAAGGAGGAAGTCTGGTTTCCTCCCTTAATTACTAAAGAAGTGGTATAGAGGAGTGTGGGGAGGAGAGTTATATCTTTTTTATTATTTTTCTATTATTATTTTTGCAACTTAGTACATCTACGTTTCTTTAGGAGTCATCAGGGACAAGTAGCTAAGCCTGGGAACTGGTAAGCATTTAAAGGGATGTCTTTCAAATAAATGTAAGCACAAGGAAATGTCGAAGATCCTCCATGACAAACCCACCAGTTCAGAAAAAGCCTGAGTAAATAGATGGCCTCTGCAATGTGTTGGGAAAGTCAACAAACTCGGGCTCTCTCACAGGAAGGGGGAAGTGAATCCCTGAATCAAGGATTCTCTCCTGAGGAGACCCTGCCCACTACTCTGAGAAGTATAGTGTTATAGATTTTTAATACAGTTTCTTGCTTAGCTCTCCAGAAAGAGTAGTCAAAAAAAGCACCCTGGAGCCTAAGAGAAGCTGGCTCAACAGAGGAAAGGAGCTTGTGTTATGCTTGGAAATGACCAGCAAGACAGATTAGTCTTTGCATTACCCATTTGTTATGTTTGAACTTTGCCATATATGCATAGATAGGTGTATGATACCCCAGCCTTCAGGGATAACCATGTGAGCACATTGTCATGGTCCAAGAAGGGCTGTGAAACCATTGGTAACATTTGCATATTTGTCAGATGGTAGGAAACACTGCTTGGAGAAGAGGAATAAAACATATGGCTCAGCCAGGAAGGTAGTGGTCTGTCTTGGATTAAGTACTTGCAGAATCACAGAATGGCTGGGATTGGAAGAGACCTGTGCAGGTTTGGGCTGAGATACAGTTAATTTTCTTCATAATATGGGGCTACAGTTTGGATTTGTGCTGGAAATAGTGTTGATAATCCAGGGATGTTTCTGTTATTGCTGAGCAGAGCTTACACAGCCTCAGGGCCTTTTTTCCTCTTCACCCCACTGCAGTGGGAGACTTGGGATGCACAGGAAGCTGGGAGGGGGATACAGCCTGGATAGCTGACCCTAACTGACCAGAGGGGTATCACACACCATAAGGTGTCATGCTTAAAATTGACCAGGGGCAGCTGCTTGGAGGCTGACTGTTCATCACTTGGTTGGTCGTGAGCAATTTGTTTTCATTTGTACCATTTGTCTTTCTTCTGTTTTATTTTGATCTCTCTTTTTTTCTTTTTAATTTATCTTCCTTTTCATTACATTATCGCTATTGTTGTTGTTGTTGTTATATTATTATTATTGTTATTGTTACTAAATTGTTTTTACCTCAACCCATGAGTTTTCTCACTTTTACCCTTCCAGTTCTATTCTCCCTTCTCCTGATGGGCAGAGAGTGAATGAGCTCCTGGGTGGTGCTTAGTTGCCAGTTGGAGTTAAACCACATCAGTACGTCTGGAGGTGACCTGGAGCAAACCCTCAGCTCGAGCAGGGCCATCCCTCAATCAGTTGCCCAGGACCATGCCCAGACAGCCTTTGATATCCCCGGGGTGACAGACTCCACAACCAACCTGTGCCAGTGCTTGATTAATACTGCCCTGGTAGAACCTCATAGGCCAGCATCTCTTCACCTTTCAATCACAGGATTGCCATTTCAGCCACATCTCAGCCTAGCAAGGGAACAGAGTTGCTGCCTTGCCTGTGTGGGATAGCAGGTGGGTCACTTGATGGCTCAGAAAAGTGCCTATGCCACCACAGGGTACAGTGTCCCCTTGCTTCCCATGTGAGCTTCATATCACACGACTCTGCTGGTTATATCTATCCAGAACACAGCACAAGCCACAGTATTCAAAAGTTAATAATTTAGATTTTCTCTATGTGGAAAGAAAGCAGCAACTCAGAAAGAGCATGATGGCTTTAATTAATAGATGTGTTCCTGTCATCTCAGGACCATCAGAGCAGCATCTCATGGTAGATGTTTAAGAATCATCATTCCCACCAGATCTTCATCTCTTATGAGAGGGAAAAAAGTGCATGCTAGTGCATGCAGCGCATGTAAGTGCAACTGCAGCACCTACCCCTATTTTCCACTCAAATACGAGTCAGTCAAATGAGCTACCTTGTCTTTGCTTGTATGCCTTTGTCACTACATTGTTCTTACAAATACTCTTTTATTAAACCTTTTTTATCAAGCAGAGGACAGGAGCTTGTTGATAATGCTGTCCATTGTCAGGATAAAACTGAACACGTTATTTGTCAAACGGTCAGGCTTGGCTTTTCTGAAGGAAGCTGTCAACAGCTGTCATGAAAGCTGTTTGAAAGAAACCGCTATTTGCCTATAAAAATTTTGTCAGCAGTGAAGAATCTACTTTAAAACCACAAATAACAATCAGCTCACCTTCCAGTTCCTTCTAGAGTCTTCCTATTTAAAGCATACTGGATTAATTTCTAGCAGCATGCAAAGAGCAGAGTTTGTTTCTTTGTAATCTTCTTTAGCTCATTGTTGATTCAGAGAACTACACCACCCAGATCAGGGCATTGAGAACCAAGAAACCTTATATTAAAGCAGATGTAAATTCTTGTTTCATGAAAAGAAGTGGGAATTTTGCCATTTATTTCAAACTCTGCTCTGCTCTGATCCGTAAGAATTTGAATCTAAACACAAAAATACAGCTCTAACACTTTGGACACCAAGGAGAACAAGATAAATTAGTTGTCAGCAGACGTGAGATATTACATATTTTTTTGGCTCTCTTTGGGATCTTTTGGAGCCGAGAACTTTGATAAGTATGCTTGCTATTTTACTTTATCCAGGAAACAAGCCAGTTTTTCGGTTTTCCTTCAAATGTTCAGAAGTGATTTTTACATTCAGTAAGTCCACAATACGAAGGATGAAAAGTGAAGTCTGTTGTGGTGTACCTTGGATGAAAGATTAGAAAGGATCAGCTTCTAAGGAACATATCAGATTGTTTATTCTATAATAATTCATAACTGGAAGCTAACTTCTTCCATGAAGAAATCAAGAAGTACTTCTTCTTATTATAAGTGGTTTCTAGTATCTCTGAATTTTCTTCCTGTCACATGGACTGGTGGCAAGATCCAGCCAGTGTAACTCACAACACAAATAAATTGTGTCATCTGATACAATCAAAATATAGAAAAGAATTTGTTCATCTTGGCTTCTGATGACTCTTGTACTGGTCACGTCATCTAACTTGAGGTGGGGTTTTTTGTTTTTTGTATTTCCCCAGGATGCGAAATAGAACCATCAAGTTTCAGCTGTCACTGGCACCCAGATTCAATTGAAACCACTTATTTTCAAGTCTGGAATTCACCCAGGAAGCAGGAGTACTTTTGTCTTTCCTCCAGATGTCTGTGCCACAAGCTATCAATTTGTACAGTTGATAGTGATTCCACATGCTTGTAAAAAGCATGCTTGTAGCTGCCTATGGTAGTTATTTGCTTTGTTTTGACTAGCTCCATTACTTATTTTCTTTTGTCTCCCAGTCAGAGAAAAGTAAAATTGCTGATAAACAATACTACAATGAAGTGTTCAGAGTTGTGAATTAAAGAAGCTGGAAGGGAGGGGGAAATAACAGAGGGTAATTTTATCATATATCTTTGACCCGAAGCAATAATAAATGTGAAGTCTGTATAATCATGGGTGATGTTTTTATATACATGTCATATTTTAGATTGGTTTGGGAGAGGAACACATAAAATTGATTGGCTGGTGATGTGGCAGTAATTATGCAAATACAGCAACTCGACCATAAAACACTTTAAAGGGGAGAAAGTAGTTCACTAACAAGTAAGCATAAAAAAATGTGGTTATTGCATCTGTCCTAGTGCCCTGACACCTCTCCTGCCAAAGCATGAAAGGAATGGATGTTGTGTAGCAAAATTAAAACTTTATAAAATGTCAGATGAAGGTCATAAATAACTTTTCCTTACAAAAAGCGTGTCTTTAATCGTCAACTGTGTCTTTCTTACAGTTCTGTTCAGTCTTGGGCAAAGTTCAGTTTTATGAGACCAACCTTGTGCAGCAAACACACCTTTGCTCTGCTGCTTTACTGCAGCATTAATGCTTCGTTTGCCTTTGGGGGCAGGGGAAGGTAAGTGCTGTTGCTTTTCTAGCCTTTCGCTTATGCTGCTCAAATGAGAACTCTGAGGTAATAGTTCATTGAATCATTCCATGAATTATTCTCGGTTCCTGCAACAGTCTCTAATGTCAGAGTGTTCCCCTACACAGTCCCTATATTCTTCAGCTGCAGGAATCGTGGTGTAAATTGGTGGATGCCTGAGAAGGGGGGAAGAAAAGAAATTACGCGCTTTTTCATCCTGATCCTAAATGAAGCCTGAATAAAAATAATCTTTTTTTTTTTCTTCCTTGCCAGTCGCTTGCGTCCAAGATGTTTTGACCCTATCCCAGGCCATATGTATCTCTATATAGTCATCATGACCCCAAACAAACTCAACCCCAGTCTGCATTTGCATGTACCAAATGCCCACAGCCCTTCCTCAGCAAGTGGACCACATGCTCTTGAGGGATCCAGGTTTTGAGGTATTAGAGACAGTCAATTACCAGAAGGGACTTGACAAGGATCAGCTGTCCACAGTATCTTCAAAAGGTGACCCAGGAACCACCAAATGAAGCTAATAGCATTGGGGTTCACGGCAAGCCAAAGGTGGAGGGTGTTCTTGCAGCAGGTGCTAGACCACTGCAGTTTCTTGTTGAAAGATGCCATGGATGCATATGATTTACACGGGCTCAGGGAAGAACAGGACAAGCTCTGGACAAGAGATCCACTGCAAGCTAATATGTAAACAAACAGCAGGGGCTAGGAAAGTCCAAAACATTCTGAGCTGAGAAGTGTGTAAGAGAATTAAAAGAAAGCACACATACTTATCCAGTTCCTGTGCTTCCTAAGCATGTAGCCAGTTTTTTGTAAGCACTTTTATAGAAGAAGTATTGGGCTGGAAGGATATTTGATCTGAAACAGTACATTTGCACAGATGTTTCCCCCTTCTTCTACAATTAGATTGCTAAATGCTTTTTTGCCATCTAGATAGGACATAATAAATATATAAATAAGAGGGATTAAATCTTGCATCTTTTAGTCTCTCACGTAGAAAATCACTCCTACCCCCATTATTTCATAACTAATTGCAGAGACTGAAAAGGTGAAGGTGAGGAATCTCAGCTGCTCTCAGTGTTGTTATAAGGCAAGACCATAATCATGCTAAATAGGCTCATGATCATATAGTCCAATAATCAACATGAAACCAATAGATCTTGATTTTTCCCATATGTAGAAACAGTGATTTTAATACTGTATGATGACATCAATAGGTTGCCAAGCAGCAAACACCCTGTCACAACATGTAAAAGTCGGCCTGCTTTGGGAAACCAGGAGCTCCTGCCCTGTACAGCTTTCATGGTGACAGTGCACACACATTTATTCTTTTTTTCTTATTTCGTTATCATGCAGGTTCCTGGAGCCCTTGTCACACATGAGGTCACACAGACAGATAGACGGCCACAAGGGTAACAACTTTCATGGCTCCAGTAGCTCGGTGTTACCAGGTGAGAGGCACAGGACTTGGTAAGGCCATGCTTTTTAACCCTATTGTTGTCATCTGCATTTAGTCCAGTGTCCATCTGGACTAACAGAGAATTAGCCTAGGAAAGATGTATTTATTTTGTGACACCAACAGCCAATATAGTCAGGAGATAGTCCTTCAACACAGGACGCATCAGACACCAAAGAAAAGGCATCATTTCAGCCCATCTCCTGAAGCTAGTCCAAACACAGAAGCTAATTCCTGATGGAGTCATTTAGCACTTAAAGGTAACTAGCAGGCAAGTGAGGAAAAAAAATGTCCATCTCTGATTTAAAAGCAATGTTTTAACCTGGCACAGCAGAAACAATAGCCTGTTTCCCAAGTGGAGATCAGGTATGTTTATTTTACAGAAATATATGGGTTTGTGACAATCAAAAGCAGATGTTCATTAACAGGCAGGACGTAGGTAGGTTTCCAAGGCATAAAGCGTGAGGAGGGCAAAGAGGCAACACATTCAACCTCCTGCCTTGCACCTGAATCTGCCCAGCCCCTTAAAACAGTTTTCAACAATGTTTTTTGATTTTCTTTTTTTTTTAAGTAACAGCTATGCAGATGCTGTTTCTGCTAGACTTGCAAAACATATATTTCAGAGATCATTTTGTTTCCATTTCAGGATATTTCTCGCTTGCTTGCCTCTAACTTGACCTGGGATCCAGAGCTAGATTTGAAATCTGATGGCTGAAGATGTGCAGAGCTGAGACACTCCTTTTATAAACGCACTGCAACCTTCAGTCTGGAGCTGAGTTTCTTCAGAGCCTGCATGTGCTCAGATCCCATGTTTGGTACAGAGGGATCCCTGTGGACATGTTACTCCTTATATAGCTTTTTTGTGCCTCCTAACAGTTTGAAACTCCCTGACTGGAGGTGAGGGATGTTGCACTAGACCAGGGCAACCTTATTTCAAGCAGGAACTGTCAGCAGAATCAGTGCAAGGTCAGCCACTCCACTTGTTCCTTTCAGGAAACTACTCCTCCTACAGACACCCTTACACTAAACAAACCACCTCAAATACATGTGCTGCAGCATTCCTCCATTCGCTGGCGTCACGAAGACTGGCAAAAATGCCATGGCAGCAAATGTTAGCAGACTTCCAGACCAAATCAAGTCCCATTTTCCCTCGTACAAGGACAACACCAAGATAACTTGCCAGTTGGCTGCGTTTCTCTTCCCAAACAGTGAGACAGAGTATCAGCAAAAAAAAGTCTCAGGAGTGTTTCTGCCAGGGAAATTGACTGATGGAACCGGTAACTGGATCCAACACACCAGCAAATGAATTGTTTTTATCGACTGACCCTGCGTTTGCCTGTAAGATCATGGCTTTTAATTTTTGTCTACAATGGTGTCTGAATCGCAGTTCCAAACCAAACTGGGGTCTACATATTGCAGATCAGTCACTTGGGTGCTTTAAAACTTAAAAAAAAGGCAGGAGAAACAGGGTGGATTTTGGCTCGTGAAAATTCCCCAAATGCATGCTTTCCTTCATCAAAAAGCCTGAGACATTTCTGCCCACCCACCCACGTGGTTCACAGTCCCAGAACATGTGTGGTCTCAGACCAAGAAGGCTGGTTGCCCACTAGACTAAATGTGGCCTATGAGTTATCCTCAGTGGAAATGCTCATAAGCCCACCTTGCAAAACCACTCTGAAGAGGAAGGGACTCAGCTCCTTAGCTGCTGCATTTCAGGGATAATTGTCACAGTAGCAGTCCTAACTCCTGCACAAACCTTCCAAACCTGTGCAGTTATACAGCATGATACCACTAACATAAAGATAATAATATTGGCTATCTGAAGCAATGTTGACCAGGTTGAGTCCTGGCTTTCATCAGCAGTGGCCCCTGGGTCTCTGGTACCCTGAGAAGGAGTTGGCAGAAAGAAACTTCAGGACAGATGAGGGAAGGACTCCAGGGACTCTGGTGGGCCAAGGAGCTCCTCAGCGTCTCCCTGCACATGGTGCAGAGAAGCGTTTTGGAAAGGTCTGGGAGCCATGGGCATGTAGGTTCCACTCCTGGCACAGACCTCAGGGCCATATGAGTGGTTAGTGGGTCTATCACCCACATACATAGGGGATGCAGGAGCTGGAATCTGAGCCATGGAGAGATCTCTGCATCGCCGGCTCTGCTCTGCTTCCAATGCCTAACCCCTGCACTGCAGACCATGGGACGGGGCTAACAAAGTTAAAACAGGCATTTGACACCACAAACCTTATTTCACTGTGTTATGGTAAGTCGCACAGGGCAGTCTTTATTTCCTAGGCTCAGCATTCAGAGCAAACACACTGCTGTAATCTTTAGCAAATACATTTTTGCTTGCACAATAAATCTGTTCAGAAATCACACATTTCCATTCAAACTAGTCACTAAAGAGTCACGTGTTGGGGCCTATCTCTGCTTTGTGCTGACACTGCATGGGCAGAGAATCACGTGCCTTCATGAAAACATATCCCCAGTCTTGAGGCAGGGCTTGGCTCAGGGTCATATAAGACTCATCCATATTTCATATCATGTTTACTCTTCTTTCTTCACCAACCAGTCTTGAAATATGTCACTTCCGTGCCAGCAGACCAACACACACACCACAAATACACGCTAAGTGGCTGTATCTGTGCTGGGAAATAAAATGGGCCAAGGAACAGTTAAAGGAGAAGCACTGTGAACTACAGCCTATGACCCTCTAGCTAAGCTCTCACCCTCCAAAGCAGGGGGGCAGCAATCCAAACCAGGAGCATTCCCCCGCCCAACTGCTTTTCCCTAACCATGGGCAGCAGCTGGGAGAGTGCTATGCGGTCCCAACCAAAACCATGCCAAGTAGTCAGTAATATGAGCTGTCACACACTATTGCCTGTGTCCTGGCACTGGTGAGTCCACCATCTGGGACACCATCGGAGACCTAGGAGGTGCTCAGTAAATGTCTTCTCCTGTGAAATTTTAGGGAAACTAAAGAGGCTTTCTAATCCCTGTTGATCCATAAAACGGGGATAACAAGCCCCACTGTGTGTCTCAGCAGTGGAGGGAGGACAGAGCATTTTGCAGCTTAAAAGTAATGGGAAAACATGAGAGCACCCTGGCTGTTCAAGTAGGTTTATCCCATTGTGTTTGATAATTTTCATCTGGACAGAGAGCTAATACTGATTTAAGTGAGTAATTCTTAATCAGAACAGAACTTCGGCTATTGCTTTAAATTACAAATAAAGCCAGTCATCTGCATTGGAAATAGGCAGCTTTGAGATGAACAGTAATATATACCTTTAAAATATACAATTAAAAATATTTTGCCATATTCTGAAATGAAGTGTTCTGCATTTTCTTATTGATATATATCTTTTTTTTTCCTTCTTTCATTTGTGTGAGTGAAAGATGATTATCCATTCTATTTTTATGACCTACTTATTGCTGCTATGTGGAATCATACCACCACATGAACTTCAGTAAAGACAGACACAACTTTCTTGTATTGAAGAATCTAATAAATGGGGTGAAAAAAATTCAGGAAGTGGTTTTTCCAGAGCTGTGGATTTAAAGATTTTTCTAATCCCTCAATTGTCCAGAGACAGACCTGTAGTTGGGAAGAAACAAAATGCACAGGATGGAACAGAGGGGAAGAGGGAGAAAAAAAGGGAAGGAGTGGAAGAAGGAAGGAGGCAAAGCAAGTAAAAAGAAGGAACCACCTGGGCTGATATTCCCTTGCTCACTTATGCACCCATATGCCACTACAGCATTCACAAGCCAGCAGCTCCACTGGATGCTAAGCACCCCTGATTTTCAGACTTCGGTGCTGAAGATCTCCCAAATTTTGCAGCCCATACGTAGACCTATGTAGAGATGTATGTTTGGAATGCCTAGTTTATCTGACCTTCCCCTTATACATTAGATTTCCATTAGATTTTGCAAATTCTGATGTATGAAAGACTTTCAAATGCATATACTTGATGGGTGTGAGAAGCCGTAAGTGTAAAACTACATCTTCTGCTGCCATGGGTTCACAAAACTGCAGTGATGCTAGTAGATGGAGAATGAACACTTGATAGCAGGTGAGGATCAGCTGCAAAATATGTTTTTTTCATGTGGAAGAGTTAACTGGAAAGACGGTTAAAGAGCAATATTCCATGACGTCAGTGGTGTTTATGACATGCCCTTTAATTACCCTTACCAGTAAATCAGTGTGTGCACTTTAGTACCACAAAGTAGGGTATACTTCAAAGAAAATAGTAGCTCTGTTGATTAGCTAATGAATATGCTATCAGAGAACTCTGGGAGCCTTTTCACTACTGCTCATTTTAAATAATAATGCTAATTAAAAACATATTGCAGGCCTCAAGTACGCTGCTTAACTTTTCAGACAGTGAATCTCTTACATTCACTCTTTCAGTTATCTGCTCTGTATTATTAGTAGAAGGATGCTGTCCTGTTCCCTGGCTGCATGCTTAATTCAGAAAAGCTCAATAGTACACACAGAACAGAGGAGTGAATCTGTTCTGTGATCTTATCTGTGTCTACAAAATGAACCTCCCTTCGCCATAGGGCCAGGGAAGCCCTCTCAGGATGCACACTGTCCGAGCCTGATGACTGAGACACAGCTTCAGTGTTCATGTATTAAGAACCATCCTGCAGCTGAGGACAGCCAAAAATTTCCTTTTTTCCCCATTTACCTGCTGATGAGGCTGAAGACAGCGTGGCTGATGAGGTCAGGTGATTAAGAAAGCTCAGATAGTCACTGCTGTCTCTCCCCAGTGCTTGTCTGCTTACATAGCCAAGTCCCCTCTCTGCTTAGAACAATTATACCTAAAAGATCCATTTAATCTGGGCTATAATTCCTTTACACATTGCTAAACTCATACAGACTTTCTGGGCCAGGTTATGCCCTTCTGGAGGACTCTCTTTTGGGGACACTTGTCCTCAGGACAGCATGTAGTCACTGTGTCTGTGGATGTCTAAAAGTACTCTCAGATGCAAGCAAGGGAAGTACAGACCATGCCAAAATTACTGCAAAATTACTGCAACAAGAAGTGTGGCAAATTATAAATTTCCCTTAACTCCACTAAGGAGTTTGCTATCAATAGAAGATACAACGAAAAATTCGTTTTCTCAACCAAACAGATTCTGCAAAATATTTGTAGTCCTGTCAAAGATACCTGGCTGTAATGAAAATGATTTTTTTTTTTAAACCAGATACTTTCAACTCACAAAATTAGAACAGCAAATTAAATATCTTCAAAAACTTCTGCTGATAAGACATGATCTTCTAATCACACTACAGCTTCTGGTTCATCCTGCTTTTTCTCTTGTGCTGCAGCTGTCCTTAATCTTAAATCTGAAATCTTCTCCCTGAAAAGGTATATTCCCACAGCCTTTTGTTGCAATGTTTTTTATTAGCAGACCTCCATCTGACCCTTATGACCTTGCTTTCTTCCCACCTGTGCTGAGTAGGCAGCACACACTTTTTTTTTTAAACACAGGGAGTATCCTTTAAACTGGCCATTTTTGCTCAAAACTGAATTTCTGGGCCCGAAGTGCAAGCTCTCTCAGCAGCATCCCAGATGAGCACTGCTCTCCTGTACCACCAGCTGGGTGCTGGAGGTGGGAGCATGACATCTAATGCTCCAGCAGCAAAGGGTTGACATATCATCCCCCAGGTACAGGTGGTAGGCAGGGCTTCTGATGGCCAAGATTGCCAGATAGCTCTGGCACCTGGCAAGCCTCTGAACCACAGCCTGGCTGGTTCAAACTGCTTGGGAAAGCTGGCTGAAGCCTGCCCTGAATTCCTCTACCTTTTAAAAGGCTCCTCCCAATGACTGGGGCTTGATCTAAGCAGCTGCCTCATTAACTACAAAGATGTCAAACTTGCCTTTGTTGCTAACACAGCTTTCATGTCAAACCAGGCTACTTGCTGCTTCCCATGTGCTTGCCTGCATTAGCTGGCCATAATGTAGGACTGGGCTTGTCTCTTTTAAAGGTTCCTTATTAACTGGAGTTCACCTATGCCACTGAGCTGCGTGGAGTTCCACTCCTGAATGCAAGGGGAGAAAGAGCAGGCCTAGGGCTGGGAGGGATATGGAAGACGTCAGTGCAAATCTATGGGAATAGAGAGGCTAAGTTAAGATTTATCAGAGCTGTGTACGGCTGAAACCTCAGAGTTAACATTTCACTCCCATAGGTTTCCCCATCAATGGAGTACATTGACTCATGAGTAAAGCATCCTGACCACCTTTTAGGTTGCCCAGAACAGGAAAAGTAGAGTGTACACAAACACCATAGTGCCTCAGTACAAAACAGGTGTGAAATAGGGGTATCTTTCAGTTTTTCCCCAATTTTCTTATATGTGGCTCATTTCAGAAGTGCTAATCCTTTGCTTTAGATAAGAAAGGGTTTGCAGTGTGACAGATTTGAGCCTGTTGCCCAACCCTGATGCAAGAGCTCCAGCTCACATCTGTAGCTACCTGCACAAGGGAAAACTGCACGCCAAAAACTAATCCTGCATTGGGATCAGGCTGGTTTACAATGGAGAAGAGGTACAGCACACAGTGCCTGTCCAGGTCTTCCCTGGTGAGCTTGGACACAGAGAAATGGTAAGACATCAGCATCTTGTTTACAAAGCTCAGACCTGCTGGAATCTATGCTTAAAGTCTCTTACTTTTGCTGAAAACTGATCATGGAGGCTTAGAAAGACAAGCTGTTCTTCCTGAATTTCCTGCTTATACAAAGCTTTCATTTAGTCCCAGGAATTTTATCACTACTCAGAGCAAAGCATAAAACTGGGTAACAAAGTGGGAGCTCTAAAGACATCCTTCGCCTCTCTCTGCCTAGAGCACATTTAATCCTAACAATGCTTTCTGAGAAGTTGCCCTTTTAATTTTCTGAGAGTTCCTGAAGTTTACAGAGTAAAATTGTTTCATGCCTATTCTGAGTGATACATTGAAGGTATCACTTGGTGGTTGCAATAAGAATAAACATTTTATTGGTCAGACTTTTGAGCAATTTTTTTCCCCTTTTGTTAAAATTGTAATGCTATTCTCCAGTATCCAGGCTCTCACCTTGATCTGATGAAAAAAAAAAAAAAAAAAAAGACATGTCATAGTTATTGGAAACTACAGGACATCATCTTCTTATAAATAAGGGAGTATTGCTGTCTTTGGGAGACTGTTTCAAGCTGAAAAGTTCCTAATAGTTTAAAATAAAATAAACTTAAATGAACCTTGTGACATACCTCATTAGATCCGTGAAGAACAGAGGATATGCCTTACTTCTTGTCCAAGTCATAAAAAGTCGAAGAGGTGCCCCAGGCCTGGTGTACACAGTGTTGGGACAGGTGGGTCTGCCCAGACCTCATAGGTGCTGCTTTTCATCTCTGTCACTGATCTAGAGGTGTCCCATCATCCCAGCACTATTTTTAATAAACTTTGATTCAGGTAAAATGGAACAATCACAGGCAATTGTGGATTATGGTAGGAAAAAAAACAGAGACAAAAAGATCTAATTTTGAGAAAACGTAGACATGTGCACACACACACAGACACACACACAGACACACATACTGAAGATGGAGGTCCCCAGCTTGCCAGAGGTCCTTCCAGGCTCAGAGAAGGCCAGTTTCAGCTTCTTGGTCCTCAGGTACCTTGTGTCACGGTGAGCAGAGGCTGCCCATGAGCAGCTCCTCATGATGCTGCAGTTGAGGCACAGCAGATCTCCCCTCCACCAGGCCTCCTTCCCTCTCCCCTCCACAGGCTCCTGGCCAAACACGCACACCCTTTCCTGTCAGCAAGGCCACTCCTGGGAGGCATGTCTGCCAAGCCTGTGCAAAACCCCTTCAGAGTGGGAATGCTCACCAGGATGTGCCTGGCTGATTTGGGGCTCCTCTCTACTGCAAAGGGATCAGATGAATGACCAGCCAAACAGGCAGAGCTCATCCCCACCCTCTCGGGCCACAAAATTGGGTCCTCTGTAAGCAAGGCACAAAAAGCAGCATTATTTTAAGTCTTATTTATTCCCATGAGAGGAACAAGTAGAATTTGGATCCCAAGTGGGGTTCAATGCACTAACAGAAACCTCCCATCACGCTGCTTTTTGTGTTTGTTTGTTTTTTTTTAATTGCCACATTCATAAGATGACCCACATGCCTCTGTTCCTTCTTCAGGCTGTGGCCTTCACAGCATCGAAAGGTCACAGACTGAAGACCTGCAGACCGCAGTCTTCAGAGAAGGTTTCCTTCCTGCTTCTCCAAGAGCGGGGGCTGTTTAGCAGCCCCTGTCTGCATGCCATGCCGTAAGAGGGGACAGAATTTCATGTCTTGTTTGTTCAACTTTGAAACACGGCCTATTCTTCTATAGAACTCAGGTTGTATTTAACAGGAAACAATAAAGATGTGTGACAGTTTTGGAGGGGAAGTAGGATGTTTTAGGTAGGCAAAAAAATAGTTACTTATGCTGAAACTGGGTCAAAACACCACAGTGTTTACCACGGCTCTCAGGATGAGTGCCATAGTTTTTTTAATAACAACAAAAATTCAAGATCTCAGCATTGGGTCTCATCCCAAAAAGCAATACGGTTTCAGACCAAATGGAAACTAATCCGGCCTATAAATCATGATGCAGCAGACATAACCCGCTCAGTCCTGAACCCTGTCACTTTTGGTCAGCTGAAGCTGGTCTTCCAGACAGCTTTGTTGTGTTGGCAACAACAGATTGAACACTCATCTTCTTCCCTTGCTATCGCTCCCATCACTAATTATGTTCGCTGTTTCAGCTGAAGCTAAATGATCGTTTTAATTAATCCAGCTTCTCCTTCTGGCCACTAGATCTTGTTATGTCTTTCTCTACAAAAGGTATCCCAGCACCTATCATTTTCTCTCCATGAAAGGACTTACTACACCAGTCACATTTTAGTTTTCCTTTAGATATTCTAAGCAGACTGTGGTCTTTAAATTTATCAAGACCAGATATTTCCCCCGGTTCATAAATCATTTCAGTGGTTCTTTTCCCTACCTTTGCCAATTTTTAAACACCCCTTTCAAATGCAGATGCCAGGTCTGGATGCAGCATTCCAAAGAAAAATCACCTCTTTACTCCAACTCACTGTTTTCCTGATTCTTTGTTCAAGGAGTACATCAGCACTTTTGGTTACAACATTGCTTTGACAACTCTTGTTTGACTGCATATCCACCCAGGCACCTAAATTTATAGGTCAACGGTTGGACTTGATGATCTTGAAAGTCTTTGCCAACCTAAGTGATTCTGTGATTCTATGAAATTCTATTCCACTCTCCTACATATGATACCAACTTCCATCAGATATCTTCAAGGAAAGATTAAGGAGCATTTCCAAAACCAGTTACAGATACACAGTGAAGACCTCAAACCTCTTGCAACATGTGGAGCAGAAGGCACGTGAAACTGCTCCTCAGGCCCTCAGTCTCCTTCTTGCTGGCCCACTGCAATAACCCTTGCCCTATATTTTAATACTGAATTCAGTGTGTTTGACACAACCCTGGAATGTCCAGTGTATACAGATTTAGGAACTGGAGGATCTGTGAGGAATGAAGTTCATGACAGCTGGATAAAGGAAGATCTGGAGCTGTGAGCACACAGGAAGAGTTGGAGTCCATTTCAGGTTTCTGCAGCCTATGCTCAACTAAGGCTCACAATAGCAGGGGCAGAGTGTTACTCCTAAATCTCTCCTTCTCTTAGACAGAAGAAGTTACATTATTTTTCTTCAGGAACAGACCAATATTACCCAAGTTCTATACAGCAAATGTTACAGAGCTGATACATGGCTTTGCCTAGCAAAGACAAAGAGGCAAAGACAGCAAGAAAACCAAAGTCAGCTACCTTGGTTCCTTACTTCACACACAGGTCCTTGCCCGCTATCATTCACATGAAACGAAGTCCACTTGCAGCTCTAGAAACAGCTAGGCACCTATTACTCCCTTTGAGCAGCATCCAAGACTGGTTCTCTTTGCTTGACCAACCAAAACCCAGCAGCAGTTGCACCCTCAAGCACACCTACAAGCACTCAAACCACAGCAGTATGCACCCTCAATGACGTGCTGAAAAATACCACTCTGGACCACAGTGGGGATTTCAACTTATTTCAAGCACTCTGAACAGAAAAAAACCAAACAAATAAACAAAACAAACAAACAAAAAAATGAGTGAGGGTGTTGGGAAGACTACTAAAACAGAATCTGGGACCTAAGGAAAATTGAAGGCCAGAGTAACACATGTGGCCAGGAGCAGTCTGATCTTGGGGGGCCACCCAAGCAAATTTGAGCCTTCAAGTATTATTTGGTGGGGGACCCTGAAGTAGATGCTTTGGGACACTGGCTATTTAATTTTTACTGTTTTCAGAGAAAAGGTGCTCAAGTGACAAGTAGCCATATGCCTTCTTTCCCCCCCCCCAAATGTCAATTCTGAAGCTTCATTACAGTACTAAAGAGATGTTCAGAGGTCAATCTGGCTTGTTCAGCCTCACTAGTAACCAAAACTCATGGTCAAGCTCCTTCTTTGTTCTTTCTCAGCCCACCCCAGGGCTGTCACTAAAGAGAAAGGGGGACAAGAAAGGAAAGCAAGCACCTGGCCAGGCCATCTATCAGTATCAGTGATACTGATGATATATGAGCCACAGCAAAGTCCAGCTCACACACTCAGAGCTATGCCAGCTCAGCAAGACTAAAATGCAAAATTAAACAAAAAAAACCAAAAAAACAAAACAAAACAAAAAAAAAACAACAAAAAAACACACACACAAAAAAAAAAAACCAAACAAACAAACAAAAAAAAAAAGAAACCTTTATTTCATCTAGGAGTAGCAGCTCCAGC
The DNA here is from genome assembly GCA_035583135.1 of Lophotriccus pileatus. Taxonomy (NCBI): domain Eukaryota; kingdom Metazoa; phylum Chordata; class Aves; order Passeriformes; family Tyrannidae; genus Lophotriccus; species Lophotriccus pileatus. The sequence goes on along the minus strand of JAWWES010000081.1, from coordinate 104,029,049 downwards.
AACCAGTACACTTGGAAAGCAGTTTTGGTAAATAGGGATGTACTCTTCTTACAATCTTTTTCTATGTAAGATCATAGCAAGGCACCTGGCTTTGAGCTCCTCTGCACCTACACAGTAAGGCACCATGGTACTGCATCCCCCTTGACTCATACGGGGGGTCGAAAACCTGCTTTTGGTCCAGGAGGCTAAGTATTCCATTCTTGATTTTTTTGTTAAAAAAAAAAATTGGAAAAACCTTCCCTATAAAATATTGGGGGGGGTGTCTGTGGGTTTTTTTTTCCCTAAAAGAGCATTTTCATCCTCAGATCCAAGAGGAAGGTTTGTATGTCCCCTGCAAGACTTACTATCTGTAGGAACCACCCTAAGACAGGCCTCCTAGGAGCGTTCTTAAATTGTGCTACAGGGTCTCAAAGCAACGTGGCCTTCCACAGGCTGCCAGCAAGAGCATCAGCAACCAGCTGACTTTTTCTGCTGTGTCAGCAGCACAAAACTAGAACGTGCTGATCTAATCCTCCTGTTTTATGATAACTCCAAGAAACTCAGCTCTGACGTACCCAACAAGTACGAGTTATGTGCTAGGCTCTTCAGAATTGGCACACTAAATTTCACCCCGGCAAGAAAAAGGGAAATAAAAAAGGATGCCGACCCCGGCTAAGGCTGAACACTCTGCAACATCACTTAGCAACAACTTACTGGAAAATCACAAGTAAGGGCATTTTAGTCAATAAAGGCTTCAAAAGGAAGGATATTCACCCTCTTCTCCACATCTGTCGCTTTTTAAACCCAGTGTTTCTCTGCACATCTCACCTTGCACTTGGATAGGTATTTACTTTTGTAAATCACAAGATCCAAGGCCCCAGGGCTAGCAGGGCTGGCCACATCAACTCACAGGCAGCAAGGATGTGAGGTAGCCCTGTACTGAGTGTGGCACGAGGGTCACTCCAGAAAGAGTGAGTCAACCCCACTCCTGGCTGGCTACAGCAACCTAAATCCCAGGTGAGGCTTGGCCTGACTCCCTTTTGCTGTTTTTCTGCTGCGGTTGTGCAGCAGCATTCATTCCATGGTCCTCACAATCCCTCCAGGGTAAGGAGGTAGCCTCACCTGTGAAGTCTGGAAAACCAAGGGGTAGATTCTATGCTGCTACGGGTCAGCATAGCTTCACTGGAGCCCAAGGAGCTAGCCTAATTTACCTAAAAAACAGATCTGGCACAGAGAGGCAAAAAGATGCACTGAAGCCCCTCCGCAGGTCACTGAGTATGGAGGTTGGGCATCCTGGCCTCCCAGTCCAACAGTACTGGTGACATAGCTGGAAATGTCGTACATGGCAGTAAGCCTTGCTCCAGTCAGCTGAGCAATGAAGAAAGAGGACCAGTCCTCAGAGCCAGCAAAAGGTTTTCCACTTCCCTTAGTATGTAAAATTCACAGTCTTCTCTTTTCAACAGCAGTGCCATCAGTTTTTGCTGCCCTTCACGTTTGGTCACCAGAGGATGCCAGCAGGCACGCAAAGGCTCTGCCACCCAGCAGTTGTGTCTGCAGCAGGTGACATTCTGGTATCTGCTCACTCACCACCAGGTAGACCCTTTAGCTGTGGTGTGAAGGCCAAGAAAAACCACAATAGTCCTTTCAGGGCATGGGCTCAGTTTCCCCGACTTTCATCAGAAAAACCTCATGTTTGCCCATGCCGAGCTTATAGTCATAGGTGAAGGCCCTAGTTTTTCGTATCATCAGAGGATATAATGAGGGAAGCTGCAGAAAAGCCATACA